>JAODJU010000025.1:21768588-21816517 GCA_026776725.1 Gnathonemus echidnorhynchus | reverse complement strand
GCCATCTGGGGCAAGGGACGACCATGCCCCCCCCCCCCCCCCAACCTGGTAAAGCTGGGCAGCCCGTCCTTTCCCTGCCCATTCCCACCCTGTCCCTGTAGCCCCCAAAACTCTCAGCTGCTAAGAGGTGCACTCATCTCTGTCTGATAAAAGGCAAAACAGTGTGAAATAGAAAGTCCAAATGAAGACGAATGTTTGTGTATGTTCCATTAAACTGACAGGGAGACAGAGTCGGCTGGCCTTGGACAAACAAACGGCTCCATGCGGAGGTGTGGAAGCTAACCTGAATAAACACTGCGGGCTGCGATGGCGGTTCATCTGGGCCCAGGGGGGCGATTCGCCGAAAAAGGCCCCACTGTGGCAAATTCATTAGTTTACAGCTGGATAATACGTAGATAATTCTGGTGTCCGTCGCATTATCTCCTTCCCTGGCTCCCTCATTATTGCTGGCCTATTTTTAATCTTTGCTAAAGACCGTCCTTCAGATCGCCCCAGACTGCAAGGCCTGCTGGGAGCTCGCACTTAAAATAAAACTGTGAAATAAAAAAGTAGCACAACTATTGTCAAAGAGCTGTAGAAAAGGTGGGGGATATCATGGGACCGGTGCTTGTAAATGATGCTGCATGAAATGCGACCTTTCTTCCTTAAAGATGAAATGCGATTGCAGTTTAAATGGTGATAAATAAATAACAGGACCTACCAATTATTTAATGAATCCCTGTTATAACTCTGCTAGCGAAAGACAGCACCTCTCCCCTCATTAAAAACCATAATCAAACACAAACTCTGTTTGCAAGGAACCGCAGATGGGAGATAATGATTTGGTGCATGTGTACAAAGGTCCTCCTTGTATCTTGCACTGATCTCTGGATTGAATGATAAAATGTGCCGAAAAAAGCCTGGATAGGACATGTTAAGAGGATGACAGGGAGGCAGACAGGGAAGTGCACAGAGTGAGGATTCTAGTGGCCGATAAATGTTTTAGAAGCAGATTTACTCCCTTGCATTTAAAGCTATATTTTTGTGGACTGGATTGAGCGGAAAATTGGCCTGGGAATAGCTGAGATGAAACAGGGATCTCATCCCTAACCCCCAGAGGATGAGTCAGCATGCGGCTCTTGGTGACCCACCTACCCTGAGCGCACCTGATTGGCTGAGAAGGTTGGAGGAGAGAGACCATGGGCCAATGGAAAGCAGATGTTCCCACTGACAGTGATTCGCTACATAGAAGCAGGTATTGTGCTTTATGCTGACACCGGGAAGATCAGCCTGGGGATGACATTCTGATACCAGCTGTTATATCCTGTACTGGCCAGTGTCAGGCGCCAAAGAGCCAGCAATCTCCACACCAAGAGACGTCAAGCGAGCAAGAGACAGACGGGCGACAGGACAGGATCTCATAATGGCCTTGTTTCAGTGTCAGGACCTTTCAGAGAGTGACACAATTAAGAAAACGCTGGCAATGGTGTACTCTTCAAACGGGTGTTAATATTAAATTCAAGTATGACTATTGAAGTGCTTGTTTTATTGTCAAAATATGGACAGTTTTCATTGCATTTGCAAGTGCATCACGCGTCACGTGTGGTTCAGGCTCGCTGCCCGGGTCGTGCCTGAGGCCCCAGGATCCCTTATGGGCCCCCACCTGGGGCCCCAGCGGCCTTCAAGTTGCCGCGTGAGAGAGTCTGCCTCCTGTCTTTTTATTCTTAGATGAAAATCGGGAGTGATGGCGTATAATCAATCAGAGATCATCCCGGTCTTTGTCGTCTATAATGTGAGACAAGCAGGAAAGTCATTTCTGCTGTCATCCTTCATTTGTTCTTCCCGCGTCACGGAGGGTGGGAGCTCGTCGTGCCGGTCCTGCCTGACCTTGAGGCACTATAGCAAAACCGCGGAATACGGCTGTACTCCACAGGAGAAAGAAATACTAGTATTTATTGAAATAGATCGCCGTGTCATTTTATGTAATGGCTAATGGCTTTTGTTGCGACATCCCTCATGAGGTTAAACATGACACTTTATTTATTTGGCAGATGTATTTTTATCCATGAATTTCTTTTGAGGATGCCGGAGCAGAGAGTCCCTCCAGTAACTGGGGGTTAAGGGTCCAGCGGTGACATCACTCAGCCATCACTGGGATATGAACCGGTGACCTTTTGATCACAGGCAGAGAGTCCTACCCTGCTGAGGCACGCACCCGCACCTGGCTGCATAAGTCAAAGGGGTACAGGAGAATGGCTTAAGGAAGCTGTGTGAGATGGTGTGGGGGCGCCGTCTGAGAACAGAAGCCAGATGACATGAAGCTGCCTTTGGCCACCCAGCAGCACGAAGTGAGCGAGTCAGTCAGATGGTTGATACTACAAAGTCTGCTTACGCTGTAAGTCCGCAAACTCTGCTCCAAATCTCTCATTTTCATGCGTTGGCGCCTCAAAAAAGACTCGGAGATTAAATCTGCCAGCGATGTGTGCATAATAAAATTGTCTTGAAGGGAATTTCTGAAAAATGTCTGGACCTGAAAATGTACTGGGGGGGGACCCAAAAATCCCATCAGCATCCCTGGAGTCTGTCTAGAAAAGTCAAATGCCAAGCAGACGAATAAATCCATCACCTTATAAAGCGCGCAGTGATCACGGTGTTCCGGATTAGTCTTGCAGGGAACACATATCCAGTGCACTTTTGGCATTATGTCCCACATCTACAATGTGTCACACGCTGATTAGCAGAAACTGAACGCTCCCCAGAATCCGAACAGTTGAATTACCAGTCGGCTTGGCACCCGAGCTGTGACTCTGTACTGGTGACTCGATCACAGGACGTGCCATTTTGTGTGGTGGGGGGGGCATGCAGGGGTACTAGACTGATGGTAACATTGCTCTCTGGGTGACAGAGACATCTGAGGAGGATCTGATAGAGAGGGAGAAGTCCTTTCCACAGTGTCTGTTTGCCATCGGAATCTATTCAGGGAAAAGCACCTCTTCACCATGATAATATATACAGGAAATGACAATGATGCGTCTGTCATAACTGAGAAAAACAATGATTGTACTGTGTGGTTCAGTCATCTTTGATGACAATAGGGAATGAAGGAGAATTTGTGGGTCTCCAAGGTCCTGAACAGTCTCAATGTGGGATATGGCTGCTTCAGGTTAAATACAGAGGACACATTTCGTTGTTGTGCACTGTGTGCTGGGGTGTGTCAACAATGACCACTGATAACTAAATTTTAATTCTAATTCTATTTCTCCATCCTGTGAATAAAATCTGCAGGTATGATTCTTATGGGATTTTCAGGGAGGAGTTACTCAAGCTGGCCCCCAAACTGGAAAGGACACATCCTGCTTCCAGATGTGATCAGGCCATACCCAGGGCCTTCAAGCTCAGTCACAGGAAATGTCACATGTCACAATAACCAGATTATGTGACAACAACAGACACATCATGTGATAATAGCTTTTTAGTGGCCAGTACAATCACCATCACCTGATAATATGAATCATTTTAGGATTCCATCTCAAAACTGAATAAGCTCAATTTTCTGGTATACTTCATCTTAGGTTGCAAGGACAGAATAAGGTCACCATGAGTGAACTAGGGCAATTTTTTCAGGACTTTTCCAAAACCGCTCTAAATTCCATGAATATAAGTTTATGAATCCCATTTCTAAAGTTGGTACAGTACAGATGCACTTGTTAAGAGCCTGCAACACAGATTGATAAAAACAGCAATGTGTAAATTATTTATCCCATGAAAATGACCTAGAATAAATGAAAGTGTTCCGAGAAGAACAGAGAAGTTGAATCGCTGGTGTAAGTCGGCTGATGGCTATACAGGGACGCAGTATGAGCGCTGGAACTGCTGCTGACTAATGTCACCCTTAAGCCATTAATGAGAGGCATTCATGTTTGTTCAGTTCATCGTTACAGTTTTAATGTGACCATTCCAGACTCGTCGTTTGTATCCTTTCTGTTTGATGCCATTTTCAGGCAAATGAAAAGATCCTTCTGACACTGACTCTGACACTGACTCTGACACCGAGGACTCTGGGGTATACTGTACGTAGCACCCTCTGCTCAGTTCAGTTGTGGTTTAAAAAAATCTACCTTGGCAGTTGAAGAAAGAGAATTCAATTAATTTCAGAGCAACATTACAGTTCCTGGACTCCTGCATTTCATTTGGAGTTTGGGGATCCGCTTGTTTGGACACAGGTGAGACCTTTAGCAGATTTCACTGCACACACAGCCCGACACTCCTCATACAGCAAAGGGCTTCAGAGCCACCTCTCTAATTGAATTTCATTATTACATTTTCAACAGCTTTGTAAATCCTGGGTCACAGTCCCCTGCACTGGACTCTCCAGTGCTACGGTGCTTCAATACAAGCTCATATAATCATCAAAACTACAGGACTTTTCTATCAGCTAGCACACATTTATATTCCAGAAATTGTGTTCAATAACCATCTATCCACTTCCTGCTGTGTGGAAATAGTCCCAGCTTATCCCAGGAAGCCCTGGGTATCTGGCATAGGAGCCACATCCTGCAGGAACAGAAAACAGGGACTGGTTCTCCTACAAGACTGCAAAGTCAACTATGGACACAGTGACAAGAAGACAAGCAAGAAAGGAACAAGAAAGCAGAAAGCCATACAGATACAAACAGAGACAGACAAAGAATGGCAGAGAGACAGACAGATAGATCAAAACGAGACAAGTTTTCGCACTAAATGGTTTTCTCATGTCGGTTATAAAAATTTGATTGATCATAAACACGTCGGGTTGTCCTGCAAGAGAAAAGACAAAAGCATTACCACAATGCTTGCAGGGTTTTGAATGTGCTTTAGCATTAAGGCTTTTGCATTGTGGCTGCTGCAAGGCACCATGGGAGATTTCCCAAAGCATCAGTGTACAGGTCACAGGTGCTTGGCCTCTTCGCCCCGGAATGTGCTCAGTGAGGAATTACGGTTGGATTGAGACATTTCAGCTCCAAATATCTGGACCCCCCATGGCTTCTCCTGCTCCTGTAAGTGACAGCCCATCCCTCACATGTCCGCACCCCCCCCAAGTCTCTTCAACCACAACACACCTCCTGCCAACCAGACACACACAGCCTGAGGTGGCTGGTCCATACAGATACAGCAGGTAGTACCTCCTCTATGTTTGAGATTAAATTCTGAAAATACTTTGAAATAACTCACTACTAAAATTGAATTGTTATTTTAAAAACACATTTTCCCTCTTTTTTGGAAAAATTCATCATTGTAATTCTGTAAAATGTATTATCTTTTCACCTCCTTATTTTATTGTAGCCGCCAGGCACCAGCTCACTGTGCTAATCGCCCTCAGTTTGTCCTGCTCTCCGGCTGCGTGCATTTTGTGTGTGAGACAAAAAAGGAGACAATGTCCACGTTTCTGTATATGACATAAAGGTGATCATAACACATGCAAAACTGCCATTCCTCTCTTATGATGCCACGTAACACCGGGGTCAGCGTTTCCATCCATTACGGTACACTAATGATATTTTGCTTCAGACTGAAAGCGCATTATCAACGTTTTGTATGCAAATTGATTATGCAATTATGAAACAGCAGGAGAAACATTCCGGTGCATCTAATAGCACTCAGATGAGGTGGGATTTATCTCCACCAATAAACACGCGTGTCTCCTGTCATGTACCTGTCATGTACATGTGTCTCCTGTTTCAGGGAGGGGTCATGTCAGTTTCTGCTCTTGCTCTGCTGAGGGGCACGCGGCTAGGACTCATAAAGTGTGTTTTTTCGCCCCCTTGTGGCAACAGTTAAAACTGCTGTGGAAACAGAAGGAACGTCCCGAGCTCCTGGCCATTGACATGGTTCCCACTAACAATTAAATGGTTCAATTGTGGCCCGGAGCACGGATTTATACTGATGCACCATATTCAGCCCTTAATGGCATCTCAAATGACTGTAGTATCAGGGACAAAATGAGTTTTAGTTCTTAATTAAATGGATCAAAGTCAATACGAACCTAATTAAACAGGCAGGGAGATCAATATATTTGAGAAGGTCATTGACACTTAATTTGAGTGAACAATCAAGAGAGCAGATTTCACATTAGTTTGTCAGGTCCTTGTGATCCACGAAACCCAAACTAGTTTATAGAGTTCTTTGTGGCTCTCAGCCCCGTGTCTAAATGCCTACATGTTACCCTTCACTTGTGGTAATGGTAGGTGCCTGATCCTAATTTAACAGAAAGCCAGAGACGTGGTCAGCAGCAGCGAATGACACAGATACCAAATGCTCCAAGACGTGACTTTACATTTAAATGAAATCCCAGTGAATGAGGCAGCCATCCATCAATCTGAACATTAGGGGGCGCTGACCTTGTCAGGGCACAAGCCACAGACCAACCACTGCCCACCTAATGAACCTTCAGCAACACCGGTGTGGCTTCCCACCAATGTCTATACGCCCCCCTAGACTTGGTTCATGTCCGATCTCCTCCAGGAATATCATATCCAGAGAAAAATATAATAATATTCAAAGACCGTGAGAATGTAAGAAAAGTCTAACTGAATTCTAAAGAGCAAAGCGTAAAGCTTTACCCAGATCATTTGCAGTTTGAAAATGTCACATAAAATATTTATAACAGTTACTGGGACAGAATATCAGTTCCTTCAGTTACAGAGGCAAGCATGGGATGCACACCATTATGCATGGGATGCCTCACATGATGCAGAATCACACCTTCATACATGGTATGTAATAGTGCACATCTTCATGTATGGTCATCATTGCAGTTCTAAATGCATGGGATGCATCCATACACCCCCCACACAGCCAAAAGGGTGCCACAAAAGCAAGCCACAGCCACCTGTAAGAAAAACCACTCTCCGTGGACACGGAAAACTGCCTTCCGGGGAACGAATGTCCTGGAATTTCTCGCCTCAAGACGGGCTGATGTAATATTCATAAAGCAAGTTTAGCATTTTCACAATGTCACCCTGGTAACAAGCTCTCAGCTGTGCTGCAGATGGATTGTGTTTGTTACTGGCTCAGCATCTGAGGATTTCAGAAAATGCATGGATCCAGCCTCCCCTCTCCATTATTCTTGCACATTTCTGCTTCAATGCAAAGAAACTAGTGTGTTTATTCTATGCCTTTGTAATGCAGTTTCTGAATTAACGGTCACGCTCCGTGGACATGCTCGCAGCGATGCTGAGAGGCTCGAGGCGGCCATGATGCTACCTGGATTCTCTGCATGTTGGTGACATGATGAAGGACATGTGACATGTTTAGGGCTGCCAGTCTTTTCCTGATGCATACCCTGAGGACAGTGTGCTGTGAAGGCGTATGAATTAATTACAGCCTAGATTTTAAACCGAACCTGTTCAACCTTATCATTAGTTTTGGTTTTTGCTAAGTTCTGAATCACTATCTCCATGAGGAATCGCACTATGCAGAAGCCTTACAGGACACAGAGAATTAAACATTTTCAATTTGTATTTTTAACAAAGGTGCCTTTCATAACAGGTCTACCGCGGTTTGTGGCTTGGGCTGACTGTAATTCAGAGCGATGGATTCTGTAAAAACTCCCACACTCGTTTCTCATCCACTGTCTTTCCTCTCATCTTAAGCCTCTAAGACTGACATCTTCTGTATGGTTTCAGCATCAGCTTTAATGGGATTTTGCTTCTCATCAGTAACCCCCTATGATATAGAGTTCCAACATCATTTTTAAAGACTAGATGATGATATGCTTCCATATCATTATTACAATAAAAACAAGTAAGAACATTGTAATGGAACCAAAAGACAGTAGAATAACCAAAATTCGATACCAAAACTCTCTATCTATTTAGCACATATGGTTAGTTATTTTCAATGCAAAATCTAATTTCCCTATAGTCTCCTTTTAAGCCTTGCATGGTCAGGACCCCAATTCACCTCTTCTTAAATTTTTGAAGAAACTGTTGCCCATGGTCTTCAAGACACTGCGCATGACTGCTGTCCTTTGTGCTGAAGTCAGTGAAAAGAACTGTCCATGGTCCTGAGGTCAGTTAGGGAGAGAGCTGTTTATGGTTGTCGAGAGCAGTGAGAGACACAGATGACCATGGTTGTCGAGGTCAGTGAGAGACACAGATGTCCATGTTTGTAGAGGTCAGTGAGAGACACAGATGTCCATGGTTGTCAATTTCAGTGAGATACACAGATGTCCATAGTTGTCAATGTCAGTGAGAGACACATATGCCCATGGTTGTCGCGGTCAGTGAGAGACAGAGATGTCCATAGTTGTTGAGGTCAGTGAGAGACACAGATGTCCATGGTTGTTGATGTCAGTGAGAGACAAAGATGTCCATAGTTGTAGAGGTCAGTAAGATACACAGATGTCCATGGTTGTTGATGTCAGTGAGAGACACAGATGTCCATGGTTGTAGAGGTCAGTGAGAGACACAGATGTCCATGGTCGTAGAGGTCAGTGAGAGACACAGATGTCCATGGTCGTTGAGGTCAGTGACAGACACTGATGTCCATGGTTGTCGAGGTCAGTGACAGACACAGATGTCCATGGTTGTCAATTTCAGTGAGATACACAGATGTCCATAGTTGTCGATGTCAGTGAGAGACACAGATGTCCATGGTTGTCGATGTCAGTGAGATACACAGATGTCCATGGTTGTCGAGGTCAGTGACAGACACAGATTTCCTTGGTTGTCGATGTCAGTGTGAGACCCAGATAGCCATGGTTCTTGAGGTTACTCAGAGAGGTTAGTCATAGCTGTCTGTGGTTCTGAAGGCCCTTAGACAAGGTACATGACAGATTTGAACAAATATTATTAGGTAAGCATGAAGTACGGTCCACTTCCAGTATTGCTAAGACTAGCTTTCCTGGTGGGGGAGGTAGATATGTTTGGCTGCTTGACAGAGTGAAGTGAGGTAGGGAATTAGCTAAGAGTAAGAGTTAGCTAAGGGGTGGTGCTGCTATATAAGAACATCAAAGGTGAATCTCTGTGCTATAAATCAGGAATGACAGCTGATAGTGGAAATAGATTATAGATCATTTGTCATCTACCAAAATATGAATACGGATGACCAGTTGTAACTTTATCGCTCAATATTTTCCAAATTGATGCAGACCATGGACCACAGGAGACACACATGTAAGTATTAGCTCCAAATGTGCATGCTTCAGGCTCTGCCTTGCCCCGCACCGAGCTTCACACCAAGGTCTGATGTGACCAGCTTCGCTGGCCCTCTCTGGTTTGCTTTGGAAGCTGCACACTCAAAGTGAGACCACTGTGTGTGCCATGTGCAGTGGCTCAGCACCATTGTGACAGATTTTATGAATTAATGCATCGTTCTCGGTTGGGACCAATGGCTTGCCTCCTTGTTTTCTAACAAGGACATTGCTCAGGTTGGTTGACTATGGCCCACTCAACAGGACTGGTGCATGATCCTGAAGATCACCCCAGTTAATCATGACTCCCATCATGAGTACGATTTTCCCTGTTATGACCCTGCTCCCATGACCACAATTACCCAGTTTCAGTCCTTCAGTTTGATTGGAATTACTGAGAAAGGCTGGTTATATCCACAGGGAAGGCAAAGCAGCTTTGTTATGCTTCTTGAAGCTTCTGAGCAATTAGCTGCTAAAGGTACACTGGGAGACACACTGGTTTTCCGGAGGACACATAAATCTTTCAAGGATTTGAGGGCTAAGCTGCTGTAAGGCCAGTTGAAAGTTCACGTGCGGCCCTCGCATCAACAACGAAACCTGATGCTGGACATTAGCCCTTAGCTCACGTGTGAAGAGGCGCTGCATACTTCCTGCTGAACTCAAATCCCAGCAGAGCTATATCCTGGAAGCCAGTGCATGGAAATGCACGGGTGCCGTCTAGACTCACGCTCAGGAGTGGTTTTTACCACCTGTCAAACCACTCATTTGCATGGAGCCCCCAATTGGCCACAAATAGTCACTACACTGAATATTAAATAAACACTTAGGAGATGTGGAAGCTAGCTATGATCTTCTGACTCTACCGGCCAGCTATTCATTCAGCATTCGGAACCTCTGAGTGAGAAATTGGCCTTTGATGTGAAATGAGCAATAATACACAGGATAATAAAACACAGGAATGTTTTAGGAATTTTCATATTTATCATTTTTGTAGCAAAAAAGAAGGCTTGACCACAGAAACATTTTTTCCCTACAACCTCAGCTGAGAAACATGACAATGTCGGCTCAAGTGCACTCAAACGTGTGAACAATATAGTTACGCACCTTCTCACCTTCTCTGAACAAGAACGTTAAAGTACTAGTGTCCATTTTCCCAGCACGGTACATTCTCACTGATTTATAGTACAAAATATGGCAAAAGTACATTGATAAGGAACAGATGGAGAGTGATGAAAAAAATGTATGGTTAAACAGTAGGACACTGAATTTTACCAGTCCATGAACGATCCCCACATGGGTGTGTCATAAGGAGGGTTAGGGTTATAGGTCAAAGGTGTATCATAGAGAGGATGCGGAGCAAAGCCGCACAATCAACGAATGACCTTGGAGTGACCTTGGAGTGACCTTGTAACTTGGAATTGGAAGCCAGAATCGAATATAGAAATGAATCGATGTGAAATCAAATCACAATGCATGATTTTCGACAAAAAAACCTGTGTTTGTAGTGTTTGACCTTTAGAATGAACGTCCATTGATCCAGCCATCTTAACCAAACACTTATCTTGTTCAGAGTAATGAGCACAGTTGTGATCAGTATAATTTTTTAAATAATGATTATTTTAAATGTAATATTTCATTTGGTGATAATTTGGAAAGACATATTTGTGTCTAATAATTCCATCAATGCTCCCCCCCTTCTCTTCGTCTCTTAATGGACATGTACAGCTGAGGACTGATTTTGACCCTTTTTTTTCTTACAACCACTGGCTTTAAATAAGACGTGAACGAAACAGCGAGCATTGGCTGGGAAATCCTCCTTTTTAGCGGTGGGGGACCTCAGCTCACCGCTCCTATTTGTTTCCGCGACAATGACCAGCGACTTAATCCAATGCGAGTCCCAGTGCTTTCCAACAGCATCTCTTCACATTACGAAGAAGTAAGTTCTGCAGGAGGAGGGACTAACGCTGCGTAGTCAGTGGTTTGGAAAATAAAACTTTTCATTTTAGGCTGAACAAGTATGGTTACAGGGAATTATAGTACAGAGATGTTATTCAATGACTGATAAATGGGGAACAGTGGAAGAGTATTATGGGAAAACAAATAGAATAAAATGTAAACGTATTATGTGGTGGATGGAGAAATGTATGTGTGAAAGACAGAACGGGAGTGAGAGGAATGGTACAAACTCCACTTCCTGTTTTGTTTTGCAAAAAAGCTGATTATTTCTACAATAATAATCTCTAAACGAATGTACAATTGACCTCTGAAATAAAAAAATAAAAAAATGTAATTCATTACACGCAATTTGTATTTTAAAATATCGCCCCTAAGGGCCGAGTCTCCTTGGGTACGAAGATGTCAAAAGTGTTTCCCCCCTCGATCATGGGAATCATGGGGAAAATCCAGGCCTCATGTCACACTTCCCCACGGACATGGAGACAAATCTGCTCGGAGCTTCCTGTATGTTCTTCCGCTGGTCAGCTAACATACTGGCACCTTTCTGATGGGTTCCTTTCTATTTTTATTGGAAGTATTTCCACAACTCCCGAGTCACATTATTCTTGTTATCCACGGTCCTTTCCTTAACGAAAGGAATATATTTGTTTCGGTATTTTGTGTGATATTCTCATATCCCTTCCTGTCGTTGTGATCACCCCGTAAACCACATATCTAGAAACTTTTCTGAATGCCCATATGAAGCCAGCTAGCTAACCTCGGGCAGGTGTTTAATTTTTTTTTTCACGTGACAGAAAGACGACAGTATTCACACCTATGAACTTCATGCAGAACAAGAGTGAGGCGGCCCTGTCTGACCAGCGCGTTTGGTTCCGTCTCCCAGTGCCACCCAGCCTCAGGCCCCGGGGCCTTAGACGGTGCTCTCCATGACCCATTCGGAGCTCTCGAAGGTGACCTTGCCCCCGTCCGCATCCCCCTCGTCGTACTGCAGAAGCATGCCGTTGACAGAGAGGCTCCGTTTAGTCCAGATGTTGCCGATCCGCCTGGGGTAGCTGCAGAACTGCGTGGTGGTGAACTCGCCCATGTCGAAGGAGTGGCTTCTCTTGGGTTTGGCCTCTAGGGGCAGCGTGAGCAGCCGGCTCAGCTTGGAGTCCACACGGCCCAGAAGGGGCTCCTTGTCCGACAGCCGCGGACTGGCAGTGGGCGCCGTGCCTGAGGGCCCTGGGTCCCTGCCCTGGCCCCGGAGCTCCAGTGAGGCAAAGGCACCCAGCAGGTGGTCCAGGTTGGGCCGAGCCTTGGGGGGCGCTGTTCTCCACTTGCGAGAGGGGGCGCCATCATCCCCTTGCAGGCCGCCCATATTTCCCTCCTGACTGCCCAGCGACCCGGACGAGGAGGACCGGCTACTCTGCAACGAGCCACATTTGAACTCCATGAGCTCATCGCGGACCACCACTCGGGGCTTGGGGGGGGGTGGCAGGCCGTTGCGGCCGCCGCCGGCAGAGCCGCCATTGGTCTGCGAGCAGGTGGTGCTGACGCTGGGCAGCTTGCCGGAGCGTCCCCCATTGCACAGCTTGTAACGCACCATGAGAATGACGATGAACACTAACAGTGTGGCCACGATGACGCCCCCTATGGCCAGGATCATGGTGCCACCCAGGAATTGACCGTGCAGTGACTGGCAGCGCGGGTAGTCCTCCCGGGTGATGAACTGCACGCAGCCCATCACGTTAGTGGCTGTGAGGGTGGTAGCTGTGTCGTCCCAGATGGCCAGCACACACAGGTCGTACTGCGTCCCTGACACCAGGTTGGTCACCAGGAAGGCCTTGCTTGTCACCGGGATCATCCTGCAACCATCGGGGGGGAGGGGGGGAGAGGGTTAGCAGAACCGAGTTCTGGTCCGATCTGGGACCTGAACTTTTGTTTTTCTTCCATTTGTTGACAAGCTTCCCCATCCCCAATATGAGCTGAAAATGACCCCCCCCCCATTAAATTATAACATTGTCACAGTCTCTAGCTTTCCCACAATGAGTTTGCAAAACAGCTATTTGCAAAAACATCCCAGATTGGCTAGGATACATGCAGACTCGATTATACACTGACAATCGAACCTGTAACCCTGGAATGATGCTGTGGTATTTCTGGCTCATTCTGAAACACTGTTTTCTCATGTGCTATCACTGCCACAAAGGGTGCTGTTTTTGTTGGGGGGTAAACAGTCTGTTTGTACAGTAAGTCAGGCACATTCCCTCCCAAGCCCCTGCTTCGAAATCTGAGCTTTTAGAGGAAGATACTCTATCGTTTCATCTCTGGATTGCACAGAACCTCAGTCTGTCACTGATATAGTGCCAAAAAAAGGCAGAAGTAGGAAAATCTCATTCATAATCCCACTAGGAGATTGGAATTTGAATTTATATTATTTAAGTCTGTGTTACTCCTGTGTAAGGGATAAATAACCTATTTTCATTGGATAAGAAACACCCCAAAGGACACAGCAAAATTACATGGGGGTGGGGGGGATTGGGTGAAGGGGTTGAGTTGACTGTGGACTTTTCCTCCTCGGGGAGATGAGCTATTTGGGGGGAAAGTTAGGAAAATTTCCACTTTCATTCTCCAATATAAACTCAATGAATGATGAATAGAGCCTATACTGGGTTTCCTAATGATGCAGCATTAGGGTTAGAATTCTATTTTTCATCTTAATCGGAATGTATGTCATGAGAAAGTTCTTGGCACTTTTTGCTGTATGATCCACTTTGGCCCAAGTAGAAGTTTGGCATGTCGGATTCGGGCCTCACGCGTCACCAGGGGATGTGACATCTTTCATCTGCGCCAATATCTCAAGCAGCTTACAGCACTCGCTGTAAACACTCAGCAACTGCACTCTAATTTATAATTAGGTATTTAAGTACAGTTTAAATGAATATGTATTTGCTTAATACGCATTCATAGCAGTTCTCAATAGACTGTATGGGGCAACTGTAGCGAATGTTAACTGGCGTTCCTTCACAGTCTGCGGGATATTAATTAGGTGTCAGATATTTGAATATATGAATATAATAAACATGACAGCCAAGCTGGTAGAGGAGCACAAACGATCCTTCGCATGTGTCACTAAACATCGTCGACATACATCGGCCATGTTTGTTGAATGAACGTAAATTTGTAGTTGGGTTGCAGGCTGACACACAGTTGAAATGTGACATTTCTCGCTGTTTACAGACATGTGTTGGAGCAAAGGTGAGTTACAGGCAAAGCACCAAGCCCTACAGCTCTTGGCCAGGAAGCTGTTCTCAGCCACGTGTCTGTGCCAGCCAAGCGTTTATCCTTCATATTGGACGGCAAAGTTGGAATGTGAAATTGCCCCTGAATCTGATTGGCTACTGCCCACATGAGCACTCATCTGAATATCCCATGGGGTAAAGCCTCTTAGTACCCCTGCATCTCTCTCAGTTCCCAGAAGAATGGGATGGACAATCTCTCTCGGCAGCCAGCCAGCCAGCCACAGTGAGTCTGTAAGGCCGTTTCGCTGTTCTGACAGCATTCCCAAACGCAGATGGTCTCCCCTTGATCGTAATTTGCAGTGATAACAATGGCATTTGATATTTGACATTGTGTCAGGACTTTGCTAACACACAATGACTCACATGTCTGCCTTTGGAATCATTTCTCTGGTCTTTGGGGAAATAACTAGCATCGACATTCTAGCTGTTTTTGGAAGCATACTGATCATAAAGGCACAGTACCACATCACCGTACCACAGTACCACATCACAGTACCACAGTGCCACATCTACTGCATCCGTGTGAAGGGCTGAATGCTGCCTTTTTATTAAAAGGTTAACCTGTAGTAACACAGAGCCATTCTGAAGATTTCGAATTAATAAATGAAGTAAAAGTCAGCCGGTAATTGGATTCCATTGCTGGCTGGTTTCCACATTCATTTTAAAACCCTCTTTGCACAATGTTGAAGGATCTGCTTCATGGATTGTTAATGTCTCTGACATAATATTCAGTGCTGTGAATTATAGATCCTACGTGACTTTGTGTTATCACAGAAGAACCAGCAGGAGACAGTGTCAAAAAGACGAGTAACCTTCCATTGTTTTCACAGAATGACCCCAGGTAGCCACTTTACCTGTAGATGAGCACCTCATCGTCGGAGCAGTTATACTGAAGCTGGTACATCTTCACTTTGGGTGCTGCCTTGCTGACTGACCACTTGATGAGTGCGGAGACGGCAGTGACCTCTGATGCGGAGACGGCCTTCTCAGGTACGGTCTTGGTCTCTCCCTTGCTGGTCTTGGTAGAGCTGGTGATGTCGGAGAGCCGGGACTTGGGCTGGGAGGTGCGGCCAGTTCCGTTGCTGAGATGCGGGAGTTGGATGATGGACAGCTCGACGGAGGCGGTGGCCTCCCCAGCTGCGTTAGCCGCGATGCAGGTGAAGGTGCCATAGTCCTTTGATGTAGTGATCAAGATGTCCAGCGTTCCATTCTCATACACTGTCGCCCGTGAGGAGTTGCTGATGAGCCGGTCATCGGGAGTTACCCAGTGGATGACCGGCATGGGGTCTCCGACAGCCTTACACCGCAGACTCGCGGTCTGGCCCTCCAACACGAGGAGCTTGTGTGTGTGCTGGGTGATGAGAGGTGGCTCACATATGAACTCCTCCTCCCTGACATACCAGAAGTAGCGTCCCTTCAGGTTGGGAGGGGAAGCGCAGGTCTCCATGTCATCCTCCCGCTCAAGCCGACGCAACCACAGGACCTCACAGTTGCAGTGCAGGGGGTTTCCCCCGAAGCTCAGCGACAGCATGGGTGTGTAGGGCGTGGCCAGCACTACGCTGCTCTGGGAACGGGCGAAAATGGGGTCTGGCGGCAGCTTCTGGAGCCGGTTGGACGTGAGGTCGAGGCGTGCCAGTTTGTCAAGGTCGGCGAATGTGCCCTCAGTGATGTGGTCAATGAGGTTGTGGTCAAGGCTGAGCTGGTGAAGGTTAACCATCTTGCGAATGGCGTCCCAGGGCATGGTCTGCAAGTTGTTGTAGGACAGGTCCAGATCCTCGAGCGTGAGCATGAGGTCGTCAAAGGCCTCGTTGGAGATGCGGCTGAGCTGGTTGTTGTTCAGGATGAGGTGCTGTAGGTTGAGCAGGCCATGCAGGTCATCAGGCCCGATCTCAGTCAGCCGGTTGCTGTCCAGGTGCAGCGAGCGCAGCGTCTCCAGGTCAGCAAAGGAGAATGGCTGGATGGAGCTGATGGTGTTGCGTGACAGTGTCAGGTCCACCAGGCCCGTCATGTTAGCGAAGTCCTGCTGGGTCACCTTGATGATGAAGTTGCCCCCCAGCCGGAGTTCCACGGTCCGCCGGTCGATGTCCAGTGGCACAAAGAGCAGCCCCTTGGACGGGCACAGGGTGCCCAGGGACTCGGAGAGATTCTGGCAGACACAGTACTTGGGGCAAGCGCGGGCCGTCGTGACTACTGTACCCAGGAGCAGGAGGCTGTGCAGCAGTTTGTCCATGGTAGATCATGTGCGGGAACCAGCTGCTGGGAGGAGGAAGAGAGGACAGTCAACCTCCACCATACCCACAATGCCTTGCATGAGCTCTCATAATGCACCTTCAGCTATTTCCTGTTAGCTATGCTAACATCCTGTGGAAATCCAGCTGCCCTGTTCAAACATCAGGTCCACTTGCACATTCAGATAGACGTTTATGTGTGTTGCTGATGCTGATAAACCTGACAGGCAGCGGGACCCTGGGAGGCAGGCCGCCCACAAACATCTGGATGAGTGCTGTTCCAGGTCAGACTGATTCACATTCATTCAGCGCAATAATTGTATGAAATATTTTATATTGGTACATAAACATTCGATTTTCTGAAGGCGAAATATAGAACTTGGACATTCAGGGACAGGTAGACAAATACCAACACACTCAGGACATCCCTCAGACCAGGATTCATTAAGGACTTCCAGGGTTTGCTGGGGGCTTAATTTTAGGGGAGAAATGGCCATATGAAATGCCCCACACAAAAGTATGAAACAGTATGAAATTCCCTGTTGCCCTGTTGGTAAAATACCATAAGGAGCTTCAAACATGAAGCCTTGAGGCACAAAGGCACGCGAATGGCTGTAATGCTAAAATGTCCTTTTTTTCGTCGTGTGCCAAGATATGCCTTTGGGGGGTGGGGGGTGTTGGCAGAAGGAGATTTGGGAACTGAAGCCAAAGCGCTCAGCATGTCACTGGAGCGGGGGGGTGGGCAAGCACCTCCTACTCCACCACCTCCACCTCCGACAGACAGACTCTGATTCCCACAAATGTGTGACTCATTCATTCCAGAAGCGATCACTGCTAAATCAATTTCTAATCAGAGCACAGACCTTTAACGCTCAACACGGGGCCGTAAAGGGGGCGCTAGAAATGCCGCCTGGGGGGCCGGGGGGGACAGTGTCCCCGGGTGACACCGTCAGCATCATCCATCGTTTGCCGTACACAACCCCGAGGGTGGGGACTGCAGAAGCAGCTTTCCATTCACATTATCCGATTCAAATTTTGCATGGATGCCGCTTTGCGCTTATTCTCATTTCCCATTAAGCATAAAAGCAAAGGTTTCGCTTTGTTTAATCCATCCTGTAAATGTCAGATCACAACCACAGTCATTCCTGAGTGAAACACCGAGGGCAACTGAGTCATGTGATAGGAGCTGGGTGTTTTTAATTAAATAGATAACAGCTCACAGCCAATCGGTTGCAGATGACACAGTCTGACAGCGATGGCCGGCTTTACATGCGATATGAAGTCTTCCTCGGCTCCCAGTGCTGCTCACATCATAAACACGATGTCCTGAGACACGCAGCTCCACACATGGCCGGGCCCCTCGGTACCCTGTGCAGTACCCTCTCCATGACCTCCTGACATTATGAGATGGGGCTCAGGTTCCGGCTGAGCATTCAGAACCCCAGGCGAGAGGGATCAGAGGTGCCAGAGCCACTGGCGGAAGTGCTGGCCGGTTTGGCGGGAAACGGGCCCTGGGGCTGCAGCCACTAGTCTCTGCAGAGGATTCTGCTGCCCCACCCACCCACAAACTGAGATCGGGAGGGAGCCATCCATCTCTACGGGGGTGGAACCAGATCGGGAGGGACTCTGATAGGCGGGGTAAGGGGGCATCTGCTGTCCGTCCCAGTGCTGGTTGAACCCACAAGACAACTTGGGTGCCATGAAACAAAAGGGTGGAAGGAGAGGCATGGAGCGGAGAGGGCAGGCGGAGGGAAGGGGATTCAGGCGGAGGGAAGGGGATTCAGGCAGAAAAAGGGAAAAGTGAGAGGAGAAAGGATCCTTTATTCAGGGTGATGAATGCTAACATGCAGCCGCCTTGATGAATGAGCAAGGGCCAGGGGGGATCGCGGGAAAAAGCCTTTTCATTTGAGTGTAGGAGGCGACGGAGCACGCGGTCACGTGACTGGGGGTGCCTGACCACCAAAGACAAAGCAGGGGTGACCTCAGACACGCAGTCTGGAATAAACTCTGGGCTGCCGTTTACAGAGACGGATTTAGCAGACTGGTCAGAGGAAGCTCACTCTCAATAGAGGGACCGTCTGCCATCGCTGTCGGTGACCCACCAAGGCCATGGCAGCCGAATGAGAGAATAAAGAGATCAGTGGTGATATGTGAAGAAGGATCCTGCTGGATTGGTCAGGGGGAGAAGGACGAGCAACGGGGAGGGAGAGAGAGACTTGATAAAGGGGGTAACCTTCAGACTGTCGAGACAGGAGGAGCGGCGGGCCCGACCTGACAGATGACCCCCCCCCCTCCCTGTGTAAAAACATCCCCTTCCAGATCAATGGGAAGGACGCATCGATTCGCACACGAGTGGGGCACGAAATCTCGCAAGCGATTCGCCATGAGCGAGGTGGCACGTTCCCTCGCCCACCCCAACGTGTTCGCGATCCATCATAATTACCGGGCGGGGTAATTATCAGGCAGCAGCGACGATGCAAAGACATGGTGTGTGAGAGAGAGAGAGAGAGAGAGAGAGAGAGAGAGAGAGAGGGGGGATTTTATAAAAAGCCTAAGGACCAAGCCAGGCAAAGTTACAGGAGCATGGGGTCTCATGGGGCACCTCAGTGGGTTAGGCCTCAGAAGGTTGCTGGTTTGAGTCCCATGCTTGACAGAGTAGCCACATCTGAGCCCTCCAGCAAGTTCAGTTCATTCATTCATTCACTGAAATGATTCAGGGGAGCTGGGTGATGGAGAGCAGAGCAGGGTGGCGTATGCAAAAACTAACAAATTCCGATGTACAAATGCAAGACCGTAGCCATGGTATCAACATTGCGGGGGGGGGGACAAAGGATGTAATTATAATATCTGCTGGGGGGGACATTGTGAGCACACTGGAATATTGGGGGTGACGTCCACAAGCCGGTATATATTTTAATTACAACCTTCTACAAATGCCAAATACAGTTTCATTTCCAATAATTCCACCTGCCCACTGGGTCCTGAGCCAGACGTAACTGGCAGGCTGCCTTTCTCTCAGGCTTGATCCATCTCGCTAATTAGAGTCGTCTTCCCAACCTCTTTGCGTTCCCCTTCCCGTCATGCCGAACAAGGCCATGTGAAAACGGTTAACGAATCTCAGTCCCCCCAGTGACCACTGGGGGAGTCGCCGTTTCTGTCAGAGAGGTAACAGAGACGTGGATCCCAGACTGCCAGCCCACGCATGCGGAAGCTTCTGCACTCCAGCACGGCCTGGACGGCGCGGCCATTTTTGGTGACGTCTTCATCACGCCGTCGGAGGTGGACGAGGGTCAGACCAGAGCTGTCGGAAGTCGTCTAATCTCCAAAGAGCACCCAGATCATTCACTTCTTTATTTACTTGAGCACAGCGCCTTTCCCGTCTCCCAGAGCTCTTAACGAAGCTTTTCGGCATCACAGACAGACCAAACAGCAGCGTCAGTCGTACAGTATGAACATCTAAGTGGGAGAAAAGAAGCAAGAGCAGAAAACAAGTCGATACAAAGGCAAAGGAGGAGAGGAAGACGACAGACGACAGGACACAGACCCCCTGGGGACACAGGTCGAGCGGTCGCTGACACCGCCTAGAGGAATGCAGATGCCAAAACAAGTCAGAATCAGATCTGAACAGACAGTGGTCTTCTGCTAGGCCAGCAAGGGCATAGCCAGTGGGAAGCAGCAGGGGGTGCTAGTGAGTCAGGGCAGAAGGCCTTGCTACTTTAACGAGAGAGAGAGAGAGAGAGAGAGTGTAAAGGGACTTAGCAGGTCAGTACTGGCACTGAAATATCCGGTACATTATTTACTGGGAGCTTAAACTAAAAATATGCTGGGTTAACATGATTATCCATAGTACAGATTTAAATACGCCGATCGGGGGACATTCCTGATATGAGCTATAGTTCCTTACAGAAGGAGGCGCGGAGCTGGGGGCTGTGCTGGCATCGCGTTTTTGTTATCGACACGAAGAGCAGCATCAGACGATCTGAGAGAGCGCTCTGGATTACCTCCTCTGAAGATGCCGCTAAGCACCGAGAGCTGCTTCCACGGGAACCTCAAAGCCCCCTCTACTCGCCACTTTAGTGCCTGGATCAGATGGCCTGTTTTCCAGCCTCTCGAATTATCGTGCTCTCAGAAAAGGCCGTCGTCACGGAGACGAGGCGGCCGGTGGCCGCTGGAGGAGGCTCAGGGATCGATGATCCTGTGACCTCCTGGGAGGCCAGTTTATGACTGCAAGTCCCCGAATATCATAAGTGAAGGTTCTGATATAGCGCCTTTCACTTCTGACTTATAGCTGGACCATGTGATATATCTAGCTCATTCATCAAATGAGTTTTTAGGCAGCCTGTTGGCATCAAGGTGAAGTCATTAACCCCCCCCTCGCTGCCTGCCTAAACAAATACAACACACACACTTAGCAGTCACGTTCTCCTGTAATAATATACTTGGTTATTCTCCCGTCAGTATGATGAATCATTTCCTGGCACCTAAAAGCTTTTTGCATTTTAACTTATAATAACCTTGCCCCCCCTCCCCCCCAGCCTAAGTGACCAAACCAACTTATTTTTTATTCATCCCCAAACCTGAGAAGGGCTTATTCTCCTAAAGACACTGCTGTGACAGGCCCCAATTATCTGTCCTGGGACAAAAAAAATAAAATAAACAGCAAAGCAACTGGAGAGAATCAGGAGGAGCTGAGGTGAAGTTGGGGGGCAGGGGCTGCTCGTGGGGGCTGCGAGGCTCTCAGTGCTGCCACCTCCGTCAGATCCAGGCGTTGGGAGACTAAGCTGCTGCTGGGGGGCCCATCGGGAGAAGGGGGGCCATCAAGGTCATGCCAATATATGTGTATCAGATACACGGCTCCAGCTCAAGGCGCAATAAGGACCTGACCCCTAGGTTGCCCAGGGCCCCTGAATTACCTGCATTATGGAGGAAGTGGAATGATCATCAGTTTTCTTGATGGGGGGGCCTCCCAAGTAAATCTTTGCCCCCGAAAAGGGAGATTGAGTCCTGTGTCATTTGATTACAGACTGGCCACTGCAAATCGGTACACTCTCACCTTGTTCAGTATTTATGATATATTCCATCTAGATTTTACTTGCTTTTAAAATTTTCTTTTTCCATACTTGATTGTGTTATTTATCGTGCCCATAGCTGTCCCTTGACAAGTGGCTCTCTCGTTTCCCAGTTTCCGCTTCCATATGTACAGTTGTGCAGGACCAATGGAGAATCCCGATTCTGATCACGTTCTTACAGTGGGAGGATGGTGGGGGCCTTCTGAAGCCCCCCCCCCCCCCCCGCACACATCTGCCGCCGGCTGCTAGGGGGAGGGGCCCAGCGATTACAGTTGCTACACCAATCAATTAAAGCTGAAGGAGCGGCGGCGTTCCGACGCATCAGAGCCGGATACTTCAGAAGCCATTAGACAGGGCGATGTAACTCATAAATATGTGAATCGCTTAAATGCAGACCCATAAATATGGGCTTAATCACAATAACATCTCATCCCAGTGACATTGTGGGCCGCTCTACAGGAGCAGCCACATTGAAAAATCCGTCCGTCTATCTCGTAGGCTAAACAATGGATGACGAACAGCACTGATGTGCTTGTTTAAACGTAAAATCTACTGCACTGTCCATCCTGTCTAAGTACGCCGAGTTCATATAATGATAGGAACAGTGGGGTGGTGTTATATTAATGGCATAACAGGTTAGGACATTGTTCTTGTGACCAGAAGGTTGCCAGTTCAAATCCCAGGGTCTGCTGAATGATGTCACCACTGGGTCCCTGAGCAAGGCCCTTAACCCGAAATTGCAAAAGGGACTGTCTGACTCTGCTCTCTCTCTTTAAAAAAATACAAAAATTGTATCAGATTGCTAGGAACAAGGAATTAGGGCCGCAGAGCAGCGACAGCCGACGGCTGCCCGGAGAGCAGGTCCTGGGGGGCCTTGGAGAGTCTCTGGCTTTCTGTTCTGCTGCGCAGCCAGAGATGGCAAACTGACGGCTCAATGTGCAGGGCAGCTTTTTCAGCTGGCTCTGCAGCGCAGACACACACGCGCAGACACACACACACACACGTGCTGGTAACGCTCTGTGCAGACGTCCCACTGGCAGATTTTAAAGCAGTTAATGACCCCTAACCAGCCAAACCCAGAAACAGATGAACACTTTTAACCAACGAAATGTTTCTTCCTTTTAATTTTTTTAAACCAGATGAAGTTAAAATGTTGTAAAAACAGCATCTGTCTTTTTTTCCAGAGCCTTCCTCACCACCTCTGTTCTTCCGCTCACTCGCCTTTGTGGCAATATTTTCTTCACGTTTTTTCATAAATAGGCACACGCAGACTGTCAAACGCACACGCAGACTGTCAAACACACACGCAGACTGTCAAATGTATACGCAGACTGCCAAACGCACACGCAGACTTCCAAATGCACACGCAAACTGTCAAACGCACACACAGACTGTCAAACACACATGCATACTGTCAAACACAGACTGAGAAATGCACATGCAGACTGCCAAATGCACACGCAGACTGTCAAACACACACGCAGACTGTCAAACGCACACGCAGACTGTCAAATGCAGACTGTCAAATGCACACACAGACTGTCAAGCACACACGCAGACTGTCGAACGCATACGCAGACTGCCAAACACATGCAGATTTCCAAATTCACATGCAAACTCTCAAACACATACACAGACTGTCAAACACACACGCAGACTGTCAAACGCAGACTGTGGAATGCATACGCAGACTGTCACACATGCAGACTGTCAAACGCAGACTGTGAAATGCACGCGCAGACTGCCAAAAACGCATGCAGACTGTCAAATGCACGCGTAGACTGCCAAATGCACATGCAGACTGCCAAACGCATATGCAGACTGTCAAACGCACATGTAGAGCCGCAGGCATCACATCAGCAGAAAGCGACTTCTGCAGCACTTCAGCCCATGTTATGAAAACATCATCTGTAAAACACGGCACTGGGTGGTCCTGTTATGGCAACCGCCGACAGCTGAATGATTCCGTGATGTATGGATCAGAACCATTACGGCTAACCTTCCCAAGCTGGAAATTAAAAATTCAGGACAGAGTCACATGACCAGAGACCAGCTAAGTCATCTTTCTCTGAACTGTCATGACCCTCCCAGAATTTTGGGCAGGGTGCATTTACTTCGCCCATGACAGTGTTTGTTAATTGGGATACCAGGAACGACTTTGGGGGCCATTATGGAAAGCTGCGATGGAAGGAAGAGATGCCCACTTGGCATGTCAGGTGCAATTCAGCTGATAATTAATGCAAATTCTCCACTATCCGCGGGACACCTGCCCTCATTCTCCCGGGGTGTGGGGGCGTGGCCTCAGAAGAAGCACAGCGTGACACACCAGGACCCGCTGTGACCATTGTCACCAGTCTCTACCTTCCCACAAGCCCCTTCAAGAGAGAACCAGCTATTGGAGATTCACAGGCTCTAAAAAAACAATCGCTAAGCAACCGTAATCCAAACAGGCTGGCGTTTTGGGGATATAACGGTCACGTTTTTTAAAGGGCACCTTCCAGGGCGGGGCAGCTCGTCCGGGTAAGATGTTAAGACCCCGCTGTGGAGGATTAGCCGGAGTTGATTTTGGATGATAGCACCTAGCCTGAGCTCCTCCGGGAAGTAGGCGATTATTCCGAGCTGGATCGTGGCTGTCGTGAGCGTGGGATGGATCGTGGATAAAAGGTGCTTCCCGTCGGCTTCCTGGGGCTGACCCTCGAGCATCACACCTTCCTCACCCTCCTCCTCCTCCTGCCATCCATCTGAGCTTTTCATGTGGTTTCTATCATCTGTGCCCCCTGTCACTCTTACCCTATGCCCCCCCCAGCCCTTCCTCTCCCCCCCCCCACCTCTGTCCACAAAACACCGACCGCCAGATCCGCTTTTATCAGCGAGCAGCAGATTTCCTCCGTCAGCCACCCCCGTGAAGCCCCCCCTGGGGGTGCGAGATGACGGGGGGTGGCATGGGGGGGACACAGTCGAGGAGGCACTCGAGTAGAGTGAACCCCCGCTTGCGGGGGGGAGGGTGACGCTTCATTACACGCCGGTGCCTGTGACAGCAGCAGCATCCCGGGACGAGGACAAGATGGCAGGATGTGTCACCGGTGTCCTGGCCAGGGCGGCTGGATGGCGGCTCCCACGGACGACCGGGCTGACGCGTTATTAATGCGGTCGGGGAGCGGCAGCCAGCTCCATGACGCAACATCTGCGTCTCGAGGGAACCTGCGAGGCGCCTTCTGTATTAAACAAGAACCGCGGCAATATAACGGCAAGGATCATTCTGAAACAGTTGAACCTGAGAATTTCAGGTTTCTGCACAACTGGAGCATACCATCTATCTGACACCCCCACCCCCACGCCTCCCCCCCCCCAGGTCCTCCCACAACCTCCTTGCCTATTCTTGCCGGTCCCCCGCTTCCCCGTTCCAGCTCACATCGTTGGGCTGAAAGCTGATTACCGCTGCCAATCCCACGCCCACCCCCCCGCCCCACCCCGATACTCACTGCTTGGTTGAGCCCGGTGGGGAGGGACTGAGAAAGACGGAAAGAGTGGCGTTCCTGTCTGCGAGAGACACTCGTCTGCCATTCAGCAGATGCGGTTACGCTACACCCCGGCTGCCCCCACCAGCTCCTTCCCAAGCTCCCCCCACAGGAAGGCAAGGGCCCTAAACGGCCTGCTGATTTCTAATTTTGATTATGATGCAGAGAAATACCCAGTGAATCATGCAGCCTGGCTACAGTGCCACCACCCCCCCACTAGATCCCTCTCATTCAGGCCCCAGGGGGGTGTTTCCTTCATTACATCATTTATTTGTGAGGAGCAGTGAATCCGAGGCCCATGGTCTGGTCTTAGGGCGAGGCAGTAGAGGCAGTTCGGAGAGGCCGCTCCCTTCATTACTTAGCCTGACTTAGCTCAGTCCTTCCCGGGTTCAGATGCATGGATCTTATCTGAGGCACAGAGGAGTGACGGCCTTGGCAGGACTGACCGGCTTTGGATAAATAGCTATAGAGAACAAAGACATGGGCAGTGAGATTCGGATGTTTTGTAGTCAGCGAGTCGATATGTCTGTGGCGTTCACCTTGGGCTGTGCTGTGCGCCCCCATCTGGGCCCCACAGGGACGCAATGGGGGGGGCATTAACCCATGTGTGTTTGGTTTCTTGCATTAAATCACAGCGTTTTACATGCTGGGAGGGGTCCCAGAGTCCCTGCCATCTTCTCTGGCTGCAGTTGGTCGCTTTCGTCACCCGGAACCAGTCGGGGAGACCAGCTCTAATGTAGCCTTGGATTCTGCACTAGGAACTAGAGAATGAGGACCCCTCATTCCCTGCATGTGTTATGAAGCCATGTGAAATGTGTCAGTGTTTTAAACTGCCAAAATCCATCCGCCATCACTACAAATTAGGAAAATACTGCCCCCGATGATGTATCAGGCAGACAGGAAAGAGAAACATCCAGCCAGACGTTTGTTCTTACATCCGAATGCTGTCTCTGCTCACGTCGGTTTAAAAAATGGTTCTTGTATCAGTCGGCGTCGACTGGAGAGATGGGAATCACAGTGTTTCCGCGGCAACTTCATTTACCGCGACGGAGCTGGCCGATGAGATTAAATTAAAACTTGCTGGGATCCACATGGGGATGAATTAGATAATTAACTCCAGCAAACATCAAAACAAGAAACACTAACAAACAATATGATATTAACTGCCCCACAAGGCAAAATAAAAAATAAAAAACTAGCGTGGCCCCAGCACTGCTGCTGCTGCTGCAATTAATTATCCCCATTGTCAAGCTAATAAACAGCAGAATGAACGAGGTCGGCTGGAGTCACGTGACCGCAAGCTTCAAAGAACAGGCGTATGGATCCATTAAACAGCCACTGCAGGGTTTACAGTCACCAGGCATCTGAGAGCTTTACCTTTGCAAAGATGCCAGTGTGATCATCCAGACCACTGCTCATAGTTACGATGGAGAAGAATTACTCTGATGACCTACAGACCACCATTTCCTGCCCCCCCCCCCCAATGAATTGCATTATCTTGCTGACAACCCCACACAGACCACCATTCCCTGCCCCTCAATGAATTTCGGCATTATACTGATTACCTGTACAGACCTCGATTCCCTGCCCCCCAGTGAATTTCATCATCACGCTGACGACCCCTACATATCACCATTCTCTGCCCCCCAGTGAATTTCATCATCATGCTGACGACCTGTACAGACCTCCATTCCCTGCCCCCCCCAGTGAATTTCATCATCATGCTGACGACCTGTACAGACCACCATTCCCTGCCCCTCAGTGAATTTGGGCATTACACTGATTACCTGTACAGACCTCGATTCCCTGTCCCCCAGGGAATTTCGGCATTACACTGATGAACTGTACAGACCACCATTCCCTGACATCAATAAGATCCGTCTGTATACCGTCGGAATAACTTCACTAACCTGATACTGTTCCATGTTCTGTGGCTCCTGCTTACACTCACACTTGTACCTGGACGTTCACTGGCAGCTCAGCCTGGCTGCACTTACGCCTAATCAACTCCTCACCAGCCATATGTCAGTAATGTGCTGTTTGCCTCACTTGCACGTCACTTGGGACAGAAGCATCTGCTAAATAACACAAATGCAGTTCTGTTGGTTCTGGTTCCACCAGACCGGGTGTGGTGCTTTGATCTGGATTCGGCAGAAACTCATCAGAGGACTATAAATTTATCTTATTCTCCAGCTTTATTGTACCACTGGGGGCAGCTTCGTGTAGCTGAGAGCCGTTGCCATCTAAGGGCCTTATTTTCAGGGTATATTTTGTTGACAGGACAATCAGTAGAATTTTATGCAGTCATGTAAGAAATTAATGATTCATCCCATGAGATGCTTATGAGAAGAACACAGTGTTCTCCAGGTAATAAAACGATTAAACCCACCTCAAACTTTAACGAGCTCTTTTTACGACTTTAAGACACTTTGTGAGTCAATGTCCTGTAAAAGAGTTTAATAAGAGCTTCAGATCATCCCAAAGGACAATATCAAAATCATAAACATCCTCTCTTGCCTATGATACATATATTTCTTTTTTATTATTATATTTATAGAGAATGAGCTCTCTAGCATAAGAACCAATCAATCACTGATGCAGGAGCGACGAAGGCTAGCAGGTTTGGGGTATAAATTGGTTCTGAGATGCCATGAGCCCCTGACAGTACAGGTGTCAGTTCTGAAGCACCACCACAGACGTTACTGAGGAGCCTGTCTGCGTGGGTGCGCCCCCTATCTACACACATGTGTATAACACCTGTATGGCGGTTGAAGCACTACCACAGACGTTTCTGTGGAGCCCCTCTAAGCAAACTGTGCAACATTAGCAAGGCATCACACGTTCACTCCAATCAGCCACTGACTGCCAAAACACGTTTACCCCCCTGGGGGAGAAACTCTTCTAAACAGATGGTTTAAAGGGGGCTCATTTACCCCAAACATGGCGGGGGAGTCATCTGGGTGCTGCAGACTCTCCTTGAGCGACCAGCCCTCCCCTACAGCTCTGCAAGGGCAAGCTGCCATTCTGATTGGTCAGAGCAGGAGGGTGGGGTGCTGATTATGGGCTAGAGTTATAAACACAGAGAGCTGATGTGGTAGTAGGGGTGTTTACGGGAGGGGGGGGGGGGCAGCTGTCAGCTGATTGGCCGCTGGAGTGCCCACACTCTGTCACTCATCAATTCAAAACATGTCATTGGTTTGTTCCTCCGTATGAATTGTGGCCCCTGTTATGCCCCACACCTTAAAAGATCCTAAAATCGCCTATGTGGTGGAAATGATTTCCTGATGTGTACCTGATCAGAGACCAGAGCAGAGGCTCACGTCTCCTGAGGACAGCAAACCATGGGACTCAGTCACTGACTCCACTCACCATCCACCTGATACAAGCCCAGTAAATCCCATAATCACCAGAGAAGGTGAAAGGGGACTCCCCCTGCCCTCACCGGCAAATAACAGTACCTACCCCCCTCACCATTCACCACAAGAAAATTATTATACCAGAAATGTTGCGACTGACAGATTCCCTCTGAAGCCGAGTAGGCTTGTGTCAAAGAACGGCAGCCAGCATTAATGACAATCTGAGCAGGAAATGCCATGGCGAACAATGTGTTTTTCTTGTGTAGAACCTTAAATAGGTACGGAATATAAGCAACTCAAAACCTGAGGGGAAAAAATATCAGAAAATTTTCAGACAGGAAGTTTACAGTATTTTCATTCATACCGGCCCTCTCCCAGAAACATGGACGGCACGTTATGTAGGTTTATCGAGGCCGTGTTCAGCCTGCTGCGTGCCTGGCGATTAGCTGGTTGCGTACACATGCGTCAGCGTGAGCAGCTCTTATGGGACATTGTGACATTTGCATTTATGTATCAGGCATTTTCATCATCATCGAGATGCAGGGTCAGACTGCAGGGTGCCTGAAGTTGTTTGGGTTAAGGGCCTTGCTCAAGGCAAAACCAGCCAGCCGACGCTGGGATCTGAACCAGCGACCTTCTGATCACAGACACGTCCTAAAGCGTCCCGCTTGTGGCTGCTGGACGTTTTTTTCACACATTCCTCCATCAAAATGAGCCCAGAACAGGAGCAGCGACCGGAGAATGAGCAAACATCACGGCTTTGCTTACAGAACGTGCCCACCCCCCCAGCTCCCACCTCCGGGGCCGTCAGGGTCAGCAAGCCAACTCCACGTCACCATATTTTTAAAAAAGCAGTAATAGCAGCAGTATGTGCATTTGGGAAGTGATACCCAATCTCTACAGAGAGCATCTGTATCATTCCTGTGATGCATCTGCTCGATGCGAAATGAATGAAACAACATGGAACGACAGCTTGTACTGACGCATATGTCTGCGCCAAGCAGAGGGCTTGAGGTGGGAGGGGTGGGGTGGCGGATCATGTCCTGTACAGGATTTCCAGTCCATTGTAGGGCCAGTGGTGGTGCTTACTGCCTATCAAACTGTGCATTTGAGTGGGGCCCCAAAGGTATTGAGTGCCTGGCCCCCTGTTGCCCACAAACAGTCACTACACTAAATATAAAATGCATACGTCTGTTACTTAGGAGAAAGCTGCATGTTCTGCTAACCAGCTATGGTCTTTATGGTTTTTGAAACATCTGAGAGGGGGCTGAGGGTGGGGTGATTAGGGCCTCAGACATATCACTTATCAATTATCCATCAATTCAAATGTCAGCTCAGTGAGAATACAAGCAACACAAAATAATACAGTAATCTTATCTAAAATTCAGCAAAACATAAACACAAGAAATAACTGCAATCCTAATTAGCTATCTTCATAGAAATTATATCAGTAAGACACAAAAAATACTATTATGTTTTATAATACAGATTACTCTGAAAGGCGTAGTGCAGCTTAGGATAAGCAGTTATGGAAAATGGATGGAGGGCTGGGGGGGTAATTAATTAGCGTAATCGACTGCAGGATTAGCAGAAATCCTGCATTTTTGTAGAAATTTTTTGACAGGAAATGACTAACAGAAATAGCTATGGAGGACTGGGTAAAAAAGAAAGACAGGAGGAAGAAAAATCAGGCTCAAACAATATAAATCTAAGCGGCACCCCGTCCCCCCCTCACTGTGTGCATGGGATCTAGATCAACTGGGGAAAAATTATGACCCCGGTATGGGAGGAACAGGCGGAGGATGGACTGATGGATGGATGGGTGAGAGCAGGGGTGGAGGGAAGCAAGAACTGATGATGACAAAATAGAAGAGTTCCTTCTTAACGTGCTTTTATCTTGTTTTTTTTCTTTTCGTTTTTTTTTTAAATAGCAGTGAAGTATCTGCATTGTCAGTTGGCGTCAGAGCTCTTCAGCTTCCACATCAAGACGTCTCTCTGGTTCCATCTCTGATTCCGCCGGTTTGTCTGACAGACACGCCTCCAGTGAGCGGCTCATGGTGACTTTGATCACGTTTGTGGTGGATGGGGGCCAACCTAAAACCGCCACATCGCAACTAATTCGAGTTATAGCCCAGGGGAGCGTGAGAAAAGGAAGAACAAAGGATCCTGGGAGAAATTACTTTTTGTTTACAGAAATACTAGTACTTTTTAAGGAATGCCTAATTTAGATCTTAAAACAAGTGGTCCTAAATTTAAGCTAACTTATAAACACAATATTATTATAGCAATAAGGTGGCCTTGTAATTTAATCATTACTCTTTTGGAGCACTTTTTTAGCAATTAATCATGAGCAAATTGCAATCCATCATTAGTTAATCACCTTAACATTTTAAAATGCGCCGAATTGCTCATTGAATAATTAATTCTTGGAAATCCAGCTGCTTAAATAATGAACGCCCTGAGAGGGTTCTTTATTATCGATCACGTTCTCTATGATGACCCTCAGTGAAGCTCTTCTTCCATTAGTTAAACAAAACCCTAAAAGCCTTGCATTACGATCATTAATATAAAAGGTACCAGACCAGATAAATGAGGCCCCTTGGCTGCACGACCCCAAGGAGCCAGCAGCCCACACAGCCTCATTGACGTGGGTGACACTGGAAAACCACAGCCAAGGTCTCAGTGATAAAATCTCTGCAAGAACATCTAACAGCCTGTTTCACACAGCCTTGACCACACTGATGTCATGATGTCACAGGGAGGTTTTGTGTTAGAAACCTTAACCCAAACAGGTTCTGAGACAGAAACCAGACTCGGGGTCTAACCTGCCCCAAAAAAGCACTCGTATAACTGGTAATGTTACCTAAAACAGGCGCAGTCACTCTGCCGATCAAGAAATTAACACCATGGGTGACAATGATGGAAATTCCATCAGACCTTTTAACCTGACCCATAAAATACAGGAACCTACACAGCATACACATGTGAAATTGCACAAAATGCAAAAATGCCTGATTACCCTAAAGAGAACAAACATGAAGCAATTCACAAGAATTGCAGTTAGTAAACACAAACAATATCACGCGTAACATGGCAGTAAAGGTGATTGCGATATATATGGTGTATGATAATACAGCACATGCTGAGTGGACACTATGGAGACCTTCTTGTTCTGGGGAGGTACAAGGCCTTCTGGACCAGTAGCGGACAAGATTATCATGCACTGCCTGTGGTACTTCACTGTCTTACCGAACAGGAACGAGTAGCGCCACCTGCTGTGTGTTTGTGGCACAAACGCCATACCCCCTCAGTGAATATCACTAGTAGTTTACCTCAGGCAAGGAGCTGCCCCCCCTCCCCCCCATAACAAAATCACATATGAACCCCCCCCACATCTCTCAAGTGCTGTCATATTTCTTCATGCTCCAAGCACCCCACACTAAGCACCAAAGTTCTCTGCGAGCCCATGGGCTATAGGTTCGAGAGACAGACACATCATTCACGGCATGAATCAAATCATGACCTTGGATGGCATGATCTCTAGCTCCTATAGCTCTGGAACATCTGCCACTCTCCTGCGATCCCCCCATCGGTGCACCGCCCTGCCCTCTCCCCCGATCAGCGGAGACCAGATGTTTACCCCATCTCGCCCTTCCCCGCTTTCCTGTGAATCTGCTTTCATCCTCTCTGCAGGCAGAGTCGAATCCTCAAAGAGACACCCACAGGCGAGCGGCCAGGGGTAAATATCACATCCCAGGGCTCTGGGGCCCCTGGCTCTGTACGCCCACCACCAGCAGGCCCGACATGTGAGCAAACAGAATGTCACGCTACAGCTAAAGGACAACCGCGCAACCGCTAGCAGCGACGCCGCTAAACTCTGCAGCGAGATTCCTGCAGTTGCCTTAGTCAAAACTTCCAATGATTTGCGGCTTTCATGTTTTTTTCTCTTCAAACCCCATACTGACGTGTCCCCTTGAGTGCCTGTTATTAGGGTATTGCACTTGGCGTGTAAGTAGAAATTAAACACGGATTTACAGTGCCACTTCATCTCAGAGGTAATTAATGTCTGCCCGTCTGGTGGTGGGTGAAATCACTATCTGGGGATCCTAGTCTTCTCAAATGACTGGGCTGAGCTCAGCCACTTCCAGCTCATGGGTCTGTCTGTGAAAGTGACATACTGTCTTCAGCGTACTCTGAACAAACAGAGATAATAAAAGTCCATTAAATTGTAAATGTCTGTTCGTGAGTTAATGACTTATTGTGTGGTGTCTATTAATTACATGAAAATATTCAATAAACAATGCATGTCCGTAAACAGCCATTACCAGCCTCACAATTTTAATAAGAGGGTCATGGTTTGGTTTGTGTTTTATGCAAAACTCTGATGTTTCAATTTCACTTTGAACCTTATTTAAGAGGCATTAATGAGCACATACATAGATCACAGTGCAGAAAAGCTATGCGATATTGCCTTTGAATTTAAGCCCATATTAAATACTTTGCATAATTTCCGAGCCTGACCTTAAACTGCAAACTGAGTGCATGGGTGGCATCGTCCTGGTTGTTTCATTAAAAGCAGCTGTAGGTCGTGTTTTGGAGGTAGACAAGATGGGGAAATGACCCATGTGACAAGAATGGATGGAGAAATGGGGACTATTTTGAGTAAGGGGGTGCAGATGGGATTGGGTGACAGGAGCAGGGGTGATGGTTACTGGAGAGATAGGAATCTTCTTAGGATCTTAGATAGGAATTTTCTCTATGAGAAAGCTGTGCTTTGTGATTAGTGAAAACCAGCAACTCGGAAGAAACTTACATTTAGGAGATTTACATATTTTGCAGACACTTTATCCGAAGCAGCATCGCCTGACAGGATTAGGGGCTTTGCTCAAGGGCCCAAAGATGAAATCAGTTTGCTGACACTGGGATTTGAACCAGTGACCTCTTGACCACAAGCACAGCATCCTGACCATGACCATGGCGAGGCCCGTTTGAGCGAGGGTAGGGGTATCGGTACCGCGGGTCTCTGTTACTAATGACCATGGTGAGGCCCGTTTCAGCGAGGGTAGGGGTATTAGTACTGCGGGACCATGGCAAGGCCCACTCTGCATCAGGGTGCAGGAGTACCTCCGCCATGGGCCAGGCAGGCACAGGAAAGGGTCCTTCAGACTGGCCGGCATCAAGCTGCATGGAGTCAGGATTAATGCCTCCGTTCTCACCCACCTCAGATTCTCAGCCTCAAAGACGCCTTGATGTTCTTAAATTTCTGATTAGTAGGATTGGTGGAATCGGCGCAGCAAACTGGACGCTACAGGGTACTGGCAAGCCTGGTGCTCTATGGAGATATTGTGTTACTGTTATGAAGACCCACACTGTCTGAAACACCACTAGGGCGTGCTTCAAAGCAACTTGCGTCACAGGTTTGTTTTGACTATGCCAATTCCGGTTTACAGATGCTTCACTCTGTCATCCAATCACTGAAAGAATCCTTTCAAAGTGTTTAAGTTGAGGGTACAACAGCAGGTTCAGAGTCTTTGCCATTACAGCCCTTGCTGCCTGGACCATGTCTCTCGCTCCCACAGGGTGGGCGACTCGAGTCTCCAGGCTTCCCAAGGTGCCCTTCCGGTCTACAGATTCCTAGGGCCTTTGAGAATCCTTGGAAGGTTGTCAATCTGACAACTTGCTGCCTCCCCTACTGGGTCACCCCCTGTCTGTGGAACCTGGTGCAGCATTTGTAATTATCCATAATGATATCCAAGCTCATTCCCACAATGACAATATCACTGCAGAGCTGAGAGCTTGTGGCGGTGCCAATACCCACAATGCCATGCACCTGCAGAGGGTCACCTGTGAGGTAACCTGGTTCTCTACATGTGTAGGTGCCAGATGTTTTACACACTGGAATTTAAATTAAATTTATATTTGATATTTCATATACGTTCATGATTTACATAATTTAGAATTTAGAATTTACATGGTTAAAACTTGGATTTAGTGCCAGTGCACTTTAATGATGAAAATAGGTACTGTCACTTTAAGCACGTAGGGGCAATGGCGGCGCGTTGCGTTTGATAGCGCTTTAGGATGGGTACGAGCTGAGAAGCTTGGAGTCACACAGTTTTCTGACCGTGTCGTCGTGCCAGTTTATAGACTTGCGTGTGCACGAGTCAGTATTTATTTAGAACCTTTTGATTTGTATATATGTGGAATTTATATATTTGTTCGTTAAAATAAAAACTGCAAACGTAAGTAAAGGGGAAGATTTGTTTTGGATCCTGGAACACGCGTCAGCCACAAGACTCCTCTTCTTTTTTAAATTAGTTTCGGAAATACCCTACATCTTTAGTCAGAAAACAGTCTGCTTCGTGTGGAAAAGGGATATTGGAAAGGATACGAGGCTCGAGGAAACAGTGGACCGCTTAGATAACGTTAGCAAGGAACCGAGAGTTAGCCGTGCACAGCGGATGAAAGAAAGTTTCGGTAAGCTGAAACTTGCTTTACTATTTTTGGAAGTTTGCCATAATGGACGAAGTTACTGGACAATTAACTTGTGGAAAAAGAGAATCGAAAATGACAGAGAAGGCTATTGAGGAAAGGCTGCACAGTTTAATTCAATCTAGAAAGGCTAAGCTAGGCAACCTAACTAGCTAAACTAATCAGATTGAAAGATTAATGGAAGACGATGCTAACGTGAACACAATTAAACAGAGATTGCGTTTGGACTATCAAGACTCCTTTGTAGAACTGCGCAAGATAAATGATAGCTTAGAACAATTAATGGATGTGGAAGAATTTCAGAAGGACCAAAGTTCTTAGTATGAGCTAAATGCAAGTTGTATGCATGGATTAATTCAACATGTGGAATTGTGGATTAAACCAGCTGAGGAACGCTCAGAACAAGCTAGACACTGTGATGCAGACCTCCATCCGTCTGACAGCGTCTCTACTGTGTCTGCATTAAGTAGTAAGAGCAGAAAGCGTGGGTCAGCCACTGGGAGCAAAGTGTCCAAAGCTTCCTCAGTGCGCCTCAAAACAGAAATGGAGAGAGCTACATTGCTTGCACAGGCAGCAGCTCTCAAATAAAATCAAGCTCTTGAGCATCAGGAAGCTGAATTGAAATCAAAAAGAGAAGAATTAAACTTACAAACTGCTCTTGCTGCGTCTGATGCAAAATTAAGAGTTTTAGAAAATTTTGAAAATGAGTGTTCATCACAAGTGAGTCCTGCACATACAGTGACAATGTAGTCTGAATAGTATATTCCGTTATCTGTAAGACGAAACCCAGTTACCGGCACAGAAAATGAACATGGTGACTTCGTTTCTCTTCAGTCTCAGCCTATTGGCACACAGTCGAATTTCGTAGCAGATGATCATGCAGTTCAAACACTTTGCAGTGTTATGACTCGTCAGAATACAATAACAGAGTTGATGGTGAAACAATAGAAAATTATGACGTTGCCACCTTTAGACATTCCTACATTCAGTGGTGATCCTCTTGATTACAATACATTTATAAGAACCTTTGAACATGGTCTAGAATCACGCACTGAAAGCCTTAAGGATCGTCTCTACTTTTTAGAGCAGTTCATTAGTGGACAGCCTAAGGAGCTGATAAAGAGCTGCCTTCATATGCAGCCAGATGAAGGCTACCACAAAGCCAGACAGTTACTTAAGGAGCATTTTGGAAATGATTACAAAATTGCCGTAGCCTATATGAACAAAGTCTTGAACTGGACACCTATCAAGCCAGAGGATGCAGGAGCTCTGAATGCATTAACACTTTTTCTGACAGCTTGTTGTAACACCATGGCTGAAGTGAGTTATATGGAGGAGCTTGATAATGTTGCAAACATGAAAGTCATTGTAACAAAGCTTCCATATAAGCTACGTGAAAAGTGGAAAAATGTTGTATGTAGCATTCAGGAATGTGACAGAAGAGTCAAGTTTAAGGATTTGGTGGAATCTATTAATAAACAAGCCAAAATTGCACTTCATCCAGTCTTCGGTGACTTAAAGGATATCACAACTGTTAAAACATCTACAACTAAGCTAAGCAATAACAAAGAGCAGAATCTGTGCAATCCCGAAGTCTGAACTGGCTACAGAAATGAATCCCTTAGATCTGGATCATGACGAACTACCTCTGGAGAGGGCCCTCGGTCTCAACTGGCGTGTTGAGTCTGACATGTTCAAATTCAAGATTACCATTAGAGATCGCCCATTCACAAGAAGAGGTTTTCTTTCAGTCATTGGATCAGTCTATGACCCATTAGGCATCTTGTCACCTGTAGTATTGCCAGCAAAGACTATCCTGCAAGAATTGTGCAGATTGAAGATTGGATGGGACGACGACTTACCTGAGCATGTGAAGAAGCGATATTTTTTTGACTGGTTAGCCTGTCTTCCTGGTTTGGAACACTTCTCAGTTGCAAGATGTCTCAAGCCTGAAGAATTTGGAAGTTGCATATTCGCGCAATTACATCACTTTGCGGACGCGAGTGAGAACGCTTACGGATCAGTCAGCTACATTCTCCTGCGGAACGCGAACAATGAGATGAATTGTACATTCGTGATGGGCAAGTCCAGAGTAGTGCCTCTCAGGCCTCCTACCATTCCCCGCATGGAATTGACTGCTGCTACTGTTGCCGTTAAGATGGATGGCGTCTTGAGAAGAGAGCTACAATTGGATCTTGCAGAATCAATTTTTTGGACTGACAGTACGGTGGTGCTCCGGTATCTCCAGAACAAGACCACACGTTTCCGCACATTTGTGGCAAACAGAGTTTCAGCTATTCTGAAGAGCTCTGATGTGGATCAGTGGAGACATATCAGCACAGACAAGAATCCGGCTGACTGCGCCTCTAGAGGGCAAAGAGTGGATGAATTCATGAAGAACACTACTTGGGTAGCTGAACCTGATTTTCTCCATAGTCCTGTAGAGTGTTGGCCCAGTACTCCATTGAGCCACACGGAAATCACTTCAGATGATCCTGAGATCAAAAGGGTCACAGTAAATCAAATAGAAGTGGTAGAAAACATTACTCCATTCAAGAGACTGATCAACTACTTCTCATCGTGGATTAAGTTAAAAAGAACTGTGGCGTGGTTCCAGAAGCCTAAAGCTTTATTATGGAGTCTCTGTCAAAAACGCAAAGAGCTGTGTGTGGCCAATGCGGAGAACAGCTTAGATTGTGGTCAACATCTGATCCAAAGTCAGATTGACAGTTTCAAGGCGAGCTTTAGGCATACACAACTTGCAGTGGAAGAACTGGATCAAGCAGAACTTGACATAATCAAATTCTGTCAAAGTGCTTTAGGATGGGTACTAGCTGAGAAGCTTGGAGTCAGTTTATAGACCTGCGTGTGCATGAGTCAGTATTTATTTAGAACCTTTTGATTTGTATATATGTGGAATTTATATATTTGTTCGTTAAAATAAAAACTGCAAACGTAAGTCAAGGGGAAGATTTGTTTTGGATCCTGGAACACACGTCAGCCACAAGACTCCTCTTCTTTTTTAAATTAGTTTCGGAAATACCCTACAACATGTTTAGCCAATGACCTTGGGCAGTGTTTAGAGAGCCAAACAGAGAGAGACAGACTTTGGAGATGGAAAAACACCACAGAACCCAGGACGTCCACTATGAAAAATGGAAAAAATGAGTGATTGTGTTGGGTGAGAGGAAAGAAGTGTCCTTTAATCTCAGATGCAGCATGTCAGCTTGATTTCTGCTTAGACTTTGAGGAAGTGCCGGACATTTTGGGAGTAAGCTCCGGGTTGCTGATTATGTGCGTGGCCATTTCTTACAGCATTTAACGCTACGCTCAGAGATGGGCGCGGAACGCTGAGGAGCCTTGTGTGTCAGTGCTTGGCACTAGGCTAATGCTAAGCTATTTTTAAACTCAGTGCTGTCCCGTGAAGCGGAGTCCACCCCAGGGATAATCCGTTTTATTATCTTGTGAGAATCAGCGCACACCCCAATGGCCTGAATTCCCTCCAGACTGGCTTACTTTCCCACCGTCACATCTAATTACGTCCCATTATCATATGAGTGCTGTGATTGTGGTCCTTTGCTTTTGAACAATTCCACATTAAAGGTGTCACAGGGGACGAGGTCACTGAGATTAAGGTTTAACACAGTGAATAAATATATAAATGCAGGGTGTGATCACTTGCCTTGGCCCGGGTCTCTGCCCCATGGGGGTTCACAGTATATTTGGCAAATCCTTGGTCATCTGAGCCCTGCACAGGCAAAAAGCAATTACAGACTGTCTGTCTGTCTGTTACAGGTGGCCCCTCAAAAGCAGCACAGTCTGCTGATTAGATAGATAGACAGATAGATAGAGAGAAAGAGAGAGAGAAGTCCCAGAACATTGTGGAAGCGTCTCTGCAGTTCCAGGTTCGCACTGGACCGGACCTACAGTACAACTGAATGTCAGTCAGCAGGGAACTACAGGTCAGTGCCTTTCCAACACATTACACATAACAAGGTACCCATTAAATTACAAAATTATTGTTATTGGAGGAAGGAAAAAGCTGCGGAATAATGTGAGTGGGAGGAAATGCTGTTTGTGAGTCAACATGACCCTTTCCTTGCCGGTAGGAAATGGAAAATATGATTCCTATCACCAGATGCACTTTACTCTGGGAATGGTGTTTGGGCACCAGTACCAGTGGGTGACTGCGTTCCCCACCTGTGCTGCATCGACGCCGGGGAAGGGTCCTACGTGCCCATGGCCCCCGTTTTATCAGACAAGGGCGCCAAGCATCTGTGCTCCCCCGCAGATGGTATTAACAAATGCAGGAACAATTAGGGAGCGGCCTGGATGATGATCAAACACGGGCTACTTTAATTACGGTCTAAAAGCTACGGCTGCAGACAGAAACAAAGGGGAAAATGCAGGAATTCAGCGGAAAGGGCACAGCCCTTTCACAGCGGGCCGTGGAGACCCATTTACTTGTTGTTTTATGGAAACCAGCAGCTCCCAGTGCCTGGTTTCTAACAAACAATATCACAGCATTAGAGAAGGTAACTCCAAAAAGGACAGATACAATTACAGCATCCCTGACAAGAACGGACCTGTTATTCAAAGGTTAGACCTCACAGGTGGCAGAGTTCTAAAGGACTGCACCACACCACCCTGCAAGAGGGTAGCGGGTCAGACACCAGTCAGGAAGACAGCTCTGTACCCCAAAGGCTGCTGCTTCAAGGTCCAGACTGGAAAGAGCTCACATATGGCTAAAAATTTAAGTCCACGTCTTTGCTGAAAGCAGAAGGGGACAACTGAAAGATTAAAGCTGCAATTTGCAGCAATCAGATATGATTTTTTGCACCATTGTTGTAAATTTCTCCATACTCCTGGGGCTCCTCTAGCACTGATCTCAGCCTTGAGAAGCGTTTATACCTGCCTGGCTACTAATTTAATTCCAGCAGTGGCCATTCCTCGAACCCCATGGGCCTGCAGGATGAGTCGGTGCCGGGGTCTTACAGGCCTCTTAGGTATTCTTTCAGTTAACAAGCTGCGAAAGGGAGACCTCTAGGGGCTTTCTGCTTTCCCCAAACGTCCCTCAGGCGTGGGGCCTCAGACTCGGAAACCAGCCGATGGTGCACACACACTGCCACAACCTGCTTCCATCCCTTCCAGAAATCCGACCGCTGCGGGTCGTTCCCCCGGGAACTTCACAGCGAAAGGCAAAGATAAAGAGAATTGGATGATGAAAGGATGCCGTTGCCTCTGGGAGGTTCTGATGCGGTGTTGCCCTGGCGATGTGACGACGCGATCGTGTCACTGAGGTCATTTGTGGTACAGCTGTGATCTCCGGGCACAGATACGAGTCGATCGGTTGAATGCGTCGCTGTCGATAACACCTCTGCAATTCCCTCTTTACTCTTTATCACCTGTCGCAGAGGGATCGCTGTGATGCAAACAGAGGTCTCCATGACGATGCATCCTCTGATCTTAAAAGGAAACGATGCTTCATTTTACATTTGCATAAGTACAGGAATGCTGGAATGATTCTTTTCACATATCCCATCTTGCTCACACATGCATGTACGGAGGTGAGAGTGAAGCTTGGGGTCTCCAGCACCCCTGGAGCACTTTGGCAGGAGTTAAGGGCCTTACTAAAGGACCCTGTGCCAATGGAGATGTAGCAGTTTGTCGAGCACAGGATTCAAATCATCGGCCTGCACAGGCACAGCAGAGCTAATCCATCGAACCACACAGCGCTATTCTCGGGAGACACACCGAAAAGTATAATTAGAACAATTCTTGAACTTTTCAGATTCATTAATTGTCTTAAACCACCTGAAAGTCCAATACTTATAACTGTCCCTCTAAGTTCCCAGGCTAGGAGGCAGTCAGGAATAAACCCTGTGTCCTTAACATCTGCTACACATCTGTTACCTAAAGCTGACAAACGATATTCAGATTACAAAGTTACTATTTAATCATAGACAGAGAATGATGGGATTGTAATAGGCATCTAACCTGTCTCTCGGGGTAACATCACAAAGCCCATTATGGCGAGTCAATAATTTATCCACTGTTATTCCTCCTTGTATTGCCTTCCTTGATTACACAAAGGCCACTGAAGCGACGAAAGTCTGAAATGCAACGATAAAGACTATTTCAATTAAATAGCAGCCATTACGGCTGTAAAAAGGCATTCTCTCCCCACTTCTGCAAAGAAACATCCCTTAACAGAATGTCTACCATGCAGTGGTTTCAAAGGTCGATTTATAGAATCAGCTATATACATGGACCGATGTTTCCAAGATTGGGGTTTTCAGCTGTGCCAGGCGATTGGTGATTATTTACAGGGTTGTGTGGAAACCAAGCTGGGCTCCTTGAATGTCTATCACTAATCAGGCTTAAGACTATTGCTAATCACTAATAGTCACTATTACTAGTGACCTGATTGGAGAACGTGTGTCATGGTGGGAAGGTGACTTGGCAGCGGAGAGCTGTTTTGTTTGCAGTATTTTTCTTTTTTTCATGGGGGGTGTTGATGCTGATAGGCTTGAAACGGCGAAAACGAAATATAAAGATCAAGAATCTGGAAGCGGGGGAGGGGGGTGGTGATGGCAGAGATGAACATTGGCAGGTCTTAGCCACGGTGTAAATCAGCCTGCAGCTCGCCAACAGCGTAACAACACAGAACACAGCCATTTATACATATCACAGGGATGGAGGTACAGCCGGGATGAATCAGTACAGATGACTCTGGTCACATGACTCTCCCTCTTCAGGGGACCGCAGGCTACACGCCCCCCCATTTCTTTTAACCTGACAGAGGTACCTCTGTGCCGCTAAGCTCTGATGTCAATGCCAGGCAAACTGCAGTCGAGGGTTTTTAATTTAATTAATTTTCAGCTGATTGGGCTGTGGTCACTGTTTCAGTGTAAGGTTAGGGGCACCTGGCTCATTTCCTCACCTGTTAATTTGTCTGCTCCAAAATGAACCCCCACTACAGCAGATATTTTTTTAAATGAAATCTTGTTAATTTCCATATTTTATCTTATTTGTGAGCAGACCACAGAAGCCAGGGGTCAAAATCCCTCAGCTAGCCTTGTTGCTGCCGAAGAACGAGCAGTATTACCGCATATTCCCTCAGTATTCCTGCATATTCCCGCAGTATTCCTGCATATTCCCGCAGTATTCCTGCATATTCCCACAGTTTTCCTGCATTCCTGCAGTTGGGCTATTCCCTGCGCAGAGATCCCAGCCGCACTCAATGGCGAGGGAATTACATCAGGTGGCGCACGTGAGCAGCAACAAGCGCACCAGGGCTGGTGTCTGTGCCAGTCACATGATCGCCGGACACGGCGGGAAGCGGAGGGCCAGGCGTCGGTGACGGGGAGTCGTTCTGAAAATCCACGGTGTGTTCAGCTTCCTGTGGAGATGCGTAATCGCATTTTCCATAAGGAGATGACAAGAGCTTCCACAAGGGAGCTTATTGAATCGCTGCCTTTTATGACTCCCACCTCCGGGGCGGCGCACACGTCGCCGTTCTTCAGTAGGGTTACAGTCGCTTACTTAAATTCCCGATGAAATATTTCCATGAGCAGCATGAATAAATTTTGTATGCCTCCCCATGGCTGGTACTCCACCCACCAACGGAAACGCATCGCCATGCACCACGTCCCGAATCACCTGACCGCGCCCTGACTTTAGCGTAAGAGGAATTAGCTCTACGCCGCGCATCTGACGAGAGCGCGGAGGGATTTATTAATGCGGCATTCCTCTAAGGGAATAATAGCCGCCTTTCATTTGGAAATGACTTGATGGGCTCTACGGTACGTTTTAGCGCGCATGTGATGTTGTACATTATCTAATGCCTGCATTTCCTTATTACATAAAGACACTGATGCCCTCTTCTGTATTGGTTGTTTATCTGATTTACTTAACAAACACAATAAGAACATTATGAAATATCAAAATAATGGAGCATGCACTTGGTACCAAACATGTATTGTGATTATTTTAGCACTCAGCGTACGTTTGCCATCCATTTACTCTAACGGCAAAAGGCTGTAGATGCCGTCATCTCTTCCTTGTTGCCATGGGACTTTCCGGAGAGCGTTGGAATGTGCAGTAAACAAGCCCGGCATGAAACACCAGGGATTTAATGCCGGATGCTCATCCATTGGTGACAGATGCTGAAAATCACGGCGCCCTGGAGGTAAATATAGGCCCTAAATAAAGCCGATAGCTTTTCAACCAATGCTGCCATCGTTCCATCGGTGGCATTTTGGCGTTAGCCACTCTGATGCTGTTGACCCGCCGATAACTGTTTGGGCTGAGCGGCTAAGCAGGAGAGTCATTATTCCAAAAGAAAAGCAAGCGTGATGCACCATAGCCCAGGATGCCCAATGCATTAATCCACATCGGGGTGGATAGATAGAAATCCACCACAAAAATAGAGAGTCAAAATGAGCAGGTCAAAGGCACAGAATAAATGGTAGAGTAAAGAATACAGAGTTCAAAAGGCAGAGTATAGTAGATCGAGTATAGCAGACAGGGGTCACCTGAATACACAGGGTCAACATCAACGACATGCATAGATGATGCAATTACATCACCTTTATCTACAGATATAATTTGAAAGAAGATTTAATAATGATATGTTGATATTTCTTAAAAAAGAACTAAATATTTAATGGGGTGTCCTAATTTTTTCACTTGACTGAAATCTGGTAACTCACGCTTTCAGCGTGTAGCAGAGTGTGGGTTGGAGGAGAAGGAATATCTGACTTAACAAGCCCCAAGCATAATCAGCAAGCCACTTTCAGACCAACCCCACTGAAAGGCAGCATAAATACGGTTTTGTTAGTGCGGAGACAGGTGGCAAACAGGGCAGTGAGTGTGCAGCATCCTCTGTGGGCGTCTCCACCCATGAAAGCTGCCCCGTCGGGCGGCGGGGGCCAGCGGCTGCTTCCTCATAAAAGCCCCCTTTTAGGCTCACAAAGCAACTTGACAAACACAGAGGTAACGACCACAACGGGAGGCAGGAGAGGTATTTACCGCATCTAGAATCCCGGCCCAGGAAATGACAGTCTGTCTTGGTAACTCCAAAGGGAGTCAGGAATCGCGTGGGAATGGGAGCAGCTGAGCCGTAACGGCAAATCGAAAGTCAGACATGGCAACAGCAGCGCTTCCGGAACCTTCATTGATTTTAGGATGAAAAAATATGGCCCGAGGGCACCGGGTGTCACATTAAAAAAAAAGCGTCATCTGAGACGAGTCACAGCAGAAAATAGTAGCCTCTGCCAGATCTGAAGTGCTGCCACATTGACAGAATTCGTTGCTGTTGCGTCTGCTGTACAATGAGAATACGCTGGAATGCTACTTCAGGAGACAGCGGAGAGCCAAGCGGACCAATTGAGAGCCTGAGGGGTAATTTAGGCTTGAGCGCAGGGGATTCTCGGGGCTCCAGTCACAAACCCGTCACCTCTGGCCACCGCCGGCCCCAGCCAAACCCGGTGCATGCCGCTAGCTCACTCAGCCGCTAAATCGTATGCTAAAACAGATTAGCATGCCTGCGGCTCAACCCGAGGGCAAACCCTTGACAGCCAGATGCTCCTCTCCAGAAGATGTGCTTCACTGAAAAACAAAGTGAGAAGACCCAGCAGACTTGGTGGGGGGCGGGGGCTGAAGTCCTTCCCAGGATGCACTTGGAGGCTCTGGAGGACAGGCGTTACTTTAGGCCTGACTTTGGTTGAAAATACCAACTGCCACTCAGAAAAAGCCAGCGAGAAAAACCCCATAAAGAGGGCCTTCAAAAGGGGCTTCAGGACAGCCATTTCTATGGTAACACCAACCAAAACATATGTCACCCACCATGAACCATTCCTGCTTAAAGCCCTGACACTGCAGAAGTACATTGGCTGTTCTGGGTGTGTAAAAGTGAGTCTGAGGTCTTCATCGGATGGGGGATACAGTGTCCTGTGGCTCTATGCTGGGTCCAGGGATCTGAGAGAGCTGCCATTTGTAGAGCTAGCTGAGCACACTGACACCTGCAGGCCGAAGCAGGCATTACACATTTCATGTTGACAACAGACAGTCATCATATCCACTATGCACATGTAATAAAAGGGATTCACTTGGCTGGGCCGTCACGCAGCAGAAGAGCTCACCCGGGATCAAAATGGACCTTAACATCCCGTTTTTGATTAATCACATTTCCTTGGCTGACTACACACATAAACAAGTCAGTCAATCGACACTCCTAATGCTGTAATATCTGACTTCTAATTCCATGTGCATGCACCCCTGTTAAGACACTTAAGCATTATATCTCAGCAGACTATTATAGAGTGTGTCAGCTCAGGGTTTTAGGGGAAAAAAAACAACTTCCATCCAAGTACCTTATAAATACCCAAATATCTCCTCCGTTAAACAGAAGCTAATCCTCATAAACGTCGTCGTGAAATGGCGCTACACAGGCGAGCCCTGCGGCTCGCGGGGGGGACCCACGCACAGAAGCGTCACCCGCCCCCGCCGCGCTACCGTTCAACGGGGAGTGTGTTAACAGCTGCCAACCAGTGGGAGGCAGCGTGGAAGTGTGGGGACAGGATTGGAAGATGCCGCGTTCCCGTCGCGACTGATCACCAGCCACGATTAGGCATTCGCCGCAGTTAATGAAGCCAAGATGGCCCCCATTGGACTAATTGGCTCATTAGAGGTAAATAAGGCCAGCTGGGTGGCTTACTGAGACCAAGAGGCCGTGGTCCTTCATCATTTTTTGTATTTTTCCAGGCGTCTCAGTTTAACTGCGCTGTTCGGAGTAGGTCTTGGTAAGACGTTGAGTTTTCCTGGCAGCCCTGCCGTCTGCTTCACCTGCACGGCCGACCTCCGGTCCATAAGTTGCCGCACAGGAGCGTTCAGCTGCTCGGCTAATGAAGGCCGGTCTCTGACAAGGCCGGGTTGCAGTGCCGAGCGTGGGACTGAAATGCAGAGGTGCAGGAAATAGACTCCTGCCGCGCACTGGGTGAGGGTAAATGAGGACGACACGGAACCAAACGAAGAAAAATAGCTTTGGCAGGGGGGGTGAGAGCCACGGGAAAGCTCCGCCGCATTCCGGCATGTCTGACACCCAACAGGGAGCCAGTACTCCCAGCACCATACCAGGACACCCGAAAGGGCTGAGTCAAAAACTCCGACACAGTAAGCGGGACGAGGATTTGGCGCGTCAGACGGAGAGGCCCAGCCAGAAGACAAAGAACGGAGCTCTCGATTTTCGACTGGGCTGGAAATCAAATCATCTCCGGCAAATGAAATCATTGAATTTCAGGACACTGTCGGTCAAAGTCTCTGCGGCAGAAGGGGCTGTTTTATTGTGATTTGTCAATCTTTATTCGCATATTCCGTCACGAAAAGACACAAGGAAAATACCTTCTCAAAGGCTGATTTATAAATTGATTGCCATCAGCGGAGGGGAAAAAACAGACAAAAATAAAATTGAAAAAATAAGATGTTGTCCGCTGTACAGCAGTCTGAAAGTGTGAGTGGGATGGTGATGCGGGGGTCCATCAAAATGACACAAATGACAGGCGAGACCAGGGCCTCGTCATCCAAGCTCTGTGTTACCATTTAAAAGCACTCTGTCACGCAAAAAGCATAATGATACAGTTGCGGGAACAAATGGCTTATTTATTGGTAAGCAAAGTGGAAAAAAAAATTATGAAACGGTAATGAAAAGGTCCATAGTAATAGGATGCAAAAAGATTCCTTTTTGATGCAAATCAAAAATTAGCAAGATGCTCAGAGATGATCTTTCACTTCGGCTTTTACGGAGGGACAGGAAATATGAACCTAATTTTAACAGAAGCACGAGAATGTGCTGATATATAGGTTTAAATAAGAGGATGAGGATTACAGTGAGAATGGGATGCTGTTTAAGGAGAGGGATGCGGGAATCTGCAGCCTCATTCATAACTTGCCTGCTGTATGGTACATTGTACTCCTTAGGGATTGAGCTGAGTATTCCCGTTACGCAGCCCAGCCCAGGGCAGTAGCAGTGTGTGATAACTCATCAGATTGCTTTGTATCTTGCCCTGAGGGGTCACTTCTGCCTCCAGCTCAACTAGGTCCGTGACAGCGGAGTATTCAGCAATCATGGGACAATCAGGTAAAAACAGTCCGTCTTTGGTGCCCCTTTCTCCATACATCCCTCCTTTCTCACTGCCCCAGTTCTCTTAGACAAGGCGAGAGGTGGAAAATCTAGCTTCAGGACGTACAAATTCAGACCAAGATTTTGTTTCAACCAGCCAGTTCAGTACTGTGACTGTGATTCTATATACTCAACTGGTTGGTTTAAACAAAATACAAAATCTTGGTCTGAACTTTTCCTCTCTGAATTTGAATTACCCGCCTCAGGAGAAGGCCGGTGTTTCTTTTTATGAAAACCTGTCACGCAAGATTTTAAAGAACGGTAACCACAGCCCTGGACGGTCCTGTAATGGGGAACGGCAGGCAATGTGATAGTGAGATCTTACAACCCAACACTTCACTCTCTGAATCGTTTCTGCTCAGACCATCCGCCAGGAGATGATCGTCTGATCCGTCTCGGTTAAAAAGGGCCGTGGCTGGGTGACAGCTGTGGTTTTTTGTGGGGAATCCCAGAATTGCCATTCACTTTAGGGTGAAGGAGAAATCTCTGTACAGAGTGGGAGATCCCTCTCAAACACAGGGCTGTGGAGTCGGTAGATAAATGCTCCGACTCCGACTCCTCAGTTTCTAAATCTTCCGACTCCGACTCCCCGACTCCGACTCCTCTGTATGTATATACTATGCTAATGTATTTTCTACATCCATTGAAGGAAAGGAAGGCAACATACATGTCATTTCACCACAGAACTACTGGCTAG
>JAODJU010000025.1:21757787-21768488 GCA_026776725.1 Gnathonemus echidnorhynchus | reverse complement strand
CCGACTCCGACTCCAGGTACCCAAAATTGTCTCCGACTCCGACTCCTCGACTCCGACTCCGACTCCACAGCCCTGCTCAAACATTCACCTTCGCAATATCAGCATTTACAGTTATCCATCCGATGCATTAATCTAAAGTGATCATATATTTTTAAGAAAGCAGAATCAGCCAGTCTTTGTAACAATCGCGGTTAGTGGCCTTTCTCAAGGGCCTAATGGTTTTGCTGACCGAGGGATTTGAACTGGCAACCTTCTGATCACAAGCAAAGCATCCCAATCAGCAGAGCCCAACACCAACTGCAAACCAGGACTTGTAACTTGTATTTTTATATCTAATACACACAGCCTGAAGACATCACTTAAAACATAGAGTCAGTTTAGTGTCAAATCCAAACAAAAACTTTTACAGCCTTGCAGGTAAAATTCACTTTATAATCTCTGGTAGATACACAATTTCGTTCTACAGTCTTTAGACGTGGCTGTCGAGACCACACGGTGCATGGGGTGTGGTGGGAGAGGCCTGTGCTCACCGGGGAAAGGTGACCAGGGTGATTATGACTCGTGACCATGAGCTGCATAATGAAATGGGTCCAAGCAGGCCTCACCTGGCCCCCAGGCGTGTAACTGGGGCACGTATTTCCAGATGAAATAAAAACGGGAAATTTAAGGAGCGGAAAGCGAAGGGCTAATGTAGCAGGTAATGGAGATGAAGAGGGATGGTCCGGGGGGGTACAATATGATTATGGATACGGGGGGCCCACAGTGTTTGCCTGTCTTGAGACAAATGTTCGGACGGATCTCTTTAAATTCACCCAGTAATACATCTTTGCCGCTTGACTGGTGCTTCCCCGTGACAAATAGGAACAAACCAGCAAAGGAAGATAAAACAGGTGGAGTAAACTGCAGCTTTCTATGCAGACCATCATCAGCCATGTAATTCAGTAATGATTCAGACTATAATACCCATGGCGCGCATATTACCGGCATTAATCTATACAGCGTGTTCGCTGTAAGTCACATTCTGCCTCGCAGTGAAATCCATCACTGAAACTTACCAAGCCTTAAACCCCCCCCCTATAGTCACATTTCCAGAAGGATGGATGTGAATGATCAAATCAAGTCTCAGAAGTAGACAGGGGTTGGGAATTTAAATGACCATTGACTGATGGCCCCCTGTGTGAGATCTTGTGCCAGATTAAAGCGAGCTGATTGGCCCCCGGCTATGCAGTCTGTAGCTCCCCCTAAGAGCTTCCTGTCTGAAAACACAGGCAAAGGCTTTAGCCAGCCCTCAGGGGAGCAGGCTATGCAGATGTAGGGGATCAAGGCCACTACCTTCGCAGGAGGCCTGTGTAATCTGGCACAGCCACCAGTGCGCTCATGAGGCGGAACGACAGAGACACGCGTCCCGGCGAGTGAGGCTTTCCTTCGTCATCACATTTCTAAAGCCCTTATCCCCTTACAAAGAATGAAATTCGAACAAACATCGTGGGAGATCTGTTCCTGCGATAATTCAGAAGAGTGAGCGGATTACTCGGTAGGGCAGTGGGTCGCGAGGCGTAGGCGGACTGCCAAGGGGAAGTCGAGGAGACACGAAGGGGTGTGATCTCACAAATCAAAAAGGCAGCCGGAATCAGCAAATTTGCCCCACCTTTCCCATAATGCCCCCCTTTTCCTGCCCAACCCGCCCTCCAAACAAGGTATAAAGGCTAATGGGGTCCTGTTATGTAGACGGGAAATCACTCACCATGGCAGGACAAGGGATTACCCAACCCACGGCTGTTATGCTGCCTCCTGCTGGCCGGTCCTTGTTAGGCCCACACTGTGTATATCACCTTACTGTGGAGTACAGTGAACCATCTGTGCAGAATCCAGCACTGCAAGGGAGCGGATTTCTGAATGATGCCCAACGGAGGTGTTCATTCAGCCCATAATGATTTATTTCTAGTTGTCACCAGAGCATCGTCACTATAGCAAACGCATCGAAAATGATACAAAGTATGAGGTCTGCCAAAAAAAATACCATTCCACCCTCTGGCCTGTCCACAAAAGGCAAGCCATGTCACCAGCGAGCTGGCAGGATATCTCCAAAGGTCCTTTGAGCTGAACTTCACACAGGCCGTCATCCCAGCCAATCATTTCTTCAAGTACTTAGGCCTTGAATGCCTCAGCCAATCATTACCTTGGTGAAACACAATATTAGCCAATAAGAATCTTAGGCAAGCATTTCACAAAGCAGCTTTAATCTTAGGCAGATCGGGATGGCCACAGGGTCACGCCATAGAGTGATCTCTACTACAGGTGCTGACGGCAAGATTAAGACTTCAAAGCACTGCTCCTGGCTATGTGAGACGTCACACTATCCTGCCAGCCCTTCCGATAATACGCACTCAACACGTCACAATTCCCGTTAAATCCTGGTGCTCTGTTTATAAGTTCTATCTCAGAAGTTTTAGCTGCCATCCCTCTGCCTCTAGCCCCAGATAACATGTCCCTTGTGTATGAAAAAGGGGGGGTCATGAATTGGATTGTGAAAAATGGCATTTGGCCGTGGATTAAACCTGCACGACATTCGTCATAAAGCGACAGCTACGCTGTAAGACTGAATTGTTCATTTGTTTGTCAGATTCTGTTAGAAATGGAAATTCTTCTTAATGTCCTTGTCCAAGGAATTTGGACTGTACCAATGAATTTGGAATGTACCAATGAGTTTGGAATGTACCAATGAGTTTGGAATGTACCAGTTTGCCCTTTGACCAGCTTGTTTTCATTACAATGGCTATTAACCTCAGTGGTTTTACATTCCATAGTATTTAAACTCAGTCAACTTCCCTGTAGTTCAATTTAGTATTGTTAGTTTTCTGTTTTAATTAAGTCAATTAACTAAAGGAAATTATGGACTACTTAAATAAATATCTTAATTCTTCATGGTGGTAATTTAAAATGTCTCAAAATGCATAGTGAGGGACTGACCGGGATTCAAACCTGCATCCTCACAACAAGCACAAGAACAGATAAGCTACACAGAAGTCTCCAGTTCTAGACCCAGGCAATCTTCTGCCCCATCTGTGGGGGGAGGGATAACATCACCCTTGCAGTGGCCTCACGGGGGCACCATGAGCTCTGTTAGGTTTGGAAAAATAGGCTCAGTGCCGTCATCTTGCTTTCTACACGCATCAAGGTGCAATCGACCAATCAGGGTCATGCACTTCTGTGCAGGCATCCGCCAGAACCTTATGTGAACCGCCAGTGTTGTTCATTTCACGCGAGCTGGTTATATCAGTGACCTGACTGCGAGCGGGAGCATGTGAATGTGGTGAGTGTGCGTGTCTGTGAGTGTGTGTGTGTGTGTGTGTGTATGTGTGTATGGGCGCATGCGTGTGTTTGTGGGCCTGACAGCTCACTGGGCTGGAACTTACCCTCACTGCCACCGTGTGAGGCAAACCAGACAAACAAGCGTGCCAGTTCATGCCGGGTGATCTTGCCCAGCCTGAGCTCGTCAAAGCCGCAGGACTGGCAGAGGAGAGATGGGCATTGCGGAGCAGCTAAATTTGACTGTGCAGGATGTATCACCCTGCTAGTGCAGAAACCCACGCTTCCAGTGTCAGGGCAGGGACAGCACTGCATCTTAATAAGAAGAAGAAGGTCACAATCCCTTCAAATACACTCATAATTTGTGGTGTTTGTTTTTAAGGGATTGAGTAAATTTGCCTTCTGTCATATGCTGCTAAAGCACAGGGCTTTGGTTTATAATCAAAGACACGTGACCTGATCCAGACATAAACCCTTTCACATACGATCCAGGGCTTTACAGTTATTTTCCCCCCCACAATCTATTGCTTCACACTTGTACACTTCTGGTAACAGGGATGTCACCTCCAAACTGTGTGTGAGGCAATCAGACATGTGCACCAACACAAGACCATCACAGCGCTTCCTCGCTGGTCATATTCACCAGTCTCCACGATCTATAACCCTGAGAGGAGAGCGATGCGTAACATCACGTTAGCTGACTCGGGCCTTTCTGGACAGCTTCTCACGCTTGGTGTGTACGGCGTGGCCCGCTGTGGCATGCTATGACAAGGTGGTTAGCGGCTCGTAGCTAACCGCACAATCGCGGTGTCCCAAGCTGGGGTTACGAACTCACAGAGTCTCCTCAGAAGGAAGATTCTCCCTCCTGTGTTATGCTGTCTGTTTCCGCTCGGAACTTTGGCGGGGAGGGGCTCTGTTTTTTAACCGAAGGGAGGACAGATATTCAGGTACTGATTAGCCGTCTCGTGCTAGCAGAGGAGAGCGAGGGCCGCAGCAGGTGAACATGAGCCTAGGGATGGCGTGTGAGTTGTGCCCCCCCCAGCCGTCAATCAGCTTTATTGCCCATTAAGGCCCCCTGCAGACCAGCTCACGGCTTTGCGTCCTTCACCACTACGCTTTGGTTATCGCACGCAGTGAAATTTACTGCCATCTAAAGGCTTAGCTAGAGGGATTTCAGCAAAAACCAGAAGACTGTGAGACTCCTTCCAGAACCCGGGGGAAGGTGCTGTCTGGAACGGTACCGCCGTCTTTCAGTCGAGCAGCGGCCCCCCCTGCGATGAAGACACCGGCTTTGGCGAAGACTGAGATTGTGTATCCAGTAACCGAGCTCGTCGTGAATTTGTGGGCTTTTCCAAAGACGGCCATCGAGGCATTGAGCTGGTTGCAGGATCCTGGGAATGAGCATGAGGCTATCTCTTAGGCGCCTCCATTTTGTGAGAAGCTCCTGACAGATGAGAGAGGAGCGGGATTCGGTTCGGGAATGACTCAATCTACCGTCGCTCCGCTGCATGTTTGAGAATTCCCGAACCTCCCAGCTTCCCCAACTGGTCAGTAAATAAAAGCCTTTAGCTGTCCCTGAGGTAAGCATGTCTCCTGGGACCAAGCAAACTCATGATGCAGTGACCAGGATGTCCTTGTAAATGCAACCCCCCCCCCCCCCCCCCCCCCCCCCCGTTGGATGTGAAGGACACAGTGAAATGGCATTTTCACCAAATGGCTTTGCGTTGAACACAGAAGGGGGTTTTGCTCTGTTCCTCTCATCTTTCTGAGCAAGTAGGGATATTGTCTATACACCATAAAATATCTATACCTATATCATCTTTACCCAAACACAGCAAGGCTAAACCACATAGGGGTCCCCTCAGTCCGTCCGTCTCCGTTTGAGTGGTTTCCATGCCAACCGTGGCACGTTCAGCGTTCAGAGAGTCGCCCTTGATAATGAATGTCGGAGAGCCCTGTAGCGGTGTCTAAACGCCAATGATCAATGCTTTTCTTTTTGCTTTTCTTTTTCAAAGTGGACACATTACATCATATCTGAACTTCAGGGTCGGGAAGTGTTTCAAAACATCTGCCTGTCCATCAAAGCTGCTAATTATTTTTTTTTATATAGATATATAAACCTCAGAATTAAACCTGGGAATATAACTGTGTGTTGAAGCATTCCGCTAATTAGTTACCCAACCATGCTAAGTTACCGTTTACTGCAATCACGAATGGAAGCGAGCTCTAGAATCTGCTACGTTCACTGGCACACTGACAGGAGTGTGGATTCCTCATGCAAATAGTGTCTGATGTTTCCGTTCTAAAGTCTCTCCTGAGAGGAGACAGACGGGAGAGGCAGGAGAACCTGACATCGTGAGGCAGTGTGTGTTTCTTTAAGAACAATGGAAATTAAATGAGCGTCTGTTATTTTTGTCAGCCCTGTTTATAGCTGACCCTCCCCAGCGAGGAGATTTTCCTGTGGTCAGAGCCCGGATCTCCGGTAACACATCCGATAGCTGCTGCCCCCTGCTGGTTTGAGGCAACTGTGAGCCAGTTCCTGTCCTTACCTTCCCAGAGTGGGGTAAAATCTGGATGGGAGGTGTCGTCTGGCTGTGAGAAGCTCATGTAACCCCCCCACCCCCACCCAGTAGTCTAGTGTGGGTCTGACAATTAAGTCCACTTATGTTGCCTTTTGTTTTTGGGCCAGAGGCCTGACAGCCCCAGGGCCAGCTGGATATTAAGGGTCCAGTGGAAAGAGGTGATTTTTTTTCTCCCTCCTTGGAAGTTTTTGGTTCCTCTCCTACATCTATCTGTCTGTCTCTCTCTCTCTCTCTCTCTCTCACTCACTCTTTCTTTCTTTCTTTCTTTTCCCCTGTTTCATATATTATTCTGTATAAATTATTTGGTACCACTATGCAATAAGGGTCTGTTTTGCCACTTATAAATGGCAGTAACTCATTAATAAAAAGAAAACGGTGTTATAACTTGTAATAATTATCTATTAATGATTTACAAAGTGTTACAACCTAATTAATAAGCTGATTAATGTAAAGTGGCACCAACGATTACAGCACACCCACGCAAACCGCCATGGGGCCACTCTATGCTAAGGTGATATATAAAATAAATCAGATTGAAAATCACTTTGAACCAGTGACCTTCTGATCAGAGATGCTACATCCTGACCCACCCCCCAGTAGATATACACCCTGAGACCAGTAGCATAACTCCCCCCCCCTATTATTTGCATTGCCGTTGCTGTTGTTGATGCTATCAGACAGTGTTGAATCCCTGTTCATGTTTTGCACTTTCTTCCTCTCCCGCGTTCCTGCACAGCAAGCTGGCGGCTGGATCAGGTCAGGTGTGGGAGCGTGCACTGATGCTGCACGTTGCCGCACCAGAAAAGGAGGGATGAAAATGGAGATGCAGGATTAACTTCCATCTCAAGTGCAAGTGGCTCTGGCAACGATTGTAGCCAAACATAACCAGGACTGCAAGATGGGTAGAAGTGGTGAAGTGCTTTTAATCTGCCAGGACCTGCTTTGGTGTTAGACTGTATGCTGTATTCACGATCAGGACAAAAACCCGACTGTTCAGTGTCCCCTGGCCGCTTCTATTTATTACCCATAATGCCCCTGCAGAAGTCCTCACCATTGCTGACAAGTCCTGCTTTCTGTGACTGAATCAGAGGCGTCTTTATTTCAGTAACCTGTCTTTTAAAATAATGTGGAAATCCCAAGGCTTATACCCCTATTGTTCAAATTGTTGAAGGGATTAATTGCACAATTCAACTTTAGGAGATCGCTGTCACGGTCACATGTTGGTGTAGATCAGTTAGAGGCCATCAGCTCTCCAGACTGTAGCCCGCACTCTGTTCTACCCTGATACAATCTCAAGGAGAGATTACAGTTTTGTTTTTTTTGCAATGTAGGTTGCTTTGATATTTGCTCGAGTAGCACATCACCTCTAGTGACTCTATATCTACGTGTGTCTAGCTTGTGTACAGGTCATGTGACCCCGTTCCCCTTCATGTCATAGGTGAGCAATGAAACACAAAATCGAAATGGACATTGTGATAAACCCAGGTCACAGTGCAGGGTACAAGCAACTATATAAATCTATCCACAGCACTGCCTTGAAAAACACAACAAAAAAGTTTTATTTATAACAGCGCAATGACAAATGCAGTGAGAATTGTGAAATTCGCTGTGTTATCCTTGATCCAACTGCTTACAGGGCAGAAAATTCTGTCTGGATACTTTCCAGGGGGTTCATGGAAATGAAGAGTGCTGGACTGACACCACTGCACCTCCATCCCTCCCAAAGCCCCCGCAGCCCCTGGAGATTCTTTTTCAGTCACCATGTATGATTCCTGCATTCCTCCTAACATTCGCTGCCATTTATGGCCAAATCTACAGCAGCTGGGAAACAGTGCAGTTTAAAGGAAATCCTGTCAGGTGACACCCCCGCACTGCAGGACCCAGCAGGTGAAACTTAATATTTGGGACAGAACAAGTTATGATAGGATGGAAAAAAGTCAGCATTGAACAAAAGTATTGTGGAAGGTCTATACTGTTTTCTATATTTTCAATTTCTTTTTAGATTTGGGATATTTCATTCTACTGCTGTTAACCCTCCTTAAGGCGGCGGCATAAGAGGGGTCAAAATTCATATAGAGGGCCGACCTTATCATTAGCTCATGGCGTGTCTTGTCTCGGTGAGTGAAGGATTAATAATCTTGTAATGTCATTGGATAAAGCTCATGTCAGTCACCGCTGGGGCTAAGATACACCATCAGCTGAGTTTAGGAGGAGTGCAGAGGACATCTGCAAGCCAACGATTCAGCGTTGTAGGTGGTATGCGGGTCACACCCCCAAACATGACCCACTGTTGTGTTTCCTCCACTGGTAGAGCACTGTGAGACCACAGGTGTTGCGTCCGGATGAGACCTGATGTCGCCAAATATGAGCATATACATCAGCTAAATAGTAATTAAAATAATGCATTTTTATAAATTGAAGGCTGAGCTGTGAAATATAGAAGGAGGCAGATAATCGCAGAGTACAGATGTTGGTTCGCAGGGCCTGACCTGCCGGCTGCTCAGGACCTCGGGTGACCTTTTCAGTGCCCGAATCAAAACAAATTGCCGGTCGATTTAGCAAACAAGGTCTGGGGCAGACGGAGACAGCTGAGAAGAGAACAAGGTGGGCATTATTCCCATTAGGCTTGACAACGGCACGACCAGATTGGGGGGGGGGGGGGGGGGGGCTGCAAACCTGATCAAAAACAGCCGCAGCATCTCCTCACAAATATTTGTCAAGTTTCCTTCACGGTTTTCATTATGAGATAAAGCCGTCAGCCCTGTTAGGTGGAGCCAGACCACCCCCCTATGCGCCAAACCCCCAAAACCCACCATACCCCCCGTACCCCCTGCACCCACCGTAGTCCTCGCACCCGCCATACCCACCATACGCACTCTAGCCCCCACACCCACTATAACCCCCGTACCCCTTGTACATACCGTAAACCCCCCCACCCACCATACATGCTCCACCTACCCATTTCATTGCATGACATTCTAACGTTACAATAAAACTCGATTAGCTGAATTCTGTACATTATATGGTCTTTGTGTGCATCTGAAGTTCTTGGAGACGCATAAGGATTTCAAGTAAATTATCTTGTGCACACAAGATAAAAATAGTTCACGTCATAGAACCTCAGGGGCTCCATATTGTAGCAAGACAGCATGAATGGAAAAACTATACTAAAAAAAACTATTTATTTATATAAACTGTTTATATGAAAGATTCACAGCGGGTGGCTGCTATCAGCTGCTGTGTGTAGGGGGTTTCTGGGGCTTCCTGTCACGGGGCGGAGAGGCACGCCTGTTTCTCTACAGTCATAACGAACTTCCCGTGGCACAGTAAGCGGTAAGGTTTACGTTCTGCTGGATGCTGCCTGAGCAGAGCCGTTTAGCTCAAGCTGAGTTTCTGTTCCTCCCGGCGCTCGGGTCTGGACCTGCGTGGTGCTGAATCCCGTCCGGTCCAGGGGAGGCTTTGGACCGGCCGGTTCCCTTCCTCCCGCTTCGGCGGCAGCACCGTGTTGTGCGTGAGGGGGAGTTGAGAAAGGGGGGCCCAGCTTGGGACAGCCGGCGCCTCCCCTCTGCTCCTCGGCCTCCCACGCGGGCAGCCAGCAGGCCCCTAAAAGCCCAGGGCCCGGCGGGGCCGGATCCACCCCCACTCTGCTGTCAGACCCGCCGCATTCAGCTCAGCCACCTTAAGAGGCGGAAAGTTCAAAGTCGACCGGGGGCAGCTATGGCTGCCGCATGATTCGATTGTCTCATTCCCATAAAAAGTAAGAAAAGGTGAAGCTTTATATACACAGATGGACTGCAGCCACTGGCCGCTCTCAGCTGGCTGCGGGTCTCATGTGATTTTTATTTCTGAATATGGCAAAGCCTTTGACAGCTGGCAGAATCGGAAATAGAGAGTATGGACAGGGGCGGGGTCACGGGGACGCTGGGCCCAGCTGAAAGCTGATTGGCCCTGGGAGTGCCCTTTCCCCTGTCATTCCCCGATTCAGAGCATATCATTGGCTAATGATAAGGTCAGCCCCCGTGTATGAATAATGACCCCAACCTTAAAAAAATCCTAGGATCCCCCCTGAGTATGGATAATTAAATGTATTAACAGCCAGATCAGTGAGTTAAAAGACCTTTAACTGCTTATAAATATCAGACATAAGAGTGTAATGCATATCAAATACTAAATCCATAATATATACTATATACTGTACAGAATACACACCATATGCATAATATACTTAGAATAATGTACATTCAGATGCATGTCAGGCCTTTTTCCCCCAATGGGAGTAGTTTTCCTTCAGTTTAACATGATTGAATGTAATTATCCCATGATGAATGAAGGACGGCATTCGGCACGATTCTTGATGGTATGTAACACAGGCCGCTCGCTCCCGCCAGCCCCCATCGGCCCTACAGATGTGTATAATGCAGCAGGACACCAGCCCCCCCCCACCCCCCAGCAATAGAACTCCCCAGAGTCAGTTCCTCTGTCTCTCTCATTCTCCTGCCTCCCCCCCCTTTATTTACTGCTTTTTTCGGTCGGTTGTGGGTCACTCTGACGGTTTCCCTTTAAGGGGTCTGCAGAGTCGTGATGTTGGTATCTCCTGTGATGTCATTGAAATGCCATTGCCCTGTAATGTGACACTTCTTCAGTAACAGACATTGTTGTTTTATGGGCACAAAACAAAGGACTGGCTTTAAATAGCACATCTCAGTCCCTCTAGCACAGCCCACCACCCCTCTCACACACACACACTGCTTCCCCTCTTCACTCGCTAGCATGTTTCTCACCGGAAAATGGCCCTTCTTCTGAACACTAG
>JAODJU010000025.1:21740917-21752257 GCA_026776725.1 Gnathonemus echidnorhynchus | reverse complement strand
GATCCGAGTGGTTTTCACGAAGGACGTGGCTGTAACTCCATACGTGGCAGATCGAGTAGGTGCCAAGGGAAGGTATTTAACCTGAAACTATTAATGGAAAATGGTCTGGCTATAAGTAGGCAGCCTAAACTGAAGCCAGATTTGAATCCACTATCCTGAGGGTATGAGGCCATGACCATTGTAAATATTACACAGTTCTGTCCATTGCATACTGCATGCATCGTATGTATAAGGCACCTAGCAGCCTTGAAAATGAGCTGAAATAGCAGAGCTACACCTTAAGGCCCTGTTACTTAATACTGTCATTTCCCAGAAATGTTCTATGCACTCAGCATTGGTTCAGACTTTTCACAGTAAGTTATTACAGTAGCTGCTGTCTTTTGTCAGAAGTCCACCCATCCTCTTGAGGACAGTGTCTCTTCGGGGTAAGTGTGTCCTTATGTTGGCAGACTTCCAAGTGTAGAGTTGCACTCCGTCTTGAAGCCTGTTCCCTAGAGTCAGTCCTGTCTGCAGCTTTTCAGATTCTTTTAACTACGACTCTTACCCATCCTCCCGGGAAGTGCAGCTCCAGGCTACACCATCACGCAGCCTTGGCCGCCATCCCAGCCCTGAGGCCCGACCCTCTGTATCCCGCAGACCTCCTTACCTCCGCTCTCAGACGTGACCCCATTCTGCTCACAGGTCTAGTCACCTAGGTGCTTGTTTTGAGAGAAATACTGGCCATAACAGAGTCTGAAGACTCAGCTGAAGGCATCTCCTTACTGGTACACAGCAAAGGCCAAGCATCTCACTTCCATGTATTTTTTTCCACCATTGTCATCTCCCTGTATTACGAGATCCCATACAGCTGAATATGTGACAAGACACCAATGGACACCAGAAGCTGAGAGATCAGAACAGACAAGCCAGATGGGAGGCAAGGCAAAGTGCTGCCAGATTCCCATAAAAGATGGACTCACCACAAAGTCTGTCCTCTGTGTTTCGCTTCTGAATGGATTTAAATTAAGACTTTTAGCTAGGAGACGCTGCACCGTCCACAATAGCTGCGCTGTGCAGTTCAAATCCGCAAACCAATCCATCCCACTGTATCCACTGCATTCGCCGCAGCCGCATCTCTAATCTCGTATGGATGGTTTTCTTTCTGAAAAAGTGAAGCTGACCTTTTTTTTTTCTTTCGGTGAAATTGTATCCTGGCAACCAATCGCAGTGCGGCATAAGTCCTTTTCTTGGATGCCGGAGACAGTGCACATCTGGACCTCTGCAGCTGCTTGATGGGAGATGAGTGAAATGTCTTCAAACTCGTCGTCCCGGAGGGATGTAGCAGACGTCGGCAGTGGAAAAAAACTGTACTTCGCTAAAATCGCATCCTTTGACAATGAGTTTTGTTTTTATTATATTCAGCCGATGAAAAGAATGAAAATATCTACACGAATGGTGCAAGTGAATAAGTGACCATTACACTGAAGAATGGGTGTGAAAACCTCTTAATGTTCACAGAGATGTTGAAAGGATGAGTGAGTTTCAAAGGCCAAACTGTTCATTTCTGTGCATCTTGCACAATGCAGCACCGCTCTTTCCCAGTCGAGAGGCAACTACATAGTCAATACCTGGCTCCATAACATCTTCTCAGCTGGGTGATGGTGGTTATTAACTATCATGTCTACGCCACTTAAAAAAAGCTGACCACTCTCTTCCAGGTATGATCACATGGCATCCATCTCTCTGGTCAGGACTTAAACCTTCAACTGGCCACGTTGGTTTTAATTTCCTGTTGAACTTTGCACGACTCACGTTGAGTAACACATATGGAGTCGCCTATCTATTTTTGCTCTTTCTAACTGAATTTGAAAGGATGTACTTCAGCCATGGAATGAGCCCCTCTGTGACTTGAATATGAATTGCAAGCTTCCGTTCAGCACGCTGTTCGGCCTGGGCGTGAGTGTCGAGCATCAGCCGCTGTACTCATCCTCCCTTAATGGCTTTTGACACCACGATGAACCTCAGGGTGGTGAATTGAGCATGGTTTCTGACTTTTGTTCTGGTTTTAAACACATCACATTCAGGATAAATGTTTTTTTAAGTGTCTGCTTGTCAAAGAGTACCTATGGCTTTTAAGTGTGTGTGTCTCTCTCTCTCTCTCACCCTGAGCGTGGCTAGCCTTGGAGTGGGTGTTCTCTCTCTCCCTCTTGCTCTTTCAGCACACGCTCCTAAGTCCACCTGCCCCTCCTGCTGCATCTCCCAGTTGGGCAGCATAATGAGGGGGGGGAGCAGGACTCACGACCTGAGGTTTACAGACTCAGCTTAAGGGAAAGATGCCGAGACGAGACGAGAGGGTTAGAGCCGGATCATTAGACAGAACTGACTGAATTGTAAATAATGCAAAAGCCATTTGGCCAATCAGTAAACAAACAAGCAAGTAAAATAAGACAAACGGCTGCCTGGATGATGGACAACAAAGTATACACAGCTTTATAAAGACTTCAAATGAGCAAATCCATGCTCTCGTACTTCCATTGAAACATATTTTCCTTTGCAATTCATTACATTAATTTAAGCCGCTTAATTTAACGCTTAATTTATGTAATTTAAAAGTAGGTACCATAATTCCATTTTTATGGCCTCCTTAATTTTAACCAAAATGAAATATCTTCCTTCGTGATAAAACCCTCATGGGGAATTTCAGCTGTTTCCGGCTGTGACACTGAAACAAGCGAGTGGAACAAATTTCACACATTTTGACATGAGAAAGCTGGCCGGGTCAGTTTTCAGGCCGTATGGCATACTCATGAATCAGAAGAAATGCTGTGAGTAACGGAATGTGCAAGTTTCAGCTTTTAGAGTGGCTCTTATAGTTAGACGTCATTCAGTGTTTTGGGTTTTATTTTTGTGAGCCCTCATCTGAGGTTTTGTCCACTTGCAGCCATAAAACGGGTGCAGGATACTGAGTAGGTGGGGACAGAGTGCTCTTTCAGCCTCCATAGAGGGCCCATTCATTCTTGGGACCGGTAGGCTTCAGACATGAGAGACGCGGTATCCAAATCGATGGGGTGATTCACAGTGATGCACACAGACAGATGTCGGAGTACCACCGGAAGCTAATGGTAGTCATTTTTGCAGTAGTGCTCACAGTCTCTCCCACTGAAGCTGATGGGGCGAAATCCCAATGATACCCTACAGCTGCCTTAGGAGAAAATTCACATTATCCCTAGATCAAGCAGGGAGAAGCTCTTGCACTTAAGGATCTCCATTTCTCAAAGAAACAGGCCACTACTGAAACAATGGCCTCCGACAAAAACTATTTCTTTTCCCCAGCAATAAACCACATAATTTTCAAACTGCATTAGCTTGACGTAACAATAGCCTGCAGAGATCAGAGGGTAGAGGGATGTTGGGGAATCAGGCACCTGTTGCTTCTCAGCAGAAATACTGGTTGCTGTCTTCGGGGTTTGTCAGTATGGTAACACGCTTGCCTACCTCTCCATAAACAGTGCCAGATGGCAGTAACAGAAATATTTCTTACAGTGTCAGATGGCTGAGACTCTACTCTAGTCTCGCAGGAGCTGATTGGCCATTTGTCAGCAGTAGCATGTGGCCTGTGGGCGACTGGCTAGTGGGTGACCAGCCAATGGCAGAGCCAGCTGGCTGGATGTAGGCGGTCCATGCCCACATCAGCTGTAGTCAGCACATTGGATGCAGGGGTTGGCATCTTCTTCTGACAATGAAAACTATACTATACAGAGAGTAAGAAGGACCAAAGTATGTAGTAGGAGCATACCTCTTTTTTGTTACTAAACTCTAAGTATAGGTTTGACAAAGGCAGACATAATAAAAAGCAGGAAATGTTATAACTCTTTGCTGAAATTAGTTTTGAATAGGGTCTAAGTACACTGTGACTTCACCCATGGGTAAAACACATCATAGCTGTTTATTTCCTAGCTTGCAAACAAGCATCGCTAACTCCAGCTCCACCAGCCCTGTGATGGGTTTCACAGTCATTGGTGCAATGCACTGATTTTATTGGATTCAAAATGTCCCATTAATGTAATTCCAAATGTAGCACAGTCAAATAAAAGCCCCCCAGACAACCAGAAATATTTTTCAATTAACTGTCTATTTTAATACGTCGTAAAGGTGTCAGTGGGGACCTTAGGTTTGCAGGAGGACCCACTGCAATAAGGCTGGACCTTAGATTTGCAGCAGGACCCACTGCAGTAAGGCTGGACCTTAGGTTTGCAGCTGGACCCACTGCAATTAGGTTGGCCGCAGGGCTGGCCCCCAACTTCAGTGGTGGACTCGAAGTTTCTGAAAACAAGCAGGCCAACACAACCCCCCCCCCCCCACAATCTATTAATGCCGTTGCCTGGTTCAGTCAGGGCTAAGACTAGGATGGTGAATCCAAAGGCATAGACGGACTGATCGATAGAAAAATGGGTGAGATTTATAAACGTGGACAGCAGGAATCAACAGGGGAACAAAACTACAAGGAACTAAGGTAAACAGCAAGTAAGGAACAGGGCTAGAGCACAGAGGTAAGTGCATGGATAGGTTCAGTGACTGGATAAAGGGCCCCGAAGACACACTGGACTTAAATAGGCCTGGGTAATGAGTCCAGGGGGTGCAGGTGCGCTGTCAGAACTGGTTAGGCTGGTTTGGGAGCAAGAGAGGATCTGCTCCACTACCCTGTGCTGGCCAGCCAGCTGGAGGCATGACAGACCCTCTTGTACTCATAGATACTCACAGATACTCATTCATTCACAGGAAAGGAGCTGGGGGTTATGAGGGGTTCAGTGTGCTAAGCCTCTGTGCCCGTAATCGGAAGGTCACTGGTTCAAGCCCTGGCCTCGGCAGAATAGTTACATGTCTGTTGGCCCCTTCAGCAAGGCCCTTAACCCCCCCCCCCGGCTCCAGGGGCGCCACACGCTGGCTGACTCTGCACTGTGACCCCCGAAGCTATGGAGAACGAGATGGGCTCGGCAAAGAGAAGAATTCCATTGTACTGGTACTTGTGCAAATGGCAAATAAACCATTTATCATTAATGAATTTGCCAGAGTGTGCAGGGATAAATGTGAGTGTTTGATGGCAGCTTGTACGTTGGCTGAGACCTGGAGGGCTTCCTCCACCCTGAAACCGAGCATTTGCTCTGCTGGAGATAGTGGAATGTGGACTAGGACTTCCACAGGCCGCTTTCACGTGTAAAGTAGCAGGTCCTGAACAATGTGTGGCCTGATAGAGCTGTACACGCAGGTGCCAGTAATTACTATGACAAATTTTGCAGGGTGCAGTGAACCACTGAACGCTCAATCAACGATATTTTTTCCTGCTAAAAAAATAAGCGTCAGACACTTCATTTGTCGTGAGTGCACCTGGAAGACAGGCCATCCCGTGATATTCGGAGCACCTTTAGCGGCCGTGACAGATTAGCCTAAAAACACGGCAGCATGCCAGCCAGCCACAGCCAACCGCTGCAGGCGATCAAGGTCACGCTGCCAGCTTCCACATCTCGCACAATTAACCCACTTTCAGGACGTGATCTTTTGGGATGTAACTAAAACACGGACACATCCTCTGATGCACCGGCCCGACATCATCGAGAGGCCGTGTGTCACTGTAAGGGAGCTGTATGGGCCAAATTTGTGTGCTTTACCCTTGATAGAGAAGAAGTAGCTGTTCTACGATGATAGTTTTGCATTTACACTCCACACTTTCAGTGTAAATAGTGCAGGTGTGAGGCTGGTGTAATTGGTAGCATCACATTACGCAGCCAGTCTGAACAAACGCACATTGCCAGCAGATTAAAATGAATTAAAAATGTAATGCGTATACAATCAGTTTACATCTGGCTCAATTCCAGGCATTGAGCAAAGGGTAAAAGCTGCAAAAAGCCCAGTGAGGTTCCAGGAAAATTTTGGTACCTTCCACGCAAGGTCAGAACGTGGGCTTCTTCCAAGGGCAGTCCCACCCGGGGGTTATTCTAAGCCAGGTCTTCATGCCGGCATCCCAGCACACTCGGTACCTCATAGGGAGGGTTAAACTTGGGTGGTTCGACCCCTTTTGGTACCTACGTCAAACCCCAGAATTCCAGAGCATTTGGTATGTTCCAAGCATATGCAGAGATCATAAGATGCTGGGGAGCTGACAGGATTCTCAGGGGGAGTCAGGGAGCTGAGAGACAGCATGGAGGCCCACAGCCTTTCTGCACTAACCTGCTTTCTCCCCGTGTCCCGGCTGTCTATAGGAAATCCTTTCCCTTGCTGGTGGGTGGTGCAAGGTCACTTATCTTCCAGTCGTGTGCCGTTGAATTACTCCACCTCATTGGTTCATTCCTTCACCATCTGTACCAAAAAATGCATAAAACTATTATTATCCTCATAGACAATCAGGAATTCTCTGTATTGTCTTAATATACCAGAATAGATTTTATCACCTCAGTCATAGTCCACTTCTGTCTGTCTGTCTGTCTCTCTCTCTCCCTCTCTCTCTCTCTCTCTCTCTCTCTCTCACACACACACACACACACACACACACAGTCCTCAGAGGCCTGTCAGCATATTGGCTCCCAAATTATATTTTGAAGAATTATATCCACCTTTTACATAGGGACTCTCTGAGGTTTCACAGACGGAAAGGCACTCCCTCTGACATCAGCGATTCCTATGTGGCTTTGGACACCATTATAAATAGGCCGGATTTTCAAATCAGATATTTATAGAAGCTTTGGCCAAACTCACAATTCCGCCTTAAAGGCTGATAAAGAATGAGGTCTGTAAGAGAAAGGATGGTGCTGATCTACTGGACGCGTGCTGAAGCTGCAGTCCAGGAGGTGCCGGTCATTATATTAATGATCATAATCAGTCAGAGGCAACTTTATTAGCTAACTGTGCTCACACACATGGGGAGTTTGTCGGTATCTGTCAGGGGCTCTCATGCTGTACACAGTATAGACAAGACAAATGTCACATACAGAAAGAGAAAGTGCAAAGAATACTGGAGTAAATAGAATATGAACAAAACAATGCAATAAGTAGAGTACTGTACATATAATAAGTATAATATCTTTCTCCATCCCTATTCTTCAAATGTGTGGTGACTGTAAGCAAATTCACTATTTCAGTTAATCACGATGCAATTAATTGTGTTCGGAAATCCTTGGAAATCTGTGTTGGAAGCACAGGTGCTGAGTGCTCTTAACTTCCCTTTGGGGCGTGCTAACATGTCTTATTCTGCATATTTATCCGGAACCATCTGGAATTACTGTATCTATAATCTAGAGACATGTCACCATAAAACAAGTGTACCGACATATTCCTACCTGTTGATTTTTCAATTTGCAACCTCATGATCAGTGCCGATAAGCTACGCTAAGCTACCGTAATATCACCTCGGATTACAAGAGACAAGGGACTCATGCCATAGGGATGCCCAGGGGTGTGGGAATCGGGGGATTATGGGGGGGTGTTCCCCTAATATGCAGGCTGCATCTTAAAATGGACTTTAAATAGACTTTTGCCTTTACATAATCGTGTGAGTCAATGGTGTGTGAGTGCCCTGTGATGGGCTGGTACCCCTCCCTGGGTTCCCTGCCTTGCACCCGTAGCCTCTGGGATGGGCTCCAGACCCTCCGCCAACCTAAATAAGATAAGCAGTTACAGAAAATGGATGAATGGATAATTGTTGTGTCCCCCGAATATCAGATTCTCTCCTACGTCATTAGGAACCAAACCAGGAATATAACACCAATGTGTAAGGAAGGCGAAGTGTGAACTATTATTAGGATAATTGATAAGTTGGACTTATTCCATTATAAGTGGAAAGCAGGGAAGCTCTTAATGGAAGAGAGAAAGGATTTGATTTTACGATGTAAAGATAGTTATCAGCCTGATGGCATCATGGTAAGTGGTGTGACGTCATCTGAAGCCAATTAAACTTGACTTTCTCCAGGCTATGGAAGCAGGTTCAGTGGATTTTGTTTTTACATTTGCCATTAACGAACACAGCCTGTTACTCCAAAATTAAAAACTTTGTCATTGGCTGTCTAATGTTCTGAGCATATCCAGAGCTGCTAACTGGACAGACGGGCAGGATTGGACAGGCCACTCTAGCAGCCTGTAAGCCCCAGAGACTACATGGTTACTCAAGCTTCCTTTGAAGGAACACGACATCGAGGCTGCTAAGTGTTCAAACGCAGCCTTTCCAGCCATCATCTGCGTGAACCTTCGACACTCAACGAAAACAGAGCGATAATCCCGACTGCCACCTTCTGGCCTGTGCAGCAGACGCACATTCCCCACCCAGTGCAGCTTAATGAATAATAATAATAGTAAGTACCTACAGGTCACAATTGTGTACTGTCTCTTTAAGTAAGGGAATTATGGCACTGGGCCAGGACATCCTTTAATGTCTCTGTAAATGTCAATATTTCTTGAAAAGAGTCCGGTACTGTGGTTCTGATGGCGGAAGTTAGTTTCCTGGAGCCGGTCAGATAACGGGTCGGTACTGGGCCACACAGCCGCTCCTCTTTCATCTTCCCTTGGAGAGATGGCTCTCGCGTCTTCCACACTTCCGTCTCATCTGTCAGGCCCTCAGGCCCGGCCTGCTCTCATACAAGTGCCGGTGCATCAAAGGACGATGTCATTCCACACTGCGGGGGTGGGGGGGGGCACCTTCACACCCACACCTCAGTGATCTGTGTAAGGTGACTAAGTCAAGGCGATGTTGGACCTGCACCGGAAAGGTAGCAGTAAATGAATAGCATGGCCACATCGGTGTTACTTGCTCAAGGGCCATACTCGTGCCTTGAAGCATGAAGTCTGAGGGCTGATTCAGATGTGCCTCCAGGGAGGTTTTGAATAGGTGTTTAGCACCACCAGAGGTTATTATGGACCTTCCTACTAAATTGCTGGTGTTCTACACCAACTGTATATCCACAGGACCCTTTAACTGGAACTGGAGCTTGCTGGTACCACCTCCTCCCAGAGTCCGCTTTTCTCCTCCACCTCCTCCTCCCATGCTTCCCAGGACTTGGCCACATGTAAGTGGGAGATAAACCTTTATCATCTCCGACGACCTTCTTGTCTCCTCTGATAAGACGTTAATGGCCACTTCTGGCCTTGGCTGGAACAGCATGGAGGTCATCAGCATCATTTATTTATTTGTTTATTTCCGAACACTCTGTGGTTCTTGGGAAAACGCTCCCGTCAGGCCACTTACCTGGGATAGACCAGTGCTAGGCTAACCTTATTAGTGCATGCTAGTTTGTTTCATCGGATTGGTATTCGTGGCCGCTACCTGTCCATTGACCTCTCGCTCCCTCCGTTATCATGTTCTATTCAACTGTTTCTTTTCCCTCCCATGATGGTCGTCAACAGCCTCTCTTCGCAAGCGAACATCTGAGAACAAACACCAGGGCCAGAGCGGAATGTTCCAGAAGACTGTCCTACACTTAATGATCTACCAAGTGCCAACGTCGGCAGTCTGTGGGACATATGAGACAAAGTGGATCGAGTTTTCTTCCGTTTCCCTTACAGACGTTGGGCACTGTGGCCAAGAACATCATAGCTGGATTTTTTTTGACTAAGAATCCACTCCTGATGGATCAAGTCAGTAGGAATCAGTTAAATTGATTTATTTAGCTGAAGCCGTTATCCAAAGTGGCATACAGTTGCGGAAGCAGTCTGACGGGGATCACTGTATAACTATTCAGAAAAGTATTCATTGTGAAATTCATGGGGCTATCCTCAGCTGACCAACAGCAAAAAACTGGAAACTTCCTATTGCCAGTTCTAATATTCACAGGTCACATACTCCATGAGCTTCCAAGCCCAGCTTTTTGGATGCACCTTGAACATTTTCAGCACCCCACCCATATTCACCCCTGTTTCCTTGGTTCTTCTGGGGTCTCCGCAGGTTCCCCTCTCTCTGTATTTTTGGCACATCAAACACGGAACGTTTCTTTTTGCCTGCCTTCAAGCTGACAGGGAGCTTTGCCTGGAAAATGGTGGCCGAGCTTGACACCATCACACCGGGGGTGAAGTGCACATCTGCTGTCACCCGTGTGCCCCCCTAAGAGCGCTAAACCCTTGGCCCCTGTGGCCCCCACACTGCTTGTTATGAATACAGAGCGTGTGATGAATTTCCTGTGACACTTTTGCAGGTGCAAGTACAACACTGTGTACATTTATTTAGTGCCTAACAGAAAGGCAACAACCTGTGTTCCCAATTTTTATAAGCTATGCACACATGCTTATATTTATACATAAACACAGCACACATCATGCAAATGCTCTGCACGGTCAAAAGAGCCGTGTAATAAACCATGTTTCCTGCCAGATTTTACCAGCCCCTACGACACTGCATCAAACAAAAAAAAATGCATGTTCATGTAAACAGGAAGTGATTTCCAGAGTAAACAATACAGGCTGTCAAGGCCTGTTGCTCATGTTCTCGGAAAATGGCTTCTTAATGAAGTCTTGGAGGACTAAATTGAATTAAACGCTGTAGATCAAGGACTGCCAACACAAGGGCATTTTGGAGAAGCAAATATGTCATAATTGAAAAATGGTCCATTGAGAAACAAAAAAACACTTTAATTTTTTAAATATATTTTCTCTGGAAGGACAACAACAGGATGGGTGTGATGCACGCTGGCTGGGATGTAGCACGGAGCTTTTCTTTGCCTTCTGGAATGTGCAGAAAACACCTTGTATAAGCTGCAGCTACAAACCGTGCCTACAGCTCTGCTGACATTTTTAAATCTGCCCCATTGACCCCATTAACTGAAATGCAGCAATTCACTGACCCCCCCATGAAGGGGCCACACAGGCCAGCATCACTAAAGCAATTTAAATGCTGAGGTCTGCCCAGGCACGCTGCAGCCAGCACTGTGGGCAGATTCATTGTAAATCTGGTGTCGGCCTGGATCTTGGATCACAGAACAAGCATCTGGCTGGGCCCGTCTGGGCTTCTGTGGGGTCTGTTCAGGCTTCTGTGGGGTCTGTTTGGGCATCTTCGGGGTCTGTTCGGGCATCTTCGGGGTCTGTTCGGGCTTCTGTGGGGTCTGTTTGGGCTTCTGTGGGTCTTTTTGGGCTTCTGTGGGGTCTGTTCGAGCTTCTGTGGGGTCTGTTTGGGCTTCTGTCGGTCTGTTCGGGCTTCTGTGGGGTCTGTTTCGGCTTCTTAAACTCCCCTTTGCGCTGAACCCAGCACAGAATGGATCACTCACTTCATGTCCTGAAGCTGACATCCTGAAGCTGGCAGTATTTGGGGAACCTACTAGGGATGCTCCGATCGATCGGCCGAAGATCGGTATCGGCCGATCATCACATTTTATAACTCGATCGGTACTC
>JAODJU010000025.1:21709983-21733264 GCA_026776725.1 Gnathonemus echidnorhynchus | reverse complement strand
GCTGGGCTGGGGGTGTTTGTGTGTGTGTGGGGGGGGGGGCTGTCTGTGACTGATACACCCCAGCTGCCTGTACACTCACATCCTGGGGGTACGTCCAAAGAGGGTATCAGACAATATCATCAAATTTCCAAGTATTTGGCCCCCACAGTGTGTCTGGTCCAGGACTGAACAAAACAATAAACTAGATGTTTATAACAGGGACCCAAACTGAAAGTGGCCAGTCAGACACTGGATTCATACTGGAAACTGTCAGTACATTTCCTGTAAGGATTCCAGACACAAATAGAACTTTATATTAGGTACAAATGGCAAAGCACAGCAAGCACATACCACTACTGAAGTCTTTTTTGCCAAAGGCTACGTTTGTAAGTCTATTATTTATTCAGCCTCAATTAAGCATTTGTCTGGTATCGGAAAACACTTTCTAAATTACCTGGAGAAAAATTTTGTCAGAAAGATGATGCAATGAATCCACACGCTAAGTCTTGGCCACACAAATGGCTCTAATTTACTATGAAGCTTAATTTAGCATCAAGACTTAAAAAGTTAAGATTGTATTACGTATTATTGTTGACGTATTAACAAATGTATCATGGAAATCAGGTCGTGTCCTGCCATTTTGTCTATACACAGACACACACACAAACCCATAAACACTGGGACTGGGATCTCCTGAGCTTTTCTGGGTGGGAGGACAGGTCCTTCATCCCTGGGGGTGACACCTACCCATTGGTCCACCAGAAAGATGCGTGGTTTGCCAGACAGCCAGTCCAAGCCTGAGCATTGGTAATTTTACTTGAAGTGAATAAAATACTCACAAGGAACTAAAAGCACCATAGTATATTACTGCAAGGTTCCAAAGCCATGGAGGACAGACGTGAAAAAACAGCGTTAAACTTCCCAGAATCCAAAAAGCAAAGTGATCATTTCCGTTTATCTGGTATCGTTTCAGTTGAGTGGACGCCACTGGAAAATTGCATATGTACTTGCACACATGCGCATACGCATAGACAAAAGTGCATACACACATGCGCAAACACACGCGCACACATGCCAGCGAACTCAAAGTAAATAAACTGGCACAACTGTTCAGTTTAAAAAAAGGAAGCCGCTGATTGATACTATTTAATTTTTGTTAAACATTTTGCAGCAGTAGCGAGAGACATGTGAGAGATTGTGATGATCCAACAGGGATCTGCCTTTCTGTGCATGCGGAGGGAAAATGCGGGAAACAGGTGCAGTCACTGCGCGGCTGAAGGGAGGAAGCAGACAGCTGCCATATCGTCTGTGGGGGGCCCATCATTTCACTTTCATGAGAATAACCAGTCTGTATCATTCCTCATACTTAATGCACATTAATTCAAACATTACTTATGCATTTGTCTGAGGGCACGCCACAGCCTCCTCGATGGCCAGTATCTTAGGATCAGCACCAATTAATGTCAATGCAAAGTAACCCCCAGAAGCAGGAAGGAGAGCCATCACTCAAAGCACCAGACCCCTAAGCAGAGGCCTCCGAGAGGCAGGGGCAGCGTCGTCCTATCTGGGGCCCCACTCAGCGTCCTCCTATCCGGGGCCCCACTCAGCGTCGTCCTATCCGGGGCCCCACTCAGCGTCCTCCTATCCGGGGCCCCACTCAGCGTCCTCCTATCCGGGGCCCCACTCAGCGTCGTCCTGCCCGGGGCCCCACTCAGCAGCCCCTGGTTAGCGGAACACGCTGCTCCAGCATCTCCTAAATACACAGTGTGTTAATTTAACAGTTATCGTAGTGACTGTTTGTGGCCGACAGGGGGGCCCCAAACCTCAGGGACCCCTTGCAAATGCGTGGTTCGAGTGCTGGTAAACACGGCCGCTGTCGTAGGCTTCATATGTCCGTTGGGATGTTTCTGTGCCTTCAGTCTGCTCCTACTGTGCTCTCAAATTTTATTGAGCAGTTTTGCTCTATATATTTAATCAGTAGAATGTGACATTTTATATTCAGCTGGAGAAATCCAGGTTGGAGAGCTCAGCTCAGTGGTAACAGCCGCTAATTCTTCCATGTTGGAGCTGCCAGTTAACCTGACTTCTCAACGGTTTTGAAGCTGAACCTCCCGTGGGCTATAAGGAGGGCACCGGGAGATCAGCTAAAACAGGCCCCCGGTGACACACCCCCGGTGTGTACAAAGCCTCTGTGCGGATAATGGCTCCAACCACGGACAGGTCAGGGTGAGAATCCTGTCACAGATCATCAGACCATTGGTCCAGGTCACCAGAAATGACATATGATCTTTACTTATCTGCTTAAAATTGGATGGCATCTGTCCAAAGCCGATTATGCGGAAGATCTGGCCTCGGGGGTGGGGGTTGGTGCGGGGTGAGGGGGGGGTCCCGTGGAAAAGAGCACAGCTGACATCCGGGAACATTCCACAGCATTCCGGAATGTTCTGCCCTTGATAGCAGCTTTTCGAGCACGTGAGCCGCTATCAACCAGATGCCTCGAAAAATAAAGTAAGACTTGATTCTGTGTGCAGAGTGGCGGCTCCTACTGGGTTTATTTTTGTTTTTGTAATAGATGCGGACTTTAATCCGTTAATGTCCCGGAATTAATCCAGTTTGTTCCTGCTCTGGCATTCGAGTTTGCATGTGCCTTCTGGACAACCCCCCCCCCCCCCCCCACCCAGCAGCCGTGCCAAGTTTGATCTCTGGAGATTTCAGCAGGGAGATATGACTTGCCCTGGCCAGTTTGGGATTAGGCACTTCAAAGAGAGCCTGTAATCGCTAATGTCTTGGAAGGACGCTCCAGGTTGCTCTGGGGGCCAGTGGTGAAGAAAAATGTTCCCCTCCCTATGTGCTTGTTATCAGCCACTCGCTGAGAGAGGTTGCACCGCTAGAAGCCATACTGAAGGGGCTGAGGCAGGAACGGAGACGAGCAGCCCTGGCTGTTTGGCCCCCCCAGAGCATAGAGATAGCGCCCCCCTCTTCCCCTTTAGCTGCAGCATCCCTCGCCTCGCAGGTGAGCCACCCAAGATCCCCTCCCCCACATAGACCCCCAGTGCCACCCAAGTTCAACAGCTGCACATCGCTGGCATGCATTAAGCACATCTGGCTGCGTGGCCAAATCGCCCTTAAGCAGTAACTGCCCTTAGGATCCAGTAACTGACAAAGCAGGTGGCACAGAGCGAGTGAACGAACAAACGAACGAAAGAACATACAAATGAACAAACGCAGGTGCCGTTTTAAAAATGATGATTATTTTCCCAGTGTAATTACCAGTGTAAAAGTTACCGTCCTGTCTACTTTGGCAGTACTGCTGCGCACTGGAGTTTCTGCAGGATCTGTAATCATTTACAGTGCCGCTCGCTCCCAGAGGCAGAGGCTGCTGTACCTTTAATTGATGCTCCTGGCCTGTATTTGTCTAGCTAAAACATCCAGGTGTATAAATGGAAGCAGCGTAAAGTCTAACAGTGGCCCTGACTGGCCACCGAACAAACGAAGGAGAAGTTCCACTTCCTCTGACTTAAGAAAGAAAATAATTGCTTATCGACCGGCTAAACTGTTCCAGGGACCCTTGGAAAACGCTTCGTTATCATCTGTGTTTGGGTGCAAAATACCATCAATTTGCTGTGAAAAACAGAGCTCACTGAAGATCCGGCTGGTTAATTAGCAGCCGTCATCTCCATGGGAGTCTGCCAGGTTATGCGACAACAGCGTATAGCTTGTCATAATTGTATTTGTACTCGTATTTATTGTCTTATTGAAGTATGTTAATTTACATTTGTGTTTGGTATTTAATTTGTGTTTACTGGTGGCTAAAAGGATGTGCAAAGCAAGATTTTCATTGCATGGTGTGACTGTTTACTGTGTGTATGACAAAAAATTATTGAAACTCTTCTTATTCAGCTAAACCCATCTCCGAATACAGAATACGGGTCCATATCTGCAGGTGAACTGTAAAGCTTTATTTGTGAATCATCCCTGTGACTGTGGCGCTACACACCCCTGTGTTGTTAATTTATGTCATTCCTGCGCCGTTTCCAACCAGAAAAGCTGCACTAGCAGATGGAAGGAGCATCTCTTAGTTCATCAGAGCAACCTGGACACCTGTAGGGGGCCCATGTCCCACAGATTCCTCTTCCTGCACCAAGGTCGTGTCTGAAAATCCGTGCCGTGAGATGAAGGGGGGGGGGGCTTTAAGCTCAGACATCAGATAGTGTTGTGAGGAATTTGGGGGTGGAGGTGAATGGAAGATGAATGTGATTCCAGGCCCCTTCTGATGTCACTCAGTCCGGTTACACAAATTTCTGGGGGCTAATTACCTGCCATAAATTCGCGCTACTTCCCGCTACTGTTTCACTTTTCTACAAGGCACATACACCATAATCGCGGATCCCAGACGAGGACGAGCATTCGGGCCCATGTGACCAAAGGTTGGTCAGTAGATGACAGCTGTGACGTCTCAGGGGAGTAAGAGCAAAGTGAGGTTTATCCATCCTTCAGAAATTGTCAGTTTGGGTCTCAGTGGTCCTGGGGGCATCTAGACAGAAGTGAGTGTAGCACAATTAAACTGTGATGCCACTTTGTCCACATGACACTAACACCATCCCACATTAGGGGAAATTTTCAGCATGAAACCAAGGAGTACAGTAGGGAGAATATGGAAACGTAGAAGTGTATTTGAAGCTAGAACTTCCAGAACTGATGGGAGACTCTCCTCAGAGCTTGTCGTATAGATGCACCACACAGATCTGACGGCCCACTAGAACTCACCGCAGTCAGACGTGTGTGAAGGGCGCCGTAACGCTTAGAAATGACGAGGCTGGGAGTCTGACTGCCTGCAAACGCTCACAGGACAGCCCCCACCCCCCGTACGTGGTCCAGAGGAGTAGCCATATGGTGGTTCTGGGGCGTTGGCCACCAGCCCGGCCCGGACCACACTGAGTCACTGGCAGATATACTGAGGCGCGAGTGGTACCACCGTGATGGATCTCCAGGGGGTCCTGCGGCCACAGACACCATAGTCATCGCACCGTATTCACCCCGTGAACTTTACCAACAGTGACACGCCGTCACATGACTCCATGTAGCTAATCAAATAATGACACCGTAAATCGCTGCAATAAAGCACCATAGACAGGCTGTGTGAACATCAAACAGGGGCAGAATTGATCCCATTCTTATTAAATCCCATAGGACTGACTGAGTGACTGATTACACAGCCTGATTCTGTCTGAAATGCTGTTAAAATAATCTGACAATACTGCATTTATGCGCTGATGAATAGCACTTTTTGTTTTTCTATTGCTGTTTCCAGAAAAGTGTCTGTTTATGGCAGATTTTTCTTACTGCAGCTGCACTCCTGATTTTTTAATATATTTTGCCTCATGAAGCAGAAAAGATGTTTTTGCCATAAATAATATTTAACTTCACAGGATGTTTAAATATTTACTCAAATATGAGCTTATTGTGGAGAACACAGCTTGGAGTGCGGGACCATTGAGAAACCCCCATGGACTAAAAACAAAGACACACACCCCCAGAAGCTCCTCGGGACTAAATACACAGGCTCGCACCCCCAGGAACCGCCCTGTACTAAACACACAGACCTGCACCCCCATGATCTCCTCAGGACTAAACACACAGACCCTTTTAAAAAACCGCTTCTATTAAAGGTGTCGCACAGTGCTGTGTATGAATGATTTAATTCGGCCAAACAAAACACTCCCTGTGGACGGATCCTTTTAACTGGGTTTATTGTAGGTAATAGCTGAGCACTGGTAGGCTTTAACCCTCAAGTCTGGTCAGGCCCGCCATATGTAATTCCTGGGCACAGGACAAAATTCCTTCAATCGCACCCCCTCTCACCCTCCCCCTAGAGATAGATCATACATGAAGAGGGCTTGCTCGCCATCCTTGTGGTCAGACGTGGCTGTGAAATTAGTCCGTAGAGAAGGACATCAAAGGGACAAAGGTAAATCCAGGGCCCCGCACCGGCAGAGACCTCTGAGACGGATTTTACAGATTGTTGCGATGATTCATGCACCATGCGATGGCGCGACATGCGCCAACATTCTACGGTAATTGCTTGAGATCGCACCCTGGGGTCTTTTGGTGGAATAACAGTCTGTTTGTCACAGTGAGACAAATTTCATTTAATACCCAAAATATGTTAACCTTTTGCACATCCTCCACATTCGCACGGTTATTAATAAGAGAGATGCCACGCTCCCATCTGCATTTCCGCGCTAAATTACGCCACAGTGTGGAAACAGACACGTCGGCCATATGGATTTGTTATGTAACACGCACGTGCTCCTGTCTGGTGCATTTCTGCACCTTTACACGTAAATGCCTGTTGAACAAGATAAGCATGGCCGCCAATCCTCGGGGCGCTGGGCCACCTGTTTGAGGCGGTCATGTGACACAGCACGCACCTCCGGAGCTTTTCGTCGACCATAGCCCCTCTCCCGCATGCTGTCCTGCCTTCGGTAGGGGTGATGGTTAAATTTCCCCCAGTTCATTCAGAGGGGCTGACGTTACCATTAGCCAATAATATGTGTGAGTGACAGGGGAGATAGCACTCCGGGAGCCAATCAGTTTTCAGCTGGGATCACTACCCTTGTGGCCCCACCCCTGTATACGCCCCAGTATGGCTCCAGAACACGTCAGAATGTGGGCTGTTTACCAGAAACTCCAGCAGCAGACGACCAGGACATTTGCGGGACAGAACTATGTGCGTCTTCATTTTTATCCCCTCGCGCACATAATCCCGGGCAGTGCACCAGAGACCCATTGCTCCTGCCTCCCCTCAGTCTCCTGGTAACGATCTACAAACCGCCGTCTGCTCCCGGCCAATAGCGGCAGATTAGCGGCTCAATTAGTGGCGTTTCCATCTGCATCAGTCAGGCGGCAGCCATTAGCTCGCGTCGCCAAAAAAATGTCTCCGCATGCCGGCTGCGATATTTAAAACTCCTTGCACGATCAATGAACTTCCATGCAGCCCGCATTAATGAACCGGCCTATCGACCGGGCGTCTGATTAACAGGTTTTAGACATGCGAGTCTTTGTGGAAACAGAAGTGACACGTCGATGATGGAACGTGCCGTGTCACAGCAACAGGACAATTTCTGTCGGCACCAGGCATAGATAAATGTAGATGCATTTCTGCGTTTCTGTTTAATGGCAACAAATGTATTATATCAGAGTTGTTTGTGATCAAAGTCCACACTGTCTTCTAATTATAGCACAAGCAGCAGATAACGGGAGTATCTGATATCACTCCTTCAGCAAGAAGCCCATCTAAAGGGCATAGCCTGCTTTGGGCACGCTCCCTTGTCATGTGGGCGGAGTCTGCTTTGGGCATGCTCCCTTGTCATGTGGGTGGAGCCTGCTTTGGGCACGCTCCCTTATCATGTGGGCGGAGCCTGTTATGTGCACGCTCCCTTGTCATGTGGGCAGAGCCTGTTATGGGCACGCTCCCTTGTCATGTGGGCGGAGTCTGCTATGGGCACGCTCCCTTGTCATGTGGGCGGAGTCTGCTATGGGCACGCTCCCTTGTCATGTGGGCGGAGCCTGTTCACCCAGGCCAATTACAGCCTGCAGCCAACCGCCGCATGCAAGTGCAAGAGAAGCCAGATTACTCTCCCCCCCCCACCCCCCAGCCTGCTTCACTGCCTAGATCTTCCGAATCTGACTCGCACGGCTGCCCAGGAACCAAGTTAGTGTAGCTGGTAATGTGGGGGGGCGAGGGAATTTAAGTGACGCCGTGACATCTTCTGCAAACAGCTGGTGACAGGGCCTGCAGCCCTGCCGCCCCCTCGCAGGGAGACAAGCATGGATGCTTATTTCATTTGGTTAAAGAGGCGGCGTGGGCGGGCCCATTAATCATGTGGGGGGGACCCACATCTCCTCAACTGCCCACTTTTGACCTTTCGGCCATCTTGCTCAGCGGTCCATTACTACAGAGACCAGCCCTTGAATAAATAACAGCAGCCCTTCTGGAAACGCCGCCAGAGAACGAAAACGGACTGATGAGGCCCCATCCCCCCCCACCCCATCCCGATAACAGGCTCAGCCATTCCGCCACTGCTGCGGTTTCATATGCAGACACCGCGGGACAACTCTGACACGTCGCTGAGTGAGGGAATCCTGGCCGCGCTGATGTTCCCAGTGCTGTCATGATGGTTCCCCTGCCCGGCCACACAGCCCACCTTCTGACATTTCCTGGGGTCCCCTGAGGACACAGGGCTCTCTGAAGCAAACGGCACTTATATTTGTCGCAGGATGATGATGTCATCATTCTGACAGCTCTGGTTGTGGTCACGCATAACCATTGCCATTCAATTCACTTCATGCTAAGTGATGATTGTGCTACGTGTGAGTTTCCACATTTGATCTTATTATATTACCAGTGTATAAAATGATGGCACCTTCAGGCCTATAGTGGTTATCAAGGAGGAAACACAGCAGCTTTAATGTTTACTGGTCACCACTGACACTGGATCAGTAACCATAAATTTCTGTCAATAACCTTTTAAATGCCTATCAGATCGTACACTGCTCTATCAAGAACCAGGTACCCACTAGATTATAAAAGTGATTAAACATGATAATATCAAATTTCCCGCATATTTTAGTCTCAATATGACTGTGAATAAATCATCCCTATATACCGAAAAAGGCAAATATTAACTCGATTGTGAAATGATTCCAGTCAATTTCATATCAGGAGCCATTAAAAGCATAATCAACAAAAAACCGTGCATCCTTTTGTGACATTAAAATGGGCTGTGACATCTAGTCAGGAGACATTGACCCAGATTTTGCTAAAAATGAACCATTTTTTCATATAGCACTGCAGGCAAAAGGAATTGCCGACTGAGAGGGGAGAGGGAATTTATGAACGATGGACTGCAAACTGCCACGTCTGCAGCCGTAGGTACCTTCACTGGCAGAAAGCAGTGAGATATGAAGAAGGACGAATGTTTGTAGGTGTGGGAGATTGCAACTGTGGCCTGACCAGGTTAGGATGCTAATGCAATACCTCCACTGCTCAATGTCCCTTCTGGACCATGTGACCTACGTGGAGGGTATCCACCTTGAAGCAGCAGACCACAGGAAAGGATTTTAAAATTAAATGTCACCTGACATGATCTTGTAAGAACTACACAGCTTTTATTGAATCATATAAACTTCGTATAATTACAATATATAATGAAAAATGCTGGTGAGTCCTCATCTATTTGTCAGAGAAGATGGTACAAAAGTACAAGATATACAATGTTCCCTATAAATTGTCAATTGTACTTCAAAGGATGTGAAGACACTAATTGTATATCTGCTGAATGAAGAGGCTGTGAATCCCTGCCCCCTTATAAAATTGCACCCTCTCCATTCTGTAAAAGACTCACACTTCCTGTGGTTCCCTTAATGTATGGCGTCTCCCTAAGCTTTGTTCTCCATCCTTTCCAGGTGGAGCTCTCCTCGTTTCTCCCCCTGCGGTTTAGCGGTGTGCATCGTAATCGCTCCCTAAATGAACTATTGTGTTTGCCTCATTGTTATGTGTCCCACGTAGTGACTCATTCTCGTGAATGGCGCCCTCTGCTCTGAGATGCACTCGATGCACCTGTGAACGCAGCAGTGGGGCCAAAGCGGAGGTGGACGCACTGTAATGACTGGCCCATAGAGGGTGCCACAGGTCATTCCCTGAGATGTGATTGCTGGGGTGAGAGAGCAGGGATTTAAGGCCTAAGACCGAGGCTTCCAAGGAGAGTCAAGCAGCAGCATGTGAACGGAGCTCAGGGTCTTGTGTGCTTATTTTTAACTGCTCCATCCAGTGAAGCCAGTTAAGAGGCGTTTGAAAATCCCGAGAGGGTATTGGATCTCTCTCTAGGCATGATTGGCTTCTTTGGGTTAATGACTCATCAAGAGTTTCATTGGAGTCAGAAAAGATTAAACATGTAACCTTAGAAAAAAACTAGCAAGAGAAATTTAACATGTACAAAGAGGGCTACATGTTCAAAGGAAGCAGTGTCCGGAAGGTTGCACGTTCCAAACCCAGAAGAGACTGATCAGGTATTACTGCAGCTAACATCCAGCTGTACACACAGATAATATGCCATAAAATGTACATTTCTTTGGATGCAAGTGTCTGCTTGGCAACTAAATAATTTAATAACGTGCTTAGGGATTACCAGCGGAAGGTCGGATTAAAGAGCCTGTGTGCGCTGAGTCTCTGGTGGGATGGAACATTTCATACCATTTTCTGTGACAAACAATTTTGACACTGAGAGCTTTTTGGTCATGCATTTAATATATATTTCATAAAGTTGCTTTTACATAGTCATAATTCAACAGTCCAACAATATATTAATCTTGATTCCTGGTCATAACATGATCTAAATTCTGCAGTATACATTGTAGGAAGATATGCCAAAGGGGCCGATATCAGCCAATCGGGTGCTGCCCCAAAATGGCAGGCGGTAGATACACCATTAGATGGTTGTTGGCATTGGGTAATATGGTTTCAGTTGACGGGTTTTACAGAAGCCTTAGTGAACGTGAGGCAACAAGGGATTAAGGTAAGCAGGACAGTAAATAGACACAGAGGAGAAAGTGTGAGTAAAATAACGCCAAAGGGCAAGGTTTGTCCACTTTTTTGGCACTTAACGTACAAAGTTTTAGGCAGTACAGTAATACGTAGAATAATATGCAGGATTTTAAAGGGCCGACACCTTGTGCAACAGCCAGGGATTCAATTCAGAGTCAGTGGAAAATCTCTCACGGTCGCCTTTAAGGCAAAAGGTCACGACTATCATGCCCGATTCTAGGATCAGTGAGGGAATGTGTTACATACAGTGAACGGTCACTGCGAAACATTTAATTGTGATCAATTATATATGCCTCTGACCCTCAATGCCTATTGAAACTCCAACATCATTTGGATTGGAAAGATGGTTACCATGGTCACACTGGCCTGCCCCGCCAGTGCGGGGGGGCACGCCTGCAGGCCTGCTTGTCTGAAGCGGGTTCCCCTGGCATGCCAGCGGCCTCATCCACATCAGGCTGTGGTTCAAGGATTTCAGGACCTTGGCTGCCGTGAGAATTATTGCCCTCATCTCCTGGGTCTCCCAGCCTTAGCAGCCCATAAATCATCTAATTGAGCTTCCTAGATGGGGCAGGGTAACCATGGGTCTTCAGAAGCACCTCCACACAGCGTAACCCGAGACACTGTATTTTATGGTCTTTGTGACTTGCTGACGACGTCACCATGGCAACATCCAAGTTCTTTTCAATTAAAATGTGAAGAGGATCACTACAACTTCTAATTAGTTACTGTAATTTTACGTTTGGCCTTTAAAAGTATTTTCCACCGGGTTCATTTCCTTGAACAATGAGATCTTTCAGCCTGGCTGGGATTCTACGAGTGCATAAAGAACAATGATAAGCGACAGAGCAGACTTCTGGTTCACGGATCAGAGATGTTCTTTTATTCCCTGTGAAAATGAAAAGTGTTTGGCTCTGTGACTGTTTACTGAATGGACTGTTGTTATCCCCGGAGTCACACCGCGTCACATAAACAAGGTGACACCTGCCGTTTCTGTTGCCTTGGAATATAACTGTCAGGCTGCAGGTAAAACCCTGGCTGTTGTTTCCGGTGGGTCACCCCAGATGGGACACCAGAGCGTCGCAAGGCACATGGAAAGCGGTAAGGTTCTCTCTTCTAGATCTAACCAAACACAAAGACAAAGTGTCCTGTGAGTTTGTAAAGCAGGAAGCTTTATCATTACAGTTCTTATTTTACGTTATTTCATTTTAGACTTTCCCTCACTGCTCATATACTCCACTAATATCTTATGTCAGTACACACAGGGGTGGATTAACGCACAGGCTAGATGTGGCTTAAGCCTAGGGGCCCACGTGTGCCAGCCTGCAAGGGGGCCCCCATTGACTGCTGTAGCCTAGGGGCCTCTGTACACCTTTATCTGCCCCTGAGTACACATGTCAGTACACATGTCAGTACACATGAAAAACATGCGTGACACGTGGCAAAGCAGCTCCTCAGCACAGCACGGGTGGAGGCTGAACGATCCCATCCTGGATGGGAGCGATTCGGGCTCAAGTCAGGGCCCGTCCACCGGCAACGGGTCTGCGCCCTGCTGCCGAAAAAGTGTAAGTCTGCAGCCAATTCACAAGAAGCCGGGAAAGGCAGATGGCGTCAAGCTTCCGCGGCAGGACCTGCTGTGAGAATCAGGATCTCTGCAAATCTCCTCCACTGTGTGCAGCCAGGCTCAGATTCATTCTCAAACTCTCTTTTTTTCTTTTTTAATCAAATTGATAGACCAATTCCAGCAGACCTATGACCGTACCGGGCACAGGCATTAGCCATATAAGACACTCAGAGAAATATAGCTAATATTTAATCACTAACAGGAGTCTATTAAATGTCTGTAAGATGGATTATCATCTTTGTGTCCATATGAGTTATGAATTAGGTGCAAGATATATCAAATTAATTAAAATCAAATTAAATCGGACTTCTTTGGTATCCCCCCGCGCCGCCCCGACCTTGAGAAGACCACCTAGCACGTTGGCCATAAAAAAAAATCCAGCAATTAAGCAATATTACAAATATAATATTAATGTTTTAAAGAGGGACAGTGTGAAAGACGTGTTAAATGTGTCCACAGCCATCACAAAAAAGGGTTCTGGAAATCGACAGAAAAAGGCCAGCTTTGCACAGCTGCCTGGTCAGCCTATTAAGGCCAGCTGTTATTCAGCTGTCTGTCCCTCCTAGGAAAGTGTGGGCTTCTACACTGTGCTCTTCCTCTCACCAAAATGATCTTAAACTCTACATACTGTAAATTCTAGACAGATGTAAATGAGTGTTTGTGTGTGTGTGAGACAGAGAGAGAGAGAGAGAGAGAGAGAGAGAGAGAGAGAGAGAGAGAACGTGATAAAGACATGTTACTTTTTACTGATTGGGGGAAATTCTCCAGTCCCCACAAGGTAAAATTCAATTTTATAAAAAAAAAAATCTGACTGTAATAAAAACCTAAAAATGCTAAAAGGTCTTAATTATCTTTAGCTTGGTTACTTATGGTTAAGATTAGGGATGGGTTAGGGTTAGGGTTAGGGTTATCATAGTTGGGATTAGGGTTATGCCTGATTTCTCTCTCTCTCTCTGTGTGTGTGTGTGTGTGTAAATCTGCCTTTATTAGACATTCAACGCGCCATTAATGTTAAACTCTAGGATATGTTTTGGATTGATCCTGACGGAATTCGTGGTACTTTTGGTCACCCCAGTGTGGTATTATGGCGCTAGAGTCTAATGTGCGAATTTGGCGTGTTTTTTGTGTTTGTACATCGAAAACAATTACTTATTGCCTATTGCATGTTAGCGGTATTGACCAACAGTGACCAACGAGCAATGCAATGCAAATCAACAATCCGTAAAGATCCCTTATCGGTATTAATATCAAAGATGATAATATCAAGTCATCATAATTATTATACGGAGAGGGGCATGCCCTGTGCATTCAGTCACATATACTTGGGTGACACACTTTCTGTTTTACGTTATTTTTTGAAAGCGTCTAAATTGCAGGGAAAAGTCGCGTCTTTTCCTGGTCGCTGTCCATGGTGCTGAATCGCCGTCCGAAGGGTCATTGTACTGTACATTACAGGAGCGCTTCTTGAAAAAGGCATTATTATGCCAACATACTATTAGCATCAGCTGCCTTGCACTCTAATTTGTATTCGGTGTAGCAGCCGTCAGCGCACGCCTTACACTTAAGCCACGGACGATGGCAGATACACCAAGGTAAACTGCTGCGGACTCGCAGTATCTTACCTCTACTAGCCGTGGTCCCCTGTACATAGCCTATTAGCAAAAGCGTCAGCGTTATAAACGACGGGAAAGTGAAACAAGCACATGATTTTCAAAAAAGTTGGTGCAGTGGCATTTAATAAAGTATAGATCGGATGTCGGGATTACGGTGACACTCGCAGCTGGCGCGTTTGACATAAAACACACATGTCGCGCTGATCTGTTTATAGATTAAATGATTTTAGGCTCATTTGGTGAATAGTAATTACAAATCATTATTATGCGGCAGCTGTTAAAATGCTTTGTGCACAAGCAGATACATGGAAACACACAGACACGTACAATTACTTCGACACCAAGAAACGAACGTAGCGGTATCTGTAACAGTACACTGACATTCATTGTGTAACATGCAGATAGGAAGTCAACTGTCAAAAGGTATTCTCACAGAATATTTTCCCCTTTCTTATATAATGCTAATTTCAGAAATAATAATAAATTATGTTGTAATTCACTTTTCACCCCACGGGCTGGACGGAGCCCCTAATCATGCATGCAGGGTGTTTGAAAGGATCGATTTATCCGCCGCTCCGTGGCCGCCCCTCTACGGCTTTCTGGGCTGAAGAAGGTCATTGTTAGGCAGGTCCACTCCGCTCTTAGGGCATTTAAACAATTTGTTTAAGAAAGTTTATGCAGAAGCACATACGGATGTGTTCAGATCTGGTACTGAAAACCAGGCAAGTTTCATCACTTTGACTTTTCAGAAGCTCGTTTGCGAGTTAAAGCTGCGGATTTTCTGCACAATCGGAACAACATGTATCATAATTAACGGCGGGAAACGCAACGGAGATATGGGCACCACTGACAGGTCTGACCGCTGATGAAGGGAAACAGTCACGGCTCGGGAAATAAACCAGCCGCCTTATCATACCGTTACAGTTGCAAACCACGAAGAACACCCTGTCCTTTTTAATGGGTTTATAAAGTCTTACACGGATGACAGTTGCCCGAGATAGTAACTAGAGGAGTTCAAACGCTCATTGTGAAACCTGCATCGGCATCACCATTAAATATATCAAGGCGCTGCGTTCCTCCCTACCTTGATAAACGGACACATATCCATAGTATTGCACCGGGCTCTTCGATCTTGCGGTACAGTTTTTACTCCAGTATGGATCCAGGGCATCCTCTTCTGATTCCTAAAGGCAGCGTGCAGAAGCGGACCGCGAAGGCGCACCCTTCCTCCCTTCCTTCCCCGGCTGCTGGAGACCCGCACTGCCGCAGACGCTTTATGGCATCGCACGCGGATACTTTCCTCTCCAGCAGAGTCGAAAAGAAATGAAGCTCCAAGTCGACAAATTCCGGCACATTTACAGGAAAAAAAACTGCAACCCAGCCGGTAGTCTTCACCTCCGCCTCTTTCGGTCGCTTATTCCAGTAAACTTGCTTTTTTATATTATCATTTTTTTTCAAGAATACTGAAAGAGCACAAAATACCTCCAAACCAGGTCAAAACATTTATTCGGACGGCCCTAAAACGGGGAAGAGGCAGGTAACAGTGCCTACAAAATATCACTTTGCATAGAGGAAAGCTGATGCATCGGACAGCTGCAGTGAACTCATGAAGATCTCTAGATGGCACAAACAGTACAGCCTGCAGAGTGAAAGCAGGTAGATACAGACACACACCCCAGCAAGGCACGCAACTCTTCTGCCCCCTGCCATTTAGTCCTATACCGTGCTGCAATCACTTACATCGCAGGCTGAGAATTAAACGTAAAATTAATTATTTAACAAAGGTTTAAAAATATATTATTGTAAATCTGGTGGCAAGGAGCAAATGACAAGATACTAGCAGATCCGCGAGTTATTGTGAGTTGTTGAAATTCAGCAATCGCCATGAACACGAACAAAACTACAAAAATCTTTAACTTCTTTTTACGCTGCAATTTAAAGAATAAAAGGCAGATGACGAAAGCAGACAGGCTACCGCCTGTTTGGGCTGGGGTGCAGTGTGATACTGTAGGCGCTACCGCCAGAGCGCCTTTTAATTCCGCCATGCAATTAAATACAAACCAAACGAGCAGGCAAAAAATACGGCCTGAAAGCCGCCAAAGGCGACGTGGTCCCGGCATGGCGAGGGCAGCCATTAATCTGACAGGCAGCCGGTGTGTGAGGGCGGAGCGGCGCCCGGTCCGAGCCCGATGTGTGTCTGATAATGATCATTAGGGCGCGTTGGGCTCCAGGGTTCAAATCTCTCCCAGTCCATTCATTCATTCATCCGCTCATTCATTCATCCGTCATTCATTCATTCATTCATTCATTCATTCATTCATTCATTCATTCTTTCCTGCCTTCGTTTGTTTATCTGTATTCCTGACTGGGTTTGTTTATGAGTGATATTAAAATCCTTAGAAATAGTTTTTATATATGATAACTACGGATATAGAGCTGGGAAAGGAACATGGCTTAATTTATGAAGTTATTAATTGTATTATCACGCCTTAATCCAGGTCTATATCCGATCTACATCTCTCTGATAAATTAGGAATATATCTGAAACCTGAATCCAGCAAACGCTAATAGCGGGTAATTAGCCGGAAGGAAAACGCGACGTGTCTGGAGCGCGTGAGAAAGCAGCCCTGGGAATAACAAAGGGCGCCCCTAACGACCGGGAACCACTTGTGGGAATGATTCATACAGGCCATAGTTTCACATTCATTTATTCCTCTTTACAGCTGCGAATCCAATGTCTCAGCCACTGGGCGTAACGATGTTATGATTTTATAAAGGATCCACTTACACCAGCGTGTTCTTTCATTGCATCCAGACCCCTTGGCTGGCTTTGGCGTCAGTCCTGCCGGTTAGCTTTGAAAGAGTCGGGACTTCCTGCACCGTCAGATGGATTTAGCTCTGCCGGTCAGTGGATTAACATTTCTGGCAACAGCTGCCGGTGCATTTAAAAGGGAGAGCGCACGCAATCGATGGCATAATATGATATATGGTACACACCACCTCGTAAGACGCAATGCCTAACTCATACCCTCACTTTAAGAGAGTTTTTTTTAACAAAGAGAAGCTTTGTTAATTCTGTTTAATGCTCCCAATTTGTACACCCAAATGGATGTTGGATCGTACTAGAGGTTCTTCATGATCGAGGTCATTTATAGGAATGACATGTCCAAGACGTAATGCAGTGCAACTCTGAAAGCATCAGAGGTAGACGGGAGTCATAACCTTCCCCCGCTCATAAGAGCATGTTTTTTCCCCAAGGCTGCCCCTTCAAATTGGGGTTCAGCTTCTCCAGGTAACTTTACTGGCCCGCACAGAGCTGCGCCGCTTTGCCAAGGACGGCCGCGACTCCCCCGGGCCGCTCTGGGACATCGAGCTGCCGTAAAAATATTATTAACCGTATGAGCAAACAGAGCACGGAGGTCCTCCGCGTCCGGGAGGGCGGTGTTATTTAATATCGCAGGTATGAGGCGTGCAGAAGGGCGTCTGTGGAAGGATGCGCGCTGGCCAGCTGAGTTCCTGTTCGCAGCCCGCCTTGCACACGCGAGGATCTGCGGGGAGAGCTCGTTTGTCAGATGAATACATATTTGGTTTCTGTTTTGCTGTCTTCACAAAACTTTTTGGGAAATGCAATTAAAATTTGTAGGCAAAAGATCTTGGATGACCCTCCAACTCTGCATTGCCTTTTATCCTACACTTAAAATATATCATTTAATAAAGTGTTTGATAAAAAAAAAAAAAAATGACGTGCACTGACGTTATGATCATACTATACGCTGTGCTACACTAGTCTAAAAAACAAAGAAAAATATATATGCGGCAGCAGAATTTGGCCTAGGAAGTGAATTGCTGGAAGGCCTATGTGATGCTCCCCTTGTTTACCGAGAATGGGGCTTTTTATAACCTTGTTTTAAAATGTTTTCAGTTGTGTTACCCTGTGAGTCTGGCTAAGTGCTCTTCATTCTGAATCATTTGGATAATTGACTGAACATTGAGGACCCTCTGGGAGATCATATGGTGGTTTTGGAGGGAAGAAGAATCCTAGGAAAAAGTCGATCAGCAAAACCTAAAAAAAGAATCTCTTTTTTTTGCACATGGTGCATATTTAGTGGGATTTTTCGATCGTTCTGGTAGGACTTGAATGGTGGCAGGGATCAGACCACTCATGTTACTGAGTGATTTAATCACTGCCCACACAAGACAGCAGAACGCTATCAGATCACATGACCCTGCAGAGTGTTGGTACACAAGCTAAGGTAATTCCCACGTCAGCTAATTAGACACAAATCTTCCTGCGTTTACCTGGGTTCAGTATTCGCGCTGTAAATGTGATTAGTTCTTTTGTCCCAGGGAATGGATGAGTGCTGACAGTCACCACTGCAGTCAGCCAGTGAAAGCAGCATTTCTGGTTGGAGTGTGATCTTTTCAGAGCATATGGCCCTTGCAGAAACCCTCTCTCCAACACAGCAAAATGGATCAAATGTTTCGTCACTAGACCCCAGAGCGAACCGGTTTTTCCCGTCACCCAGTGGGATGGTGTCCTTTATTTAAGGGCGTTCACATGGTTCTTGACATTGAATTCTGTGTCCTATAAGTCCGTCTGCGTTCGTTCCTCCATTTTGGAAGAGACCCGATTAGCTGGCTGTTTCATGATTCTCACTCGGGGAGTTTTACTGCAGACCGTCATAGCTAGACAGCAAACACTGAGTGTCTGAGAGTGTCCTGTTGTCATGGAGATGATTAATAACTGCCAAAGAGGGGCACTGGGGTGCTGTGAGATGGGTTTCAAGTGCAGGCGGCGCCTGGCTCACACTTGGCGATAGTCACACATCTGATACCCAGACAGCAAGAAAGAGGGTTTTACATTCTTAGAGCTCCAGACAAAGAGAGCATTCAAAGACCGGGGGGGGGGTCATAACCTGGGCTGGGCTGGGCTGTGAAACTGGGGGGTTATTGTTTAAGAGAGAGATATGTCAGCCATCTTCCGCTAGGTATGCAACAAGCATTTTAAATAAACTGGCTTTAGTGATGTTACTATGATGTCACCGATTGTAACTACCAGGCATGCTCAGAAAAGAGTAAAAATGCTTCACATTCAGTTAGAGCATAATTTTTAAAAATTATAAACATTTTAATCCGTATTTTTCAAAAGAGTGCATAATTTTGACGCAGAGTGTCAGAGGTGTTTATATTCATAGTTACATAATTAGACATCATCAGTGACATACTGTGAGTTAGTCACCTACAACGCTCCTGCCAGCTGCTATTATGGAGAGAGTCTGTGAAAAAGCATCATTTTTAAAACATATTTTTAAAAAATATAATACAGCATTTGAGAGCGCATTATATACTGCATAAACACTTTGACAAACATATCCAGAAATAAATGTTTTCTGCATTTATCCCACTGTGAGCTGCTGCATTCGCGCAATGCCTGAAATAAACAGTGTTTTCCTGCAGGCTTAGATTATAAAAAATGAATATGTTTCCCCTAGGTGTTGCAGAGCCAAAATCTCTTAAACGTTCATTAAAAATGTGTGTTCCAAACCAGCAACAGGCACCCCTTTCTGCTACCCCGGGTGCAGTCAGTTCCTGTTCATGTGTTCAGTTCAATAAAAGCAAATAGTCGGTGATTAATATTTGAGTTCAGGCAGAGGCCCGGCTTTGGCCCGGAATGTTCTTCCTGTGACAGTAACTCAGATCGTCATTTGCCCCTCCCACATCGCCTCTTCTTCATGTGACGTCTAAACTCAGTGTTTTACGTCACACTGGATTGGACTTTCACAGCGAACCTCAACGCCGTCATCGTCGAGGGGAAAGCTTCCTGAAAGGTGACACTCGCTTGTGTCTCAAAACATGGCATTGTACCTTAAAAGGGGGCCCCATGGCAAAGGCCGGCTTTAAGGTGACTTACGGCTGACATTTCAGGAAATTTACCACAAATCACTTGGCATTTGATGAGTACATGCAGGGGTGCTGGAGGGGCATGGATAACCTGGCAGATTCAGGGGGCTCAGCACTTTGACGGGGGCCCTGAATATGGAAAATTATATGCAAAATTTGGTGCAAATTTGGGAATGTGCAAATTAGGAATAAATAAATACAATCAACAGTAAGATAGTACTTATTACTGCAGGCTGTAGTAACAGTACTGCTTTGCGCATCATACAGAAAGACACTGAATAAATGTAAGGTCATGTGACAGAAACTCACATTTCAGGTCATGTGATGCTGAATGACGTGTGACAACCCCCCCCCCCCCCCCCAATCATCAGCTTCTAAATGTGTTGCTGAACTACGTCTCTGCAGCCTGCTCTGTCTTCATAGTGCGAAATGCCGAAAATCACAGTGGCCTTGCGCTGGGATGTGTTTTATTAATCAGATGACTTATTTCCCCATTTGTTATTTTCCACTGCAGCAAAACCCATTACATTGTTGGTTTCCTGCTTAAATAATAACCATATTTCTTAGCTGACGATACCTTTCAAAAGTCACTTCTACAAAGTTGCCGCAGTTCCTTGGAAACTTTCAGAGCGGGGTGAATGGAGGTCACATGACCGGACAGCCATTAAAACTTGGTTTCTGCTTAAGAGAGATGGTTTGTCACCTGTGAGCGCTGCTTTGGGTTTAACTGCTGGGTCTGTTCGCTGCCTGTTGATTTACTTCTCTCTTTATAGATGAAAATATGGGCATATTGAGGGTTTATAGTGACCGATCCGATGACTAACGGGGACACTCAGTGCTGTGCGTGCGTGTGTCATCATAATTCTCAAACACTGGCCCCCATCCGACTCCTTGTTGTATAAACACAGTCGGTATCTCTGCCCCCTAAATGCAAGCTGCCCCTTAGTCAGAGATATACTAATGGTTAGCCTACAGGTGGAAGAAAAACAGAATTTGCGAGCGGTAGCTTTTCTGAATGCGCTGGTTTGACAGCTCAAGGCAACCTGAGGAAAAAATGGAAACCTCAGCCTCTCACACTGAAAGGAAGGATCCAAGCCGTCGCCGATGGCCCAGGGACCCCCCCGTGAGGATCCCGGGATAGCTTTCCGCTTAGTCAGCCTCTCCTAAAATAATCCGACAATCAGGAGAGTAATATGGGTTTCAAACAGTCGTCTCATTCCATAAAAAACTCATGAAATAGCTAAAATGTAGCCCTGGGGAACTTTTTAACTGAAGATAATGCGGCTGTTTCCCCTCTGTGGCTGTTAATATTCAAAATTAGCATATCTTTCCGTAACTACTGACCTAAACGCACCTGGCCCTGTGTGCTCATCGTGTTAGAATCTCCCCGAGTGCTTGCGCGCTCTCCCGCACGAATTACGCGCGTCAGAAAAGCAGCGCTCACAACACGCTAATTGGCAGATGACTCCGCGGGTCACATTGACTTGACCCGAAGCAGCATTTCAGAAATATGTCCTGTAAATAGAGACGCCCGTAGGGTGACTCTAGATGTTTCTCGATGGCTTTGTTTTGGTAACACTTGACATGGTCTCGCTGCCCTGAAGCTGTGGATTTACACGCTCAGAGCATACATATCTTTCTGGCACATATAAGCAAAATCTGGCAGTCATCCACAGCCAGACTGAGAGCAGATCGCCTGGCAGCAGCCCTGTTCAGCCCACTGGTGCAAACCCAAAAAATCTGGAAAGCAGGGAAAAGACCAAGATGGGGAGCAGCCGTCTTCCGCTGAGAACCTATAAGAGATGTTGCTATAGCAAAGCCTAAAACGAAATGAAACACTCACCCATCTACGCCGGCAATGCCGTCTGGTAAATGTAGCTCAGTAAACCTGAGCTGAGGAGTTGTGATCTTAGTGAATTCAGTCACAGCTTGGGGTGACATCTAATAACCTATGTCCAAGAACAATCCTGTTGTACTGATATTTATGTACTGATTACTGTGAAAACTGTATTTTACAGCTTTGTGTGTTGGGTACTTGTGGAACAATCTCCAATGTCCACACACTTCACCTACAAGCTCGCTAGTAACAGAAAATTTATGTCTTAAAACTGACATTCATTTTTTTAAGACATAGAGTTCCCTAATCCTTTTAATTCTGAACTTATTCAGAATGGGAAAATTGTATAACTGCACATTCCTCCAAGATAAGTGGCTGGGTGATGGATGGATGCATGGAAAATGACATAATCTATTGTTACATATGATAATTATTCTGTTGCATGCGCTGTTTTGTTGGCGGATGCTGGAAATAGTGCTGCCAGTAATCTCTGGTCTTTTAAAAGATTTATGCTATCCTCAGCAAATACTTATGTCATATGTCTTTATGATACTCCTGCAGTAAACTGAAATGACATCACAATACATAAATACATCATCTTGGATGTAAATCAGACTGCTGACTGTAACTGCTCATTGTGTCACTGATCAGACGGAAATAAGGCCGTAACCAAAACAGTACGGAGAGAAGCTTGGAGAATCGGCATGGACACATTCCAGGGAGCGGCTGCATTATTCTCTTTCTGTTATTTTTATGCTGCAGACTTGCTAAGAAGTCAGTCATTAAAAGTGCAAAAGCAGGCGAATCTCAGCTCTGGCTCCAAGCTCCAATTATCCCGTGTTTTCCCGCGGCGAGCTCTGTCTCGCTCACCCCAGCAGGTAGAGCTTTCCGGATCCGGCGAGGCCGATCCCATCGAGCCGTTTATATAACCTGAGTGTGGCGCCGCAATCCTGCTTGCACCCGAAATGTGACGGGGATCCCACACTCTCGTCTGCATGGGAGAAACATGAGAAAGAACCCACCCCCCGGGGAACCATCGCACTGAACCCTAAAACACTCTGCCAAGGCACAGGTCAGAGCATGGACGGCCGCCAGCTATGATCCCCGACTTGCAGCGGCCCCATTGCATCAGTGAGCCCGCGTTCCCGGCCCTCTGTTAACACTGGGACAGGAATCTCTCTTTGGCTGCAGTTGCACATTAGGGGGAGTCGAGATCGGAGCATGAGGGGTGTCAGGATGGGGACATTTGGTGTGTCAGGATCGGGACATCGGGGGCGTCAGGATCGGGACATTAGGGGGACCTGGGATCGGTACAAAAGCAGGGCCAGTGGATTCGGAGGCTCTGCACCTGATATATAGAACTGTTCTTCAGCATCGCTCACCGAGTTTGCAGGCTTACAGAACCGGATCTATTAATGGAGCAAGCTAGGAAACAACTGGAGCTTCAATCTGCAGCCTTCCTGGACGCCTGGCCTGCTGTTTAGGCACGGATTTTAATGGTGGCTCGGAATCGGAGTCGGAATAGGAAGACTCACACTGTATTTCCGAGGTTTCAGGCACGGAGCAGACATTTGTATTAATGGCTCCAGCAGGATATGATGTCACACCCTTCTGTTTTTTTTGTATTCATATTTCCTGTCATAATTCCAGAGGTGGAGATTTCAGGTCCAGAAAGTACAAATCCAGACCAAGATTTTGTTTCAACCAACCAGTTTAGCATGAAG
>JAODJU010000025.1:21676309-21702454 GCA_026776725.1 Gnathonemus echidnorhynchus | reverse complement strand
CCGCCACCCCCCCCCCCCCCCCCCCCGTTTTGCTTCAGTGGCCCTAGCTCTAATCTCGGCTCCTAGCGCAGGGCCAAAATGCACTTCATTTTCTTCTAATCTGCTCCCCTGAGGGTGTGGATCCTTCTCTCTCTCTCTCGGTATATATCACTTTGCCCTTCTCTCCCTCTCTCAGTAAGCCCGCCCCCCACCCACCCACAAAACAGCCTCTGAATCACCAAAAACAAAACAAGAGAGGCTACCTAATTTGGCACAGCCGAGCTTGTCTGGTAAGTGTTAAATAATTAAAAACCAACAACCTCTGGCTGCATACAGAGCAGAAACACACCCACAAGTCCTTTACGCCTTTTAATATTCCGGCTTTGCTTGTTTCCTTGTTATTTTGCTTTATGTTTTAGGCTGTCATAATAATTTTTCTCACAGCCCGATTTAATGTTCTGTCTCCAAGAAAAACACTTTAATGGGAAACGCGGACTCTCGTCCCATGACAGTACCGGCGAGTCAGGGTTCTGCCCGGAAGGGCGGTTAGGTCTCAGCCAGAACAGCTTGTGGGTCACGGACAGGCTGATGCTGTGAGGTATGATATCTATGTAACGCTGAGGGTCAGAAGAAGGAATGGCAGTCACCATGAGCATGGGAGTGTATCCGAACGCGCTGAGGTGCGTCAGGAGGGGTGTGACTGGCATAGCGCGTGAACGAGACTTACATCTGGTTTATATAGAGATTCACTCTGCTGGGAGTCACACAATGTCTCACTCTCTCCTGAATATAATCTGGCATTTTTAGTCTGGGGGTTATTGATTTTCCTCAGCACTTTTAATAAACATTTTACCATAACATTTCACATTTTGCTTTTAAATGTATTATTTCAAATGAAATTTAAATTTTCGATTTTTCCAATTATAATGTAAGCCATTTTTAACACATATGTAATATGTCAGTACAGGCTCTTGTGTTTTCTCTGGTTGTATATGAATGCTGCACGTAATGAGATACATAAATATTCTATCAATGTAGAGAATTAGAGAAAGCTGAATTTGTCCTTACGCTGGGGACATTATGTAACCATTTCTCTGTCCATCACTCTCACATTTATTCAGTGTGGGACATTTTAGTGGGGATCATTTTCCTGAAGGAAATTAAAGTGATTATTCTCTGACCGCTCATCAGGAAAATGCAGGAGTGTGTTCAAAGCGAGATTCACAGCCGGCAGCATGAGATTATGCTCATTTCCTCGCATTTGAGGTGCACCTTGATTTCAGCCACTTGGAAAGCCATGAGAGGGGAGCCAAAGTGTTAAATAATAAGAAGTAGTAAAAGAAATAGTTTTTGGTCCAAGCCCCACTCAGCACTGCATCAGTCCCTCAGACACTCAGGCCTCTGCAGGCATCTGAGATTTGAGAAGCGCTATAAACATTTTTAAAGAATGACTACTTAAACTTAACACAGAGCCAGCCCCCACACCCCCCCACGATGCAGCAAGCACAGAGTCACGAAACATCACTTCAGGTAAAATCTGTTACAGGTGAAAAGCACTTCACTCACACACACACACACACTCACACACACGCACATGCACGCATGATGCCACCGCAATGCTGAGAGACTCTGGAGCCAATTAAAATGCTGAAAACCGCGTGTTCAGAGTCAAACATCCATTTGCACTCTGGCTTGAAAAGATACGCAGGGAGATTTACAGTCATTATTAGGGGGGTAAAATGGAGTTTCCCTGTTTGGAACTCAGACCAAATCATGCAGATTCAATCCCAAAAGCTTATACATGAATAATTTGGAGGTACATTGCCCAAGATTACAGACTCAGCACCTCTAATGTATACGGTGAGGATGACCTAGAGGAACCAAATACCTGGACTCGTACTACAGGGGAGGTTAAATTAGGGCTGCCCACCGGATGTTTATTGGTGGATATCAGTCAGGTGATTCTGAGCCCGGTGAAAGGGGAAAGTCCAGCTGACAGGCATGCTGAAGGGTACGAATAGGGCGCCATGTCACTTTCTCTGGGATAGGGGGCGCTGGTGGTGAAGCTTGGCCAGGGCCACATACTGGCACTGGGCCCAGGTCTTGCAAGATGAGCACTTTACCACTGTGAGGTGCTAGTGAGTATACCATTACTGGACTCCGGTCAGAGCTGCAGAGAGTAGAGTCCTTACTTATCATCATAAGCTGCTATGCTAATTTTCGCCTCATATACAAAGCTAGAGGATTTTTTTTAATATTTGATAAGTCAGGACACTGGTTTCAGGAGCAAACAGTTAACTTGGTTAACAGCAGACTAGCCAAGCTGCTGTAACTGATTCCTGTGGTACCCAGACAAGAGCATTTGATGCTAAGTTGAAGATCGAGGTGGAAGGGGGGATATTCTGTGTATTGTAGGTGGGAGGGAGCACAATTACAGGCTGATAAATTAACTTTGAGGAAGCCCTGATTTACGCCACCCCAAGGGCTCCCCCTACGGGCTGAGCTGATGAACTGCACTGTGATCAGTGGGGCCCCAGAACTTGCACAGCGGTATATCTCTATTAATTTCATTAAGTCTTCATGGCTGAGCTGCAGTTTAATAACTCATTTTCCCAGAAGCATTCGCCTCCTATGCGTGACATTACAAGCCTCATAAGGGCAGCTGCTAATGTGTCATAGTCCCTGTGGATTCTGAGCTAAGCTAAGGTGGGGGGGGCAGATGCAAAGTGGCCTACAGATGTGATCTACAGGCTGCCCTTTAAATGAAAAATAAACGAGCAGCGGCTCTTATTAAATTACATCGGTGAACTTTAATCGTGTAACATGTCAACAGCCGCCATGTTTCTTTATAGGTTATGAACGAAACACTTTGCTCAATCCCATGTTATTCAACCGCCCAAGCACACGGCACTAAAGAGATTAGCGGGCAGCTTGACGGAACAGGAAAGCAGATTAAAGTGTGGTAATGTAACAGAAGGACGCCACGGTTACCAATAAAAGCCATTATATATTAATCACGACAAGGACGCACTGGTGAGGTACGCTTAAGGGGATTCGTTTGAAGGGCCTCTCCAGAAGGTCACCGCCACTTCGACACCCCCTGGGATTTTGTCCAGTTTCCAACTCGAACATGGACCACCCAGACTGGTCACTGAACCACCAGCTGCTTGTTCAGTTAGGGTAGGGCCCCCCCACCCAGCAACGACATCACCACGCATGGGTCTGAGCGACCATCATCCTGGGAGTAATCGGAGGATCTGGAAGGCGAAGAGAACCGGGACCAGCCTGTAGTCAACAAAGCAGAATCTGCGGTACCAAAATGCTGCAGGGTACCAAATAAAATTAATGATCTAAGACACAACTTACAGTAAATACATCATTTAAAAGTAGTATTTAGTTTATTGGAGCAAAGCATCATCTTCCAGGCCTTCTAAAATGTTCCTATGCCTGATTAAGTGCCAGTCCAAGTGTCTGAGGCTCAGAGGCTGCTGTGCCTGTGATCAGAAGGTCATGGGTTCAAATCTCATGCTTAGCAGAGTGATGCTACCACTGGGCGACCAGAGCACACTCTCAAGCCCCATCTGCTCCAAGGACTGGCTGGCTCACCTTCCTCAACAAATTATGTTGCTTTGGATAAACACATCTGATAAACGCATAAAATGGGTAATTTGTGCTTGGATGCGGCCCGTCTGTGTCCTAATAGCTCTTAGCCCTGAAGGCCTCTGGTCCCCGAGCTTCTGTGAATTAAGCAGATTTTGCTCTATCTTTTTCCCAAAGCTGTTGGAGAAGAGGAAGGGAAAACAGACTAAATCAATTAGCACACAAAGCATTTTTAGCTCAAAGCCACTTAAGGAAGTTGGTCACACAGTCCATCCATTTTCATTGAGCTATTATTTAATCAGGTCGCCAAGCACACAGAGGGCATGGGGTATTTAATCAGGTCCTGGAGAAGGTCTCCAAGCATGCAGAGGGCACGGGGTCTTCCTCAGCCTTCCTCTCGCGTACACGTTTGCAGGCCATTCGTCTCCTGTGATGTTGCAGAAACCCAACACTGCAAAGCACAGGGAGAAAATGGTCTGTTTTGGTTCTGTACTTACTGTTCACCTGAGAACGAGATGATGCTGATCTGAAATTAAGAATAATTACATATTTATATTACAGTTTAAGTAGCAATTACAGCTTGATTGTCTTTGTCAATATTTATTATACAATTAGACAAAGTAAATCCAATTAGAACCAAACATTTATATCCTGCTGTTTCCTGTCTGCCCTTTTGGTTTGCAGCAGACTTTTCTCAAATATGATCATCAGATTCCCTGTCCGCCTTCAAGAATCGCCTTGAGACCTACCTGCTACAGGAGCACCTATCCTACACCTATCCTACACCATGCCACCTTCCCCAGATGCTCTTACTTTTACTCAGGGTCTGCTGACTTTAATACTTGTCTTACCACCTGTCCCTCAGCATTTCCTGGAAGTTCAGATTAGCTACACTTTTGCCTCGTCGACTCCAGGGCACAAATGCTTACAAGTAACTCATGAACAAATTTAGTAGCTATTTGAGATAAAAGATGCGTCGTAATTCATTAATGATGATCAAACATGTCAGTATTTCACTTGTGTTATTCATTACTTGTTCCTTCAGTACTTGACAAGGTTTACAAAATTAACAGATATAGTAACACGTATAGTAATTGCTTGAGATAAAACATGCGTCATGATTTGTTAATAATGAACAGACATGAGATCGGTATGTAAATAAGACTTAGTCTGTGGTTAATTAATACAAGTTAAGTAACAGCAAAATTGTTTGTGCCCCTCAAGTAAATTGTTGCCACCGACTCCTCCCCAACTGTATGTTTGTAATGTGCTATTTGCATCACCTGCATGCTGCATCACCTGTATGCTGCATCACCTGCATGCTGCATCACCTGCATGCAGCATCACCTGTATGCTGCATCACCTGTATGCTTTATCACCTGTATGCTTTATCACCTGTATGCTGCATCACTTGTATGCTGGTTTGGACAGATGTATCTGCTAAATAATATAAATGCAAATGTAAACACATGACGATTAATACCAACAGACTACGGGACATTTAAGGACATTAACTGAACAGTACTTAAACTAAACACTGTGAAATTCTAAAGCAGCGTACACAAGTAAACAAATGAGATGAACTAGACAGACTGCAGGGACCGTGAAGTTTGAAAAAAAAAAAACAAGCTAGTTTTCAGCTTTAAGTAGCAGGTAGAAAGTCTTCAGTTTCAAGAACTGCAATGAAAATAATACAAAAGGAAGGAGGGCCTTCATTAAGCGGCAGAGCAGTGACCAGGCCTTCATTTAGCGGCAGAGCAGTGACCAGGCCTTCATTAAGCGGCAGAGCAGTGATCAGGTCTTCATTAAGTGGCAGAGCAGTGACCAGGCCTTCATTAAGCGGCAGAGCAGTGATCAGGCCTTCATTTAGCGGCAGAGCAGTGATCAGGCCTTCATTAAGCGGCAGAGTAGTGATCAGGCCTTCATTAAGCGGCAGAGCAGTGATCAGACCTTCATTAAGCGGCAGAGTAGTGATCAGGCCTCCCAGGTTGGATGGAGTCTCTCACAGCTGCCCCATTATTATGTCTTATAATATTAGGTAGAGATGCACATCTATTAGCGACTGAGGGAAATATTATGTTGTGTGAAGCTATTTTCATTGGCAGAATGCATATTTCATCAGGAGAAGTGTGGCCGTGTCCCTGTGGTTACCTGAACGCTGCGCACGTATCGGATTGTTCCGGACATATTATTATAATTGGTGAAATAAGCATATCTGTTAGATTTCATCCATTGGGTTTGCTGCAGCTGTCGCTCTCTGAATGCATAATGTCATGCTTCTGAGAGCAAGTCAGGAACACGGATTCAACGGAGACTAGACCTACAAAGTCAGTGGGAACGGCAAAGTGGACTAGATGTGTTCTGCTAAAAGCAGGGATCCGTTTTCAGCCGGATGTCTGTACGCTGACCTCACACAGACAGCCTCTCCAAACCTATGGGAGGCATGTGAGAAGATCCACCAGCCTCCATCCTGAGACAAATCCCCAGCATAGACATGGATCTGGTGACGTTACTTCAGTACGATGACTGCACCACTAAGCGGCAGCCATATTTGCTGCCACTCAAACTTCCCATTTGCATGCCGCCCTGAGGTTTGGGCCACAAACAGTCACTAGGCTAAAGGAGATGCTGAATCAGTGTGTTCTGCCAAGTACAGGGTGGCCAATCGACGTGACTCTCGCACTTTCAGACTCACACTCGCGCAAGAAATCTAACGGCAAATCGATATATAGACCTAAAATTAGCTACGTAGAAAGCGTTGGCTAGCTACCATCTTCTGACTTTACTTGCTTGCTATCTAGTTTTTAAAACATCTGGGGGGGGCGGGGGGGGCACACTGACTTTTTGATTGAGGCCCCAGAAAAACCCCAAAGATGTGCTCACTCTTTCCAAGTCCCCTTTCACATGCCTATTTACATTTGAATGTGATAAAAACATGTTTTGACTGTTCATCATAATAAAACGGAGACCCACTTAAGGTGTTTATGATCTCAGGAATCTCTTCGGCAGTCTGAGCCCACGGTTAATCACCACTGCATTATACGTTTAGAGTCTGTTGTCATTTCTCTCAACATGAGCACAGTGATGACCCACAGATCATCTATTTGCATTCCCACCCGGAGATTGTTGCATAACGCTATTTAAATTACAAATCAGAACGTGAGACAGAGACTGCGGATGGTCTTTTCCGTGAGGTGCACAGGGGACCAAGGGCTTATCGTCAGGTGTTCTTACGCTTACGGCGTTAACATGATGTCAACCTAAACACAAGCCTGACGCTCGAGTCCCAAAGGCCAAAGCGGGACTTCAGAGGCTGTTGATTTGCATTACAAATGATGAGTTAAATCGCGATTCCATAATGGATTCCTATGTGCAAGCAATGTTCCTCAGTGTGGTTTCAGTATTGACTTTCACCCGACTCCATAACCACTGCACCACCTGCTGGTCTAATTCACAAATTGCTTGTTTTTTCCAGGTATAAGACATGGTGAACATGTGAGGGGGGGTCAGAAAGATGAGCTGAATATTATAATAGCTAACAAAACATACACCTATTAGCAGCTACCTCTATGGTAGACCTCACGGCTCCACCGCCACCAAAGCAAATTGCTTTTTGTACTTGGTGGAAAAAAGGACTTGGCTTCCGATTCTGATATACAGGGAACAAGGGCTCCCGTTCTTTAAAAGCAGACTTTCATCACTCTGCTACACATCAGCAGACACAGCAATACCATAATCATCCTAAAGGTTATTATATTCAACACCAAACCAACTCCGTTAATGTTCTGCCTGAAAAGCACCTCGATTCTCCTTTCATTTGTTTGTCGGTTTTTCTTCTTTCATGATAAATCTGATGCAGCATCGTGCGAAGCCATTTGCCAGTGAGACGTGCATCAACGTCGCTCGATTCGCTCGGGGAACCAGGCGGCTGACGCCACATCTGCCAGCGCGATCTACGCACCCGCCAGGGAGGAAAGTCGACAGCCCCACGTCCGTTTCTGATGTGTTAATCCTCATTTGCTCATTAATTTAAAAGCCTGCACATTGTTCCCTGCCTGGTTCATCCTTTTGTAAGGTGCACACAGTGAGTGCTGCCTACTGGCGCTGCTGCGATTTAAAGGGGAAAAAATAGAATCTTCTGGGCCATGGAGGGAGCAAAGCTACGGTAAATGAGAGAGCTGTGTCAGTCTGAAGTGAGAGCCAATCCAGAAATAGGACTGAGAAGCGCAGTTATTTCCGAATGAAAGCTTCCGTTTGATTGGTGAGGATCAAGCAGGCTATGAAAGTGACATGGATGCAAGCACTGCGTGGATGTGCAGCCAAATAGAGGCTTTATAAGGGACCAGAAGAGGAGTGTCTCTGCCTGAAGTTTATATATAGCAGCTCATATCATACTAAATTAAGTGAGGCATTTATGCATCATCCCATTGCCTCATAAGACTCCTTTAGTTACAGTTTGTAATTTCCCCTTAGCGGTATAGATACTCAACTAATGAGCTTTACTCCAAGAAGCAGGTTTGAAGGAACAGCTGCCATCCCACTGAGAAACACTCGACTCCCTAACCACTATGTCCCCTGCTGGTTGATTGCATAAATTGGTGTTTCTGGCCAGTGAACAGCAAATACATAAAAAGGCATTTGATACGTCACCAGCTCCTCAAACCCGCTTTCGGAGGAGCGGGTTGGCGGACTATTTTCTAACATGCTGACCGTTGGTGATCGTCATTAATCAAGCACCTTCAGGACTGCGAGACTTTGCTTTTCTTAATTGCCACGTCAGGTGTCCTCTGTCTCCCTCATGTTTATTTCCTTTTTTTTTTTGGTGATACGGCCCAGTTAAAGTTAAGGAGAAATAATGGCTTTTAATGGGTGGCTAGATCACCGTAACCAAGGGAACAGGCGGGTTCTTTACGCAATGATTCACTGCATAATGGTGAGTCTAGGGCAGAATCAGTGGCCCCCTTCCTCCTTGGTACTGACAGGGGCCTTAATCCTTGGCCGCGCCATTAGAGGAAATTTACGAGCATCCGGTGCAGAAGGCATTAGCTTCGCCATTAAATAGGACTGACTGTTGACGCCTCGTTAAAGAAGGAGTATTGCCTAGTGCCAGAATCTGTCCTGTTTCTCGGCAAGGTGAAGGATCGAATGATAACCTACAATACCTGGATGGGGTGGGGCGCGGGAATTTCCACACCGGTAGGTCGTTTCCTGCAGTGGCAGCGTCTGGAGGAGATATTTTGCCCATTAGGGCTACCTTCCCCCTCACGCCCGGCTTACCTCGATAATCGCTGACACCCCTTTATTTTCGAGGGACTGGAGAGGTGAGGAGTCACCCGGCCTCATTTATTAACTGCTGTGCTCGGGAGAAAAATGTCTGCTGTGTGAAGCAGAACGAGCAGTGACGGAACAGATGGGAACGGATTCGTGTCGCCGAAAAGACACTAAGAAAAGATTCGAACTGGCCAGTCGCCGTGTTCACCGCCACGCAAACAGCGCATTTCCATGGGGCCTCTGAGCTTGGGCCCCCTGTTGGTCACAAACAGTCACTACACTAAATATTAAACAAACATTCCTTATTTAGGTGATGCTGAAGCAGCCTGTTCTGCTAACCAGCTAGCTAGCTACGATCTTCAGACTCTACTCACTAGGTATTTATTTAGTTTTTGAAACACCCACGGGGGTGGCCTAAAGTGACGTTCAAAGGGGGGGTCCAGGAAGAGCGAACCCGGCCTGGAGCTGCCTGTATTTAAAGCAGCACCAAAGAGCCATGATGGATGATTCGGGTGACATGAGTACCGTGTGGAGGTGCCACCAGAACAGGGAGCGAAGAATGGCTTCAATGTCCCTGAGAAGCTCCCAGCATGTCTCAGAGAGATTCCACCCCACCCGCCTGCATGTGCACAGTGGTCAGGGAGGGGGCAGGTGCTTGCAGAAGACCCCAGCAACCTTTTCCAGGTGAGAAACACACAAACACACGCACACAGTCGTGTAATCATATCTTTTTGGGGGCCGCTCCTTCATTTCTATGGGAAAAATGCTAATGCTAACTATGACAACCTTAACCCATACCCAGCCCTATCCGTAACCATAAGTAACCAAACAAAATACAAGAGTTTTTGCATTTTTAGTATTTTCATTGCAGAGTTCTCTCATATATGACCAGGATATATACGACCGCATATGGTAAATAAACAGGTATTCATCACGTTGTGGGGACATTTGGTCCCCACAAGGTAAGGCATACCTGGCCCACACACACACACGCATACACAGAGCACTAATACACGCTCAGGTGCAACCATGTGACAGACACAGGGCTACGCATGAATGCCCTGAAATCTAGCGGTCTCATGGCTAAGGCAGGAAATCCTCGTTACTGCAAGCAAGCCAAAGCCCGCAAATCCGTGATGCTCGCATTGCGTTTGCCTCAGTGTTTGACAGGGCAATAATTCACACACTGTCACGGAAGTAAGAATACAATCCAGCGCAGGTCGTCTGAGACGCGGGATTTGCACACGGACTCGCTCACTGGTGGCATGTTTGCATACCGCTGAACGAATAAACAGGCGGCGTGGTTTCACCTTGCCAGGGGGTTAATTAAAATGCGTGTTTTTACCCACAACTTGTCAACACACGGCGATCTCCATGGTGACTGATCACCAAAGCCATTCCCCTCAGACTTTAATGCATCCCAGCTGGCAATTATTAGCTAAGGCTTTAAATGGGGTCAGCTGGACCGATGCTAATTGGATATGGGGGGAAGGGGGTGTTTGGGATTTTGGGTACTTGGGATCTTCTGACCTCCTGAAACCCTGAATAGGACAGGCAATTCCAGAGAAAAGTTGGATAGATTTTGGAATTTTGAATGTTTGTTCTGTGTTGAATGCAACACAGTCTGAAGTTATATTTAAATGTTATGGTTTTTAGTTTAAATAGATGTTTAGGTGGTCCTGCTTAGCCTACAACCAGTCAAAGCAAACGATCATGCCTGGGATTGGGGATAAATGTCACTCAGCCGGAATATAGTTGCTCAATATCTTTTTTTTAAAAATGGTGTAAGGTGCCTGTATTTACGCCTACATCATCTCAGGCTAACCTGCAGCATGGACCTCTGGGCCAACTTGTTCCAAATGCTATATGATCTGAATGCTGATTTACATGTTTCTGTGACGGCTTGCTGTAATTAGGGCAGTAGGCTCCCATAATGCTCAGCATAGAGGCAGCGAGAGAGGCCCTCTGAGTGGCTGTCAGTGACCAAAGGGCTGATCCTGCATGAGCAGATGGGGATGGGGTGGGTTTAAAACACAGGCACAGATTAAAGAGCACAGGCTGGCAGGAAAGCATGAGTGCTGCCAAGTGGTGGTCTGTCAGGTGGTGGTCTGTCAGAAGGTTGTCTATGCCATAATCAAGGCTCCCAAGCAATAGGGACCAGATTATGTATGAAATGGGCACCAACAATCAGTGCAGCTCTGTGTTCTCTGGTACTTCAAGCAAGTTCCACAAGCCAGTCAAAACTGAGACGCTTCCCAGTCCCCAGACTGGGGCTGTCAAGTGCTGCCCTCTAGTGGGCAGGTATCCTCTTTACATTGTCTTTGTGTTGATGTTGTGATTCATCAACGTTTTCTTTGGCTGGCAGAATCACTGCTACCTGTAGCTGGCTGTGCTCCTCTCTGCCCTGGTGTCTCCTTGCGAACAAAGGGAACCGGCACAAAGAGCCCAATTAGGTGCATCGTCACCAAGCGCAGAATGCGATTCTGTGTCAGTTTTGACAGAATAGGCTCACTTCGCAAACCTGCTTTTGAAAAATTGATGACAAAATGATTTTGGCAGGACTTGGGCACCGTGTAACTGTTACAGATTGCTTGTTGATGTCTGTCAGATAACAGTGACGACTGTTCAGTCTCATCCTAACTCCTTTAGCTAGTGTCACTAGATTTTGTAGAACTTTGCGTTAAGCTATTGACAATTCCAGGTTTATGTTTAAAAACAACTTGTAATTTTTGAAAGATCTTGGTACCTTATCATGGAAAGTCAATGAGTTCCATATAAATATTGTTTATCATCCCTCCCCCACCCCCCTGTCTTCTGTCAGGTAAAACAAATGGTTGGTTAGATATTAAGCTGTTCAAAGAAGGAAAATTTGACTTCCATTACGTTCTAATTAGCTTGGTGTAATTGTTCACTTGATCCAGTGAATTTTAATTGGCTGAAATAAGGGGCAGTGTTCTTGTTGAATCGCTCTGCTAAATGCTTATCAACTGTCAATTGTCAATTACTCAAAAGCTCATGCACAGAGATGCAATTATTATTTCAATTAAACCACGGCTGCGTTAATGAGCTCGGCGTACTGTGCTTTTGATTAAGGCAACGCAAAAATAGCCGTGTGCTTCAGATCCGCGCTGGCGCTCGTTAGCTCGCTCAGCGGTACCGCCTCCCTCCACGCGCATCAGACTAATGCGTCAGGAATCGCTTTCATTTAACGGGGCGATGCCCGATCTGTCACCTGCATTTACATACAGCCATCAGCTGTAACAAGCCCTGTGGCCCCTCCCCAAATGGATGGGTTGGGCATTGATTGGCTGTGGTGGAAAATTCCATCAGTTCACAAGAGCCATTTGCACCGTTTACCACAGGGTACATTATTTTGTACATTTTTCTTATTCTTTAATTTCTTTCTTTTATTGCTGATTTCCCCCCCCCCCCCTATTTATCATCATTACTCACATTATCATTTATTGTATTTATTTTTACAAGTATTACACTATGTTGTATGTCTTTCTCTGCTATTGGACAAAGAAATGTCCCCCCACGGGGATCAATAAAGCTGCATCTTATCTTTCTGCTGGGTTTTACAGAGGGGCACGGATGACAGGTATCTCTGGCTGCAAAGGCCCAGGGGCTTGGTGGGCGGGGGGGTGCGATGTCGAGATGCAATGGTACCTCCATGGAAACCTCATCCACACCTAAACACACCCTGTGGTACCATCACCAAACCCACGGGAAGCATTCAGAAATAAAATCATAGAAATTAGAACTGACCAGTCTCTGCTTTCCATCTGCATACCATAAAATGAATGTTGACGCTTGATTACCTAGGAGAACATTGCTTTTTTTGGTGTAGACCTCTGCGTATATAATGCTATTTCCTTCTCATTTTTATTTATAAAAACTGTGAGGGTGAGTTAAGGACCAGCAGGAAAATGAACACTTTGAATAACTAACTTGCCAACAAAATGCACTGGCAGTATATGTTTGTGATAAGTAAAGATTAATAGAACTTGAAAAATCATTTTCCTCGGAGGGAAATTGAATTTATTGCCGTGTACGGTGAATTCCACGGATTTAATTTAAATCCACAAATTAATTTAAGTGCAGTCCACGCACTTGTTGACCTCATAGTTTCCTTTGTTTAGTGCACTCAACTCAAGAGTTACCTATTAGTAAAATAAAAAAATAAATGAAAATCCAGTTAATTTCAAGGCCCATTCAGAAGCCATAGCTCAATGCGGCGAGTCTCTACTAAGGAGGTAACGAATCTGCTGCTTCTGCCTTCCTGCCTTCTGCGCTCTTCTGCTTCTCATAAATGCATTTGGGGCGGAGTTTTGGGCGGAGTTTATTTAATATTTAGTGTAGTGACTGTGTGTGGCCAGCAGGGGGAGTGCAGGTGGAGTGGTGGTAAACGACGCCGCTGGTTACATCACACCACTGTGCATTCAGGCAGAAATGAATCCCCCCCCCCCCCCCCCCCCCCATTAATTGGTGACACTTGCCCTGTGTGTTATTAACTAAGTGCTTGTAATAAGAATGAAAAATGCATTCAAAATATCGACTGGAGAGCATGAAAAGATTGTTTACACTCCAGGAATGTTTTGTGGATAAAAATGGCTCATCTCAGAGTAGGAAAAGCCCTTGAAGCTGGTATTTAAAACGTCTGATATAAATTGATATTTAAAAAATGAACAAGACTTTTCGGACATTTCCTAAAGGACGACTCCGCAGCTGAGATCCAGAAGCCCGGTTCTCCACCTCGCCGCTACATGTGCCACCTTGCTCTCGCCAACCATGCTGATGCTAATCCACAGCATGTGCTGTGACTCAGTAAAATTCGATCCCTTTATACAGATATCATTCTCGGGACACTTCCAGAAGGTACAAATCAGCCCCGTTGCCTCTTTTGCAGCTCAGTGTACAGCACAGGCCGTTACTGACATTACCATTATATACCATCAGGGTATGTCAGGGTATATACCAGCCATGTCACGCTTTGGCACCGCAACGACACCGCGGCTGTGCGCCTGAGAGCGGCCAAACCGCCAGGCCGTGGTTTCTTCTGCTGAGTCATCCTTGTGTGAAGTCTTTAGTGCTGTTGATCAAGTGAGATGGATCTATTCAAGGGTGTCGCATCCATACCTTTTAATTGTGTGTTCTCTTCTTCTGGAATGTTTTTCCTGGGTTCTCGTGGGAGTCCCCCAGCTGCTTTGGGTACAGGGTCTTCTCTCGCAGTCCATTGAGTGGAAATGGTCTCGTCCTGAGTCAGTAGGAGCGTGTGGTCTAGTCCCAAAGTTCTCAGCTGCACACTGATACTTCCAAGCTTTTGGCAGGATGCCTTACTGGTACGTAAGAGGCAGTCAGTAGAAGCGTGATGAAAGCGTGTTTGTGTGCCGCATGCCAGCTGACCCCCCCCCCGGCGTGACAAAGATGGTATTCCCACTGGGGAGTGGCTACCTTCCCTCCACCTGTCTGGCAGGAGCCGTGAGGAAGACGGAGGAAAGTATTGATTCTGGAGGCTTGTTGGTTTAGACTCGGGTGTCCCATCGGACGACGGCTGTTGAACAAGGCCCCCATTTGCTTGTTTGCAGGAGCATTTCAGCTCTGAAGGTCGCAGTGGGACTGATATCAACCCAGGAATGTCATACTCTTTGGGGGGGGGGATTTTGTTGTGTAGGAGGATCTCTGACTATAGCATTAACATAAAATTATTTTTGCTATTCCTGTCACCAGCCCACAACCGGGGGGGGGGGCACTGGGAGTTTTTCACTCCAGCATCATCAGCTTGCAAAAATGTACCGTCATGCATTTAGGGTTAATGTTTGGAAGACATGCGTAGTGCCACAAGAACTTTGTCTCCATCTGCCATGTTAGAATGATTATTATTGGCTACACTTGGAGCACTATGGCTGTCTCTCATGTCCTTCACACACACACACAGGTTTGTAATTATATCTTTGTGGGGACTCTCCATTCATTTCTATGGGGAAAACTCTAAACGCATATACACACACACACACAGACACACACACGCAGGTGCAGAAAGAGCGGCCTGTGATTAGCCTCTAGCATCCAAGCTAAACGAGAAGCTCGCGCACAGCCTCCTGGGTAGTCGGCCTTCCCCTCAGTCCGAGAGCAGGGGCTTAATAAGCCGCTGCAGGTCGGCCGTTTACAGCAGGGGGCGCTAATCTGCTCCTCAAAGCAGGATTTGGTCTCCCGTGCGATTCTCTGTGTACTGCAGCTCCGGCTTAAAGGGCGCCGGTCCAGGATGAGAGATGCATGCGCTGTCTTGACAGTGGCTGCGAAGGGGCATTAACCTGCGAGTCCGAGGAGACCGTAAGGAGTCAGAGCCGCCGCTCTGTGCAGCCTTATGCTCCAGCTTTCCAGCTGAATCTCCATTTCCCTCCACAAGCTATCAGTCCTGCCAAACACCCCTTCATGTCAGCGCTCTGCTGCCTCCTTGGCGTCTAGCAGACACATTTGCTCTGGAACACCCTGGTCAGGCTGAATTTAAGAGCTACTGTATGAATTTTAATACTCCTTGGTAAGACCTTTGCCACGGGGAATACACAGAATACTTGTGATTCAGCTCAGACATAGAGAATAAACTGAACAGTAGTTAAACTGAACAGTACTTGCTGGATGCTTGCAGATCATCTGGTGAACTTGCGTGGTGTCCATAAATATCTGCTGCCAGGCTGATGGCGGTGAGATCAGAGCAGAAATGCAAACTCTGGCCAGACGTTCTGCTCGGCGTGCTCTGCTCTCGCATCGCTCCCTCCATGATGTCTAGCCCTGTACTCTTGAGCCAGGTGTTCCTGCGTGTGAGGAGATCTGACAGGAGGTGCTGGCATGACGCCTTTACCACAAATCCTCCATCTCCCATTGCCTTTGTGCTGCAGATACCTCCATCTGTCTGTGACATAGGAAGTCAGGCCCCTGACGTTCTTTCCTTTCTTCTGAAAGGTGCCACACACGGCACCACGAAATTCATGCAACATCCACAGTTGCTGTTTTACAGAGTTTCTAGATCCAGGGTGACGTGGGAAAAAAATAATCAATGCCTGCCATTGCCGTATTTCATCATCTTCATCACCCTGAACACCATCCCCATCATCACTTCATGAATACCCCAATCTCAGTTTCCACGTTAAAATGTCAAAATACTGTCACTCCATGACCAAGCTGACTTGGCTTTTCTGCCAGTCGGGGTTTGGAAAACACCTTTGAAATAAATACCCTCCATCCATTATCATCTCCTCTAATGGAGTGGTCGAACATGCGCCGTCCAAACAATTAGGGCCCTAACCTTCAGTGAACATGAGTGTGAAATCTATCTGACACATGTAATGAGAGATCTGACAAGGTCACCATGAAACAGGACAGTTAGATCAACAACTGAATGGACACGCTCCAATCACTGGGGGGGGGCAGGATAAATACAGGCCGGGTGTCACACATGGGACAATTCATTTGGTCCTATTCTTCCTTGAATTTTGAGGCTGGAAAAAGGACAGCGCTGTGGTTGGGGAGACGTCTTGGTGCTGATGAATATCAACAAACTAGCGTATCTGTCCAGCATGTGAGCCCACTGGTTTACGAAAGAGGCAGATTAATGCCGTGATTAAACATTACTTTCCGTGCCACAGTCATATAAAAGAATCAGATATTTATATTTCAAAATGCTGAACCCTAATTTTTTCTGTGTCTCACCCTTTACACGTGCAGGTCAGCAGGCACATGACCTTATCTGCAGGAACATACCCTCCACATTCTGAACGCACATTAACATCTAGACTGTTTAAACACCTCTAAACTGCATATGCTAAAACTACCTTGAAATTGCAACCACACTTTATTGTTCATTGTTTACTGCCAAATCAGGCATTAAATTCAGTATTGTCCACATCACTGTGGATTTCATGTTAAAACTGACCTGTGCAATATAATAACCATGTGATATGTCAGGCATTTTACATCCCTCATTGCAATTGGCTGACTATTTATTATCCTATCTATTTATTGTATTTATTGAACCTGTTCCTACACTTTTATGTGTCATATGCTGCTGTATGTTGGTGTAAATGCTGCAAAGTACCTTGTGTAATTTCACATTGCTTAATACCAAAACATACAAGTTTATATAACCTTCTCACTATTGTTGAATCTTTGCATTGTGTGTTTATCTTGCTGCCCGTTTGCACCTTGTGATGTTCAGTGTTACTACATGTTACTGTATGTTGCACCGGGGCCATGGAGAGAAACACTGTCTCATCACGCTTTGTACATGTATGAAGCTGCTGATGAGGATAAAGTGACCTTGAACCTTGAACATTCATCCAACAGAAGCGTCCGTCCATCCTTCCATCTGCTAAATGCTCCTGGGGTGTCGGATAAATGGCACAGTGGCCGGCAGAGGAAGTCAAATGAACAAGGCGGGAGATGGGAGACTGGAGCAGGGAGACGGGAGACGGGAAGACAGGAGCAGCGAGACGGGAGACGGGAAGACAGGAGCAGCGAGACGGGAGCAGGGAGACGGGAAGACAGGAGCAGGGAGATGGGAGACTGGAGACGGGAGACTGGAGACAGGAGCAGGGAGACGGGAGACGGGAAGACAGGAGCAGGGAGACGGGAGCAGGGAGACGGGAGAGTGGAGACGGGGAGACGGGAGCAGGGAGACTGGAGACGGGAGCAGGGAGATGGGAGACGGGAGCAGGGAGACGGGAGCAGGGAGACGGGAGACAGGAGACGGGAGCAGGGAGACTGCAGCGCATCGCTGAAGAGCGGGAGGCGGGTGCCATTGAATGTACTTTGTTTGTCCGTTCCGCCGTTCGGACTCTCATTAATCACTGTCGTGTGTTTGTTGCTGCACTGCTCTGGAAGCTCGTGTGCCCGCTGTCGCCACGCTGCGTCCCCGTGGAGGGAAGCCGTCACGCCCCATTCCCATCAGACCGCCGTCATCTTTTCACTTTCATTATTCATTCTTTCTGTCATCATATAGTGTTTGTGCTAACATGCCCTATGAATAGCCTCTTCATAATTTATTATAGGTGTTCTAAAATGCGTATAAGGCCTGTATTATAGTGTGACATAAATGCTGATTGCTCATAAACATCACAGCATGTAAATGCATACAGAGAATAAGAGTGAGTGGAATACTGATGAAGTAGCATAATTGTGATGTATAAAGAACAATCATTAAAAATTGTGATTAGGGATTTATGACACTGTGTAGTTAATATTCTTTATAGTGCATGTTTAGAAAATAATTGCGTGGTAAATTTTGTGCTAAGTTGAAATCTGTGGTGTTCTCTGAAGTCAAGCAAATGTCTTTAATGCATCAAAAGGGTCACAGGTGGCGATAGCGCCTCATGTGGATGGAATGTGCGCTCACGCGTCACAGTGCCTGAGGTGAAGGATGTCGATAGTGTGTTAAAACCACCTGTTCAGGATTTCTGGGTCAGCGCTCAGCTCGGAATGTCACATGGCTGATGCACTCAGTAGCACATATTCTCTCGGAGATGCCTCTTAAAGATGAACTTTTCATTTGGGTCATTCTATGCCCTTAATATGCTTGATACTAAACGTTTGTCTTAGAAATCGTCCAAGAGAAGTTGGTTCTCTTGGAGCAAAATGGTCTTTGCTTGTCCTCGAACTGAATGCGAATGGAATGCTTAGCCCGTGAATTACTGGTTTTCTCTGTGTTCTATAGTGCTTCAAATTACCCAGAATTCCATGACACCAATACACTCAAGGTTTTGACTGAACAGAAGACACTGAGGATTTTGGTCGTAATATCGCCCTCCCTTATCGATCATTATCAAGGTGATAATTATAAATATTTACCATGTAAAACATGTGGTGTCTCATTACAGACACGGTACTTCTCTGTAATTAACTTTCGTGAGTTTTGGGTGCCTTTTATCCTTTCCTGCTTTATACTGCTTGCTCATATCCTTTTTGGGATCATTCCTTCAAGAGCATCGTGGGAGGGGTTAGGCGGCTGTTCCATTAAGGGGGTCTTAAATATTCAAACATAACTGGATTGGTCTGGGTTGGGGGCTCAGTATTATATGCTTTCATGGGGCCCAAAATCTCTAGCTGCACCCCTGAATAGAAAAGAGAGAATAGAGTGAATAAAAAATTACAGTCGAATAATAAGCACTAGTTTGATAAATTAGCCCAGTAGAACTGGCTGGAATAAGCCGTGGAGGACAGAGACACAGGAGGGGCCTGGTCTGACAGCCCTGAGGGTGTGACATCGCTGGATCCTCTGTGGGCGTCCTTCTTCATCTCTCGAGTGTTATTCAGCCTTGTTCAGCCTCTCTGGACGAGTCGAGATCCCACACTGATGTGCCGATATGGCATCGCGCTTCATTCAGAAACGCCTTATCAGGAATAATAATAATACTAATAATAAAAAAGAATTTAATTCCAGCCGCGACGCCTCCCAATCCTGCGTGGCAGGCCCCTGGCATCAGGCGGCACACAGAGCTTACGCTGCTTTTATTCTCCCTTCCAATATCTTCAGCGAAACGATACCTCATTTCCTGTTCCACGTTAATCAGGGCAAAATCTGTTACTTTACATTTTAATTCCGAGATGCTTTGAGCTGCGCTGGAGATAACAGTCAGGATTGAAGAAAGGGGAAGATAAGCAGCTCCGCATCCTTCAAAGACGCCCCTCTCGGGCAACAGTGAGCAGATAGCGCAGTGGGAGCCAGGACTGCCGCCCCCTACTGGAGATTCAGTGAAATGTCCCTGCTCCGGGGAGACCTACTGTAGGGACTTATAGAGGGAAAAATGGCAGTACTTAGGAGAGCAGCTATTCAAAGGCTCACAAAACCAACTGTGTGAAAAACACAACTATAAAGGCAAAATATAACAGAAAACTGCAATTGCATTTTACTTCATTTCCTGCTCTGACAAATGAGTTTGTAACATCGTTAATGCTGCCAGACACACATGTGTTCATTAGAACACCCACGGTGTTTATAATTACCCTTAGAAAGGCCTTAAGTGCAAAACTGTTTTGAATTAACATTCTACTAAAGTTTACCAAGGAGAACATGACTGAGGACTGATTAGAGAAAACATGGGTGAGACAGATTCAGGATAGTTATAGCATTTCTGTTCAGAATTTCCGTTTCGATTTCATTTGATGTCCTTGGTTCAGCAAACAGCATTGCAGAGGGGGTGGAGCTTACATATAATTAGGGGTCTACAGACATGATTGACAATATGTAATGGACCTGTGGGTGTTCCTGTGTTGAGCCAATCAGCATTTAGCAATCACCACTATTGCTCTCCATCCAAGTAAAATTGACTTGCTAAGTCAAGGCCCACCAGAATATGGTTCCCAGTGTGACTGCCTGTGTCGGCCAATGGGATGACGGGCACTGATGACGACTTTCTTCCCGCAAAATTGCAGCACGATGGAGGTTATGAGACTGCACCCATTGACGGGAAAAAGCCGCCTTGGATCTGCAGCCCCAAAGCTTGGGATTTTCCCCCGTTTTGTGAAGTCTTCCCGAGACCCTCCCCCTTCCGTCACTTACGGAGCGATATCGCTCCTCATAATTAAGGCTGGCAGGTCGAAAAAGTGGGCGAATCAAAGCGCATCCAGCCTGGCGGAGCGAGGAAAAGCTCACCTTAATTAGTGGTGGGGGGTGGGGTTGTGGGGCTTATGAAGATGGAGAGCGGAGCCAGAGCGGGAAGTGGGCAAAGCCCCAGCTAATGGATGTCTGTATCTCTAAGAGGGTGTGATAGGGCGTGCCGAAACGCGGGGGGGGGGGCAGAGGCACCGGGCCAACGGAGATAACGGCCCATGTAACGACTGGCTTCACCTGTCAGCATCGCTCTTCCCTGAGTTGTTGCAGGGCAGAGCTGCCCATTGTCCTGCTTTCCTCTCCTAAAGCTTGTGTTCACAAGACACCCGCGGTGTGAGTGGGGGGGGGGGGTGAGCCACTGGCATTTTTTCCGGAAAGAGCCGATAATGAAGACCTCACCGCCGAAGAGCAGAGCAGGAGATGCTCTCCCAGCCAACCGGGAGGGAAGTGTCACTTCTAAACCCTGACTTTTAGGCCTGGATGTGTCCCGTTGGGCCTGGTCCCAGTCCCGCATGGTTGCTGGGAGCTTCCTGGCACCTCAGTGCTGCCTCACAGCCTCACTTAGAGTCAGTATAGGCTGTTCCCAGGCTGCTGTGGGACATTTCTCAGAAAAAAACAGCTCCTGCCTCACAGCCATGCCAAATGGAAACATAAAGACATCCTGCTAATTAACAGCAGTGCTCATTATTAGTGTCACTTCAGGGAAGCCAATCAGGGGTGTCCTGCATGCAGGGAAGCCTATCAACGGGGTCCTGCAACCAGAGAAGCCTATCAGCAGTGTCCTCGGAGCTGTGGCCCCTCCCATCACTCAGGTGAAATTGTAAATGGTAAAAATGTACGCAAAGAGGGCCCCTTTGATGACGTGAGTGCAGGACTGGGCCCCGCAGGGCCCCGACGTCACTGGTGGAGCATCGCGGGGCTTCTTGGGCCAGTCAAGCCATCAGAACTCAGAACACTTTATCGCCATTGTGTACAAACACGCCGGAATTGTTTGTGGTTCAGTGCCGACATGGACTAACATAGCCTCCAGGGAGACAGGTGCATTATGGGAGGCAAAGAGCAAACCCCAGCACAACAAGCAAACCCCCCCCCCCCCCCCACACACACACACACACTCTCTAGTGTTCATTACACACACGACTGCTGACTTTATAATTGCATATTGAGGGGGTACGGGGGGGCGGAGAGCACACATTGGGGTGGCCTGGTAGCAGCCGATAAGCCCGCCTTGGAATCCCACTGCCGGGGGTGGTGGGGGCAGGGGGGGCAGGTGTACTTCACAATGAATCCATGAGTAAATAGCAAACAGTAAAGGCTTGGCCCATGGTAGTAGGATTATGGATATTGTACAGGGGGGGTATTGCCTTCTTTTGGGATGGATGGGTTGGGTGGATGGCTGGGGGCCGGGGGCTGGGGGCCGTGTGTCCGCCCGATTCCTTCAGGCTTCCTTGTCTTCTGGAATTAAACAAGGCCGGTGACGCTCAGGGGTGTCTCACACCCAAAGGCGGTGCTGCAGGACGCCGCCATCAGGCACCAAAGATCAGCATTACAGGGTGAGAAGCAGCGGGCTGCTCTCTGGGGGGGGGGGGGGGGGCCCTAAAAGCGAGAACCCAAACACCCCCCCCTCCAAGCCGCCTCCCCCAGCGGCCCCGTGCCACAGGGGCACCATCACCAACGGGCCCGGGGGGGGGCTTTTTACGCCGGCGTCACAGAAACTTGCTACATCCACATTCCAGCAGGATATTCTGCACTGTGAAAATCACTTTGGGTGGGGAAGCGAGCAGCACATCAGTGCCAGGGGGTGGCATGGGCTAATGGGGCTACTGTCTCCAGAAGAACAGAATCATGTGACATGGAGACAGGAGGAAGGAAAAGGACACAGCTTTAATAAAAGCAGTGGCAGGGGGGGCAAACACAAAAATGGCCCATTTGGGGGCAGCAGGGGGAGGCACAGAAATCAGAAAAGGTGGGGGGAGCCAAGTAGGGGAACCTGGGCAATGAGTGTTTACAAAACTTGTATTACATCTCACACAAACAGGTGACCTTTCATCCAACCCTTGGAGAAGGGAATTAAGGGAATGAAACTCACAAATACAGCCTCATGTAACCGCCGGTAAAACGGCAAAGCAACTCCCACTAAATAAATAGGCCCCTGGAGATTCACACATCAAGCTAGGAATGTATGTATAGTTCATACATATCGATTTCAGGGCAAAGGCTGCTCTGAAATGATCCCTGCTTATCCATCCACTTAAGATCAGTTTCTGAACAACAGCTTGCTTGCTGATGTTTTATTTTTCTAGAGCAGGAAACAAAGTTTGGTAAAAAGATGGGAAATGTTTCTCAAAGCACTTCACAAAACATGGCTGGCTAGGGGCCACTGTAGCCCGGCAGTCTGGTCCCTCTGCAGTGAGGCTAAGGTGCGGGCCCATCCTCGTGTTCATTACGAGGGCCTGTGCCCTCTCTCATCTCTCCTTACAGGTCCGAGCGAGTCGAGCTAAGCCCATGTGACCAGGGATTAATGCACAACCGTGGGCATCTTCACAAACTTCACCGGGAATCCTAAAGGCCAAACCGGTCTTCCACTGTCTGAATAAAGAGCAACACATGTGATGTTCCTCAAAGGCAGGGAATGTGCTGTGATAACGTGGGGGGGGGGGGGCTGGCACAGAGTGGCAATATTTGATTAACACCCCTGTCTGCTGTGAAGATTCACCCGTTTATTGTTTATTTCCCCGGTAATGGGACGTAAACAGAGAGCATGAATGGGATCCAGATGTGGGGGGGTGGGGGTGCTGTTACCCTGACTGGGTGGAGGCGGCACACATTTCAGCCTTGTCATGTGTGGACATCTTAAAAACGACCCCCACCCCAGGGGTCATTTCTCATGCTTATTTATTGAACAGAGGTTCTTCTCATTGAAGACACTGACCTCTCAACACACTACTTATCCGATTAAAAACAAATAAATAAAATAGCACTTAAAGATTTATAGCAGGGAGGCAGATTCATACAGTACGTTATGCGAATTTTGTCATGTATCCTGTTATTCTGTAGGACATTAAAATGTGACCCTCCCAGGCCAGAGGAATGACTCATGCTTGGGAAGGTACTCGGACCAGTTGTAGGTCATCAGACTTCCTGTTCACAGCTGGCACAGGTCACCTGACTTCCTGCTTATAGCTACCTTCAGTCACATGACTTCCTGCTTATAGCTGCCTTCAGTCACATGACTTCCTGCTTATAGCTGCCTTTGGTCACATGATTCCTGCTCACAGCCGCCATAACCTGTCCATATTTCATTCAAATGTTTACAGTATTGTAAAATGATGAAATGACAGAAAATCATTTTACACAAATGGAATCTGGCCTCGCTTAGGTTAGCCATGGAGCAGGGGTTAGATTTGGTGGTTAGCGGATGAATTGAGAAATAAACGTAGTATTAAAGTGGAGAAGGAATTTTAAGCAGGAATTTGGTCAAGAAGATTGGTTATAGATGAGTAGTGTGGTCTATCGGTTTGGCCCTGACCTTGTTTCAGTGTGGATGTTTTACACACCTTTCTGAGAGAGCGAGGCTTTCAGTTCACAGTGTGTCCGGGTGGGTGGCTTATGTAAGGGACCTTGAGGAAGATGCAGCTCAGGCGTAGCTATCTGAAGAGAGCAGACAGCTGCATTGTGGTCTGAAGCAGGAAAGCAAACGGCTGCGCTGCCTTGGAAAGGCCCAAGGATGGAGGCGAAAGATTTACATACCTGAATTCAGCTCGGATTCCCTTACGTATATACAGAGATATGGCCATGTGTCAGGGGATGTGTTTAGTGTTTAGAATGGAGTGTGATTTGTTCAGTTAATTAACGTTAAATAAAACACCTCTTAATAGAACCAAATTTTTTGAAATTTTATTTATGCAGCATGATGGCACAAGACCAGTATGACCCCAGATCTTATACAAGCCTAATGTCTTTCATCATCATGCCACCTACTGGTCAACGTGCCATATACCACCACAGACCAGAGCCACTGGGAAAATGCGGCAATGATTGAAAGAAGCTGTGCTCACACCTGCATCCCATCGCACGCATTTCCACGGCAACATCCCTTGCAGGAAAAAACAGAGAATCACAGCCAGCTCTCCACCCATCCGACGCTGCCAAAACAAATGAAACGAAGTGGACATAATTGCATTATATTTGTTTGTTTATTCGCTTGTTTAATTGGTTAAAGGCGTGACTGAGTGTAAATGCAGGGCTGCTGCGAGAGGCCTGGCTGCCCGCAGTTTAATGGCTGCCGCAACGAGTCCTCTCCAGTCTGCTTCCAGAACCTGCCGGAGTTCTTACACCCGCATGATGCAAAAACAGAAGCGCACACTGACACGCGCCGGACGTGCCTGTCACCCCAATGCGAGTGCAACTGACGAAAGTGATCCTGACATGTTAGTTCCAGGCTTCAAGCTTTATTGTCATATGCTGATAACAATGCAACATCACTACCAGTAATGAAATTCTTGGTCTCAGAGCCACCTCAGCTTATACACAGTAACTAAAATAGAACAATATATTAAATAAAAGAAGAGAAGTAATAAGCATGAAATAAAAATGCAAAAAATACCCCTTGGGGTACATATGTGCCGTGGATAAAGGTAAAGAATGTGTATCAGTGTCAATGTTAGTATGAGCAGTGCAGGAGCCTGAGTGTGTGTCAGTGTCAATGTTAGTATGAGCAGTGCAGGAGCCTGAGTGTGTATCAGTGTCAGTGTTAGTATGAGCAGTGCAGGAGCCTGAGTGTGTATCAGTGTCAGTGTTAGTATGAGCAGTGCAGGAGCCTGAGTGTGTATCAGTGTCAGTGTTAGTATCAGCAGTGCAGGAACCTGAGTGTGTATCAGTGTCAGTGTTAGTATCAGCAGTGCAGGAACCTGAGTGTGTATCAGTGTCAATGTTAGTATCAGCAGTGCAGGAGCCTGATCGTTTGTGGATGGTTCTGGTCCTGCTGGTTCGGGTCTGGATGCTCCGGTACCGCCCGGCTGAGAGGATCCTCTGTGCTTTCCTTTTGTGTCTTCCTCTTCCTCTTCCTCATAATGCACCGATGCTTGTTTTTCTGACTTGGTGACAGCCATCATTCCATGGGGGTCACCGCCGCCCTCCTGCTCTCCCTCGCATTGCCCTGCAGAGATGTCTCATTGTCTTAATCTGTGGTCTCGCACTTGGTTGGCATGTGGGGCGTGTCCAACGAGGACAATGACCCATCGAGCGCTCGTGCGTTTTGCCTGAGCCAATTAATGGTGTTTTTTGCAGAGAGAGAATCGCCTATCAGAGGAGCTTCCTGGAATGAGAACGGCAGTTCAGCCCCCCCACCAAGACACCGTACTATATCCCTGTCTGCCTGCCAGCTCAGGAGTCGCTACAAATAAGTAGCTAGTGTCTCTTTTTTTTTTTGCACATCACACTGTAAAGGTGATAGAAAGGTGCTTTTCAAGCTAAGAGTTCATAACCAGTTCATCTTTTGAATTTGTTTTCAAAGATTTGTGATCTCTATCTGTTATTAAGCCACTAAATTAGCCATTAAACCATCAATATTTGATGTCCTTTTAAGAGAAGCTCCACTATATGTACCATCCAGGTATGTCTGTGTAGCGATACTCCGTAAACAGGATGCCTAAAACATTCAAAGTGTGACCCTCATCCGCCACCCCCCC
>JAODJU010000025.1:21658815-21669070 GCA_026776725.1 Gnathonemus echidnorhynchus | reverse complement strand
GAGAGCTGTATGTCCCCCCCCACCCCCCCCCACCAAGGCAAAAGTCTTCTCAGAGAAGCCATATTATTTCCAAATATACTCACTGCTGTTTACTGCACGCAGGCCCCACGGCAAGCAGAAGCTACATGATGGAGACGGACCCCGGGTTTGCACCACGACTCGGTCCGCGGGACACGTCTTATCAACCGAGTGAAATGCTGAAGGTCATCCGGACTCCACAGGGTCCAAAGAACAGGGAATAGACACTGAAACCCAGGTCCCCTGGGCTGGGAAATGGCACGGTACTTTTTTGGAAACCTGAAACTCGACTTATCGTTCTTCGCTTGTCATTTTTGGTTTCCCCATATCGATGTGTGAGAGGTTCCGGAACGGTCCCTTCGTGGTCCACCACACGCCTGTGGTTTCGGGGATGCCCAAGCAGGCCGGGGGCAGGAAGCATTAAATTAACACTGGCGCCAGGCGGCGCGGGGCTGTCGTCGTTCATGTCAGCGGACGCGCTGCACAGAGTCGGCTGATGAGAAGGGAACGCTTTGTGCTAACAGCCTTTCTCTCTCCACTGCACCAACATATTAGCTCAAGACTGAAAAATGAAAAGCGAGACAGATTAATGAAGAACGCCGACAGTTAAACAGTTTTCCCAGTTCAACAATTTATGCCACAGGAGAATGTTAATTCTGATAACAATATATATTTAAAATGCTCAGAGGTTTTGCTCTCCGAAGCGCCATGTGCCCTATGACATCTTCACAACAGCCGTGTTGCTGAGTGCTTCAGTGGGTTAGGAGCTGATCCTACAACAAGAAGGTCACCAGTTCAAATCCCTATTTCTGCAGACTGACCTCACTGCTAGACCCCTGAGCAACAACCTCCACTTGCTCCAGGGACTGTCTGGTCCTGCCTTGTCAATTGTATGTCATTAGCTAGCTAAGACAAATGCATCTGCTCAATAAATATAATGCCCTAAAGCCCTGTTACAAGCGTGCTTTCTGATTTAAACTTCAAGGGTTTTATTTGCCGCATGCAAGGTACACATTCAGTGCAGTGAAGTGCAAAGTGGTCAATGCTGACATATAAACAGATACAACATCTATGGTATTACGTGGGGCTCTGCCCCCAGAGGGACTGAAAGTAATGTTCTGTGCCGCGTCCTGGAGCTGTAGTTCTAACTTTGTCTATATTCCCTGAAAGGTCAGCTATTCTGTCACTCGGCACCCATTACAACACATCAGATGATGGCAATGCCGAGGCTTACAGTGCCCAGCTACAGGAGGCCCCGCCCACATTTCTGTGACACGCCCCCAACCTCGCCGTGCTCTCCGGGTACCGCCTACTCCCCTGCCTGGCCCTCTGGTGTCGTCCTTGCCCACCAGTCCATCACCATGACCTATCCCTTGCAACAACCCCCCCCCCAAACAGAGAAGCCACATCAAGGTGAAGAAGCTTCCGGAAACCACCTCCCAAAAGGTCATGGCAGCTCGAAATAGCTTGTCGGGAAAGAAAATGGTGCCTGGAGAAAAACTGTTGTTTTTTCAGCTCCTAGAAATGAAATGTTGAAAAGGTGAGAAAATGACATCCCCATTGTGCCCTGCGGTGGTTTAAACTCTATAATCTACTTACGTCCTTTTACCGCCCGGCGTACGTGATAAATCTCCAGAAACTCGCTCCTCTAATAAATTCGGGGTGCAATCGGACAAGCAGCAGTCCCCCGATAAAGAAGGAGAAGCAGAAGTCTGTCATGTTAGCCTGGACTTCAACCTGTTAATTCTCTCTGGGCGAAGAAGGTATTGATCCAGAGACCTAGTTCATACTTATTGGACTTGTTCAAAAATAAATGGAGGTGGAATTAAAGGGCAGATTTTAATACTCATTTGATACTCATTTAATACTCATTTTACTAACTGACTGTTTTAGATCTTGGGAAATACATAGTTTTATATGATTTATCATTCTTGTTACTAAATATAGATAACACAGAAGTTTAAGTTGAGTTTTAATAAACTTTTACTGATAGACAGTACTCACTAATGTTTCTGATTTCGTTTTTGTTATTGAATGTTTCATTAACTTGCCTTTGCTTGGGCCAATGAGGTCGCAGGGCTGCGCAGTCAAAACCCTGATCCAGCTGTTGGCTGCGCAGTCAGGCAGTCATGAAGGGCACGGTGTCATTATGAGTGTGACGAGCAGTTCAGTTTCTCCAGTGAGGCGTGTTCCCAGCCAGTGGGAGAGTGTGGCTGGAGAGGCGCATCTCGTCAGACGTGGAAAAAAGGATTTTAGAAAGGGGGAGTTCTCAGAAGCTGTTTGCAGCAAAAGCTGTCAGTGGCTGATTAATTAAGCCCTTGTTTGGATTAGTTCTGCCGGATAGTTTCATTAACAAAACTAGACGAATAAAAAAAGAGAGAGGGAGAAGGAAAGAGGGACTAGGATCACAGAGGACGACAGGGGATGATGCGGGCAGAGGGGGGGACGCCTATGGCAGCCTTCACAGGTCCTGAAATAGCACTGAGTCACACATGCGCTCAGTCGTCCTGTCTGGCAAGGCAGCGGCTGACAGTGATAAACAGAGAGCAGCAGCTATGTCCTCCAGCCTGGCGAGCAGGGCCGCTGCCCCCTGCCCCCCCACCCCAAGGACGTCTCCCCGTTAGCGGTGACGGCGGCGGCCTTCTAAGGCAGGGGGTCACCCTCCCCGGGTGACAGCATCACATTTTCTTGCCCCGTGGTCCATGGGTTGCCAAATAGGAGGAGCAGCGGAGGAGCACGACGCCTGGATGTACGGCTGCACAGCGGCGAGGAGCACGACGCCTGGATGTACGGCTGCGCAGCGGCGAGGAGCACGACGCCTGGATGTACGGCTGCGCAGCAGCGAGGAGCACGCCTCCCTGCCGTCTGCGTCCGTTCTTCACTTGCAGGTTTAGCGTCCAGAAACCTGAACTCCTGTCCCTATGACCATGAGCAGCCAGGCCCCCAGGGGCGCCATGTAATCAGGAGGCAGTGGAGGAGAAGAAGAGAGAGACACTTTTCGCAGCGACGGGACATTTTTTCCCCATTTTTTCCTATAGAAATGGTTTGGCCCCGACCCCCTCCCCCAGTGGGGCCCCTTCTTGCTGCTCATATATTCATAACCAGATCATCATCCCAGGGCAGATGGTTGTCAATATGTTAAATAGTCAGGCCACAGCATCAAAGCCAGGTAATAAAAAACAAAGAGATTTATACATGAAGCATAATAAAAATCCTATAAAGCAAGTCTCCTTTGGTGGCCAATGATCTCCGCAGTGATTATCACTGTAGCATTCTGGGAAATCCCAAATAATATTTCACGTTTTCACTTTGAGGGCCTTTGTATGTGACAGGTAAATGAAGGATAATCATTGGAGTGATGATTGTCTAAATGGGGGGGGGGGGGGTTCTACAGAAAAAATCCATGAAGCCTAATGCGTGTTAGACATTTGTGCTCACAGCCAAACTGTTGGAGGGGTTCTGGTCCGGGACATCAGGCACTCGACCAGACATTTTACAGCTCATTGGCGTTTCGACGCTGGCAGTCATCAAGAATCTCAGACTCAACCCAGGTTACACTTTTGGGTCAGACCTTGGTTTGTTTCCATGACCTTTTCCAGGCAGGTGATCGATCCACACCAAGCAGGCGATCGGGGCTTAAGAGAGAATGACAAAGGCAGCCATTTGCTTAAGCGACCCGCTGAATAGCGGCATGCGGGGGAAAGCCGCGCTCCTGCTATTTGTCTACACGCTGCACGCCACGCCTGAACACGGGCACACGGCGCGATGAGAACTTCTCAATGCGTGTGCCTTTCCTGGTTCGACTAATTGATCTGTTTCCTGCCTCTGAGGTGAGGAAGGACCACGAAAAAGATAAAACAAGAGCCAAATGTGCCTTCATAGACATGATCAAAAACGGAGAATGTGATAACCCTCCTCACATGCGTCCGTCGCAGAGGGAAAATACAGCTTTCAATTATCTCATCGGCTTCTGGGTCCTACTCTCCGCTTGAGATTGATCAATGCCGCTTATGTGCCCAGAATCTCCGTGGCTACAATGAGGGCCGGACTACATTTTTTAAAAGGACCACAAAACAGCAAGCAAAGTATGTGTCTGCCACATTCCACCAAGCAGGAAGTGCTCAGATGCATTGTCGGAACATCAGAAGCATCTTCTCTGGGGTTTCTAATTGAATTTTATAGTATTTTAGGAAATGTGTTCTCTTTTATTTTTAATTGTAAGTGGAAACTGATTCCCATCACATATAACATGGATGGATGGATGGATGGAATCCACTGAGCTTGAATTGACTTTGAAGGAGAAATGTCACACAGTGCAATAGCTAGGTGCCCTGTGCACCTGAAGCCCCTCTTCACCTTGGATCAGCAAAGGACCTGTTCAAGATGTGATTCCTCATCCAGCAGAGCAAAAAATGCCAGCTGCAGAAAATAGGAGCGCCTGGGGAGAACGTCTCTGTGGAAAAAATGGGGAGTGGGCTATCATGGGGAGTGGGCTATCATGTGTTGGGCAATTATTAATTTTCTATTGTCGGAATGGAATAAAGGAGTAAGAATCTGCAGATTTTCTGGAATGTTCAGTTCCTCTGCTTGGTCATGTCTCTCTATACTCTAACCTCTCTGGGCTGGTGAGTGATGCGCTCCCTCCTGACATGTTCAACACGACACATTTATCCTAAGGGACTGTCAGGTTCAGTCATCATTCATGTCACATGTTTATGTTCTTAATTAGTGTGCCACCTGCTGTCCCCGATGTATATCTCCATTTGAATCCAGTTAAAGTATGTAAACAGAGAAGGACAGCCTGATTCATTAGGCCAACCCAAAATGACTGACACTTTTATCTCAGCCCAGACGGCATGTGGTCTCGTGTCAGTCGTGACGTCAATAACAAAAGGACGCCTTTCCAAAACCGAGAGCTAAAATTCCGTTGCTTCGCAATTCCATTCTGAAAGGCACTTGAAGTTGACCTAGACCTTGCATTCTGGAGTTTTCCTGTAGAAGAAAAAAATCTATTAAGTCCAGTGTCATCACAGTGAAGAGGAGAAATAATTGAGGAGGAATAATCGGAGTCATCCAGGGTCTCTGCTCTAGGAGACGAGAGAAGCTGAGCTGCCGTCTTGAGCAGATGCTCTCCTCTGACCGCTATAATAAGCCGATGCTGCCGATTTTTAATAACAAGATTACATATTAATTTCAGCTTCAATAATATACTTCAATATGTTCAGTTTAATGTAAAAAATTACTTTCCTTTCTTTTATATTTCATTCATCTGGTTAAAATTGTTCCCAGTAGACAGGAAAGAGATGGATGCTGCTTTCGGCATAACGAGAGCAAGGACGCGGGGATACCATTCCTGGCTGTATTCTGAGACATCTCCATCATCGCATGGCTCATTTACAGCACTGATGAGTTGGAGATGTGCAGTGCCTGCTGTATTCAATGATGAGGTGTGGAGATGTGCAGTGCCTGCTGTATTTAATGAGGAGGCGTGGAGTTGTGCAGTGCCTGCTGTATTTAATTATGAGGTGTGGAGATATGCAGTGCCCGCTGTATTTTACTGATGAGGTGTGGAGATGTGCAGTGCCAACTGTATTTTAATGATGATGTGTGGAGATGTGCAATGCCCGCTCTATTTAATGATGAGGTGTGGAGATGTGCAGTGTCTGCTGTATTTAATGATGAGGTATGGAGATGTGTAGTGCCCACGTTGGTTAATGATGAGGTATGGAGATGTGTAGTGCCCACGTTGGTTAATTATGAGGTATGGAGATGTGTAGTGCCCACGTAGGTTAATGATGACGTATGGAGATGTGTAGTGCCCACGTTGGTTAATGATGAAGTATGGAGATGTGTAGTGCTTGCCGTATTAAATGCAGCAGCCGCATTGCTCCTAGGTTTGGGGCTGTAAACCATTCAGCGGAAACACCCCCTGCTCCCTCACTCCCAAAGTGCCCCCTGAGCCTCTGGCAGATTAAAGAGGTGAATCGGTGCAGCAGGATCTCCGTGAGGTGCTGCCTATCGAACCACATTAATGTCTCAGGTCTGCGTCTCCAGAGATTCAGCACACAGCTCTATCGGACCCCGCATTCCGGGCTATAATGTAGTCTGGGAGAGTAATCACACGTTACACCTGCTGCACCCGGCCCCCCCAGTGCCCCCCTCTCCCCCGGCCTCTCAGTACGGCAGAGCTCTTCCACTAGCTGACATCTTATTACTCAGGTAATGTGTGGTAAATGTGCTGTTGATTAAATGCATTATCTCAGCCGGTAATGTTTCAGTGACAAAGCGATGCAAGGGACTGGCTTTATAATATCCCCCATACACACACACACACACACACACACACCGCCCTGCCCAGCCCCTCCCAGAAGGGGTCACTGTGGCACATTCACCATAAATATGCCTGTGACATTCCTTCTTTTCATTTTTGTGTGTTTTGTCTTTTTGCTCAATGGAGTGCAAGAAATCACCTGCCTTACCAAACAGTGGCCCTTAACAAAGCAATTTGGGCTGATCTACCAACTAGTCGGCATCTGACATACAGCCACAGCCCTGTCAATTTTCAGCCAGGTGTAGCCAGATACTAACTGGTATGTAACTGCAGCATTTACCCTAATATATAAGACAGCTTGTGATGGTAATGCTAAGATCTCATAGCAGTTTCATTTAGCATCAAACAGACAGTGATTTGATCCAGGGGCCTTTATTCGATCCCGGATCTTATCGGGATTTAATCCTCCATAACCCCAACGTTCCAGGAAATTGTAATGAGGACACTGTGTCCATCTGCGTAGGATGGTTAATTTATCTCAGCAGAGAGGCCAGGAACACCGAACAGGCCCCGACGCATGGAGACAGCCCGAGAACATTGGAGACTGGAGGAGCTTAGTCATTAAGCAGAACACGCGGCGGGTGGCCTCGCGGTAACCCCGAATCAGCGCGCGGGGGTGTCGGTCTGACCACCCCCAAGGCCTATCTGACCCAGTTCGACCAATCCAATTATACTACCACAGCTGTGTGATGCCTGCAGGATTGTGGGCAGGCAAAGTGTAGATGTGCCCGGCTAGTGAAACAGTACGGAGAAAAGCAGCAGCCTGATTCAGCAGGTAGATGGTGAAGATGTCAGCAGCAGAAATATCCCAAATGTTTTATAAATACTGTAACTGGAAGGCCTTTTCATTCCTGGGGGGCGACCACATGTGTCCTCCATTCATTAATGTGCTTTCATCTCACCACACCCCGTCGTCCAATAAGGTTCCCCAACCAGCCGTAGAGCCCCAGTGGCCGTGTCTGTCCCTTTATCGCCGGCGATCCGCTCCATCAAGCGGGGACTGAGCTTTGGACCGGGTCCAGGGATTTTACTGTGTTTGTTTATTTGTTTTGGGTCCTCTCCAGTCTGCAGCCCCACCCACGATTAGCTCAGGGAGGGATTTTCAGCGAGGCGCGTCACGGGGCGCTACGCGGTGCCAGGGACGTGGGGCGTGTAATGACACTCCGTGCAAGTCTCCTACTGCTCTCGCTCATTACGGCGACGGAATGAAGCTGTTTACGAGCGAGCGGCAGCCGGGCAGCAGGCGAGCGGGCGGCCCAGTCAGGTGACACGCCCTGGAGCGGCAGCCGGGCAGCAGGCGAGCGGGCGGCCCAGTCAGGTGACACGCCCTGGAGCGGCAGTGGCAGAAAATGAGCCACCTGCCACATTTTGGAGACGATTCCCTTCTGCAGTGCAAACCCAGGCGCCACGACAAACTTTCAGTGCCAAACTGTTCCAGCGTGTAAATTAATTAAGGGAGACGGGGCCAGGTTGATCATTTTGTCTATCTTTCATTAGTTTCCATATTATTTTAATGAATTTAACAACGCAGCGAGAAGGTGCCAGAGCAGGAAGGAACGTGAAATGAATGTACAGTCAGAGGGGTATGTGATCCCAGCCTGGGAGCTGCTGTTGTACCCATCTGTGTAAGAGGGGGGAAATCTGCAGTGCTAATGAGACCATGCTAACAGCGAGGATGATGTCATCTGCAGATTACTTTGATGAATCAGACGTGACATTTTCTTGCTAACAAAGGTACTCAAACAGTGAACATACTGTAAATTTATGTGTTAGCAAAGATAAAATTTTTTTCTTCTGAGTGTATTTTTAGTAAATGTTAAGAGAGTATCATGCAAATACAGAAAATTTCTGTGTGGGGAAAAAACCTTTGATTGGTAGTGTACTTCTGTGGTGTGTTCTTCATTATGAAAACCCAACTTCAGCCTATTTTACAGGCTGTGCTGGTCAATCCCCCAAAGATGTTAAATCATCTTTTGATTAGTAATTATTCATTCAGACCCCAGTCTTTTCCCCTTTGCCACAATGTGTCCTAAACTGTGCTTGGTAAGGCACCTGCTGTGCAGGCCTGTACCCTTCCACAGGTCCTGCAGGTGATTTCATCTTGCCGGGGCCCATCTTTGTCACGGTCCGGTGGCCGGTGCTTGGGGAGTCCTCAGAAATCATTATTACAATCCCCCCCCCCAACCCCGACTTCTCAGTCTCCATGTAAGAGATTTTGTTCCCTTTGATTTATGTACAAGCTAAAAGGGCTTCTGCTGATGCAAGTGGGGGTCATAAATGAATAAGCTTTTATTTATTTTACCAAATTGAATGAAATTTGCATTTTTGCAGCTCAAATTTTAAGGTTTGCCCCCACCCCCCTCCCAGACAGCACACGTGGGAACCACACACAGTCCGCAGAGATGACCCTGCCAAACCCATTTATCACCTTCACTTTGGCACATATTATAGTTCTGGTGTGAAATCCCTGGCACAGGCATTGTGGTGTCCCGGTGAAGGACCAAACGGCATACCGGCGTGCCGGCAGCGCGAGGTTTTCAGTCCGGAATAACAAGCCTTAGCGTAATGCTACATGCTGCTTTGCTCGTCCCTGTAACTGATCTCGCGTGTGGGCCAGCAGTAATTTGCTCTGGGTGAACTCTACCTGAATGGCGCATGGTTAAGCTTTAATTTGGAGGCAGACTGTCCCTGTAGCCTTAGCTGAAACTCAGGACTTCAGTTTGTTTGGTCGCCTGAGCTGAACTACACAGCTGGTCCATGGCTAGTACTGGCTGTAGGTGCCCTTGAAGGGTGTGACCTGAGGACCTGCTGGTGTGCAGAGCTTCTGTCAGGACCTTGGCGTGGCGTCTCCTCTGATCCCCGGACGTGTCCCCTAGCCTGGCATGTAACTCCGCCCTGTCTGGCAAACCTTATGTCCCCTGACCCGTCACTGCCCCCTAGCACACAAGGACGGGCATGCCGTTCTGCAGCTCTGCAGAGATGATACTTTCTTATTTTTTGCTTTAGTTAATTCACGAATGCCTAGGTTAGCAACACCAAGTTAATATTTAATTGAGCTAAGCTTCCCCCTACAGGTGTGAATAGAAGTCAAGGTTGGTAAGATTTCCGTCTTTGCCTTAGATTGATGGCCGACATTTGCATATAGGGGGCGCTCTCTGGACAGAACAGATGTGTTTTTTGTTGATCATGAACTTCATTATCATGCGATTGCAGGACTGATGGGATGCAGATCCGGGATCCAGCAAACTGCATCGGGATCCCCCCATCCCCCTCTCTCGGGGGCCCCTCTAAATATGGAGCCCTTGGATGTACTCACCTGCTGCGTTAGAATCTTCCAGAAAGCTCTCCTTCACCCAATCTGCACAGCGGAATACAGATGATGCCAAAATCACCGAGGCGCGTTGCGTACAGCGTCCCTTGAATAATTCCAGTTCATGCTGGTGATAGGGTTCACTTCTTACCGAGGCCCGACCCGACCGCACCAGAACCACTCAGGGCGATCAGCCGTGTGGTGCTGGATGCACCCGCCCATTCTCGAAAGAATTTCAGCCTGCGCAAGCCGATTGCGATTCCGCGCCGGGAGCAGTGGTCTGTAAACGCAAAGCCGCCCCGTTGGTCCCCGCAGGTGTCATGGTGAAAAGCGGAGCTTTGAAAACAAGGTCAAGTGCATTCCTGAGACAGACCCCGGGGGCTGTGGCTGCCTTGGGTCGCGGTCCTAGCCGGAGTCTGCTGCCGACCGCTGTGACGAGATGAGAAGGCCTCCTCAACCTGCCCCCCCCCAGGACCCGCCCTCAATCACCCTGATACCGCTGGCAGCCAAAGACCACAGCATCACTGCTCCCAGCTCAAATGAGTGATCGATGTTATCTGCATTCGGGAGTGAAAAAGGCACCCCCCCCCCCCCCC
>JAODJU010000025.1:21642418-21652607 GCA_026776725.1 Gnathonemus echidnorhynchus | reverse complement strand
AAGGGGTTTCTTTGTGAATTGTTGCAATTTCTGCATGATCTTTTTTGAAATGGGTCACTTGATGAAATTTACTGGTGGGTCCAGACGAGCACAGCACTCCGTGATCAGTCACGGGACCGAGTGTGTGAGCGTGCAGCCGAGGGGTACACCACCACCTGGAAGATGCACATAACCACCACCCCGGTCACAGCATGCAGTGTGGCTGCAGGTTTCAGCCATGGTGGAAGTCTCAGCGATGCCGTGAAGGCAGAAAGATCTGACGCTAAGACGAACCAAAAATAGAGCCCTTTACTTGCCATTTGCACACGGAACACGGATGAGTATCAGTACAGTACACTGCAATGCTTCTCTTCACCTACCCTGTCTGGCTCTCTACCTTAGGGGGTCTCACAGCACAGAATCATGTGGGGCCTATAGAAATGGGGGTTAACGGCCCACAGACATGTGACTGTTTGGCCAAACCTAAGGCTTGAACCTTGCTCCAATCACAGCCTTAGGGGCTTAGCCCTCTGTGTCACTCACCACTTATGGGGGGAGCACTGACTTCATGGGATTCGATCTATACTGCTGCCCCAGCAGTGGAGATGGAAAGAAGGCAGGGTGCCTGCCTGTAAGAGACATCACAGGCAATCCAGCATCAGGCTCGTCCACTCCCTTCTGTCTGCACGCCGCCGTCGCCCACTATTAATGGCACGGAGTAACTGCGGAGGCATTTTGCTGGCATTTTCTGACATTACGCTTAATGTGTTTTGAGTTTTTACAGACTGAGAGGTCAAACAGAAGTGCGCATCACCTTAGGACTGGACAGCTTTCGCTCTTATCTGGGCTAAATTACATGGAAATCTAAACAAAAATAAATCAGGTATACATGAATGGCACTCGCGTTTTATGTGGCAATGTAGCCAAGGAAAAGAGACACCCAGATGCCCAGATAAGCGGTAAAAAACAGGGCCATTTTAAAGATTGAGCTTAAACATATGCTGTACGTTTCCTCTTTACCGTATTTTACAATTGTTTTCAGACTTGTCTCATTGCCTGTGTGTGCTTTTGCATTGCTTGAAGACAAAAAGCATTCAATAACCACTTCCAAATTTCATAAATACCATTCTCAGTCATTGTTCAACACCAACTAAATTCTGTACAAATACAACATATTTTTCAGGCATTTAGATACTCTGTTAAAGACACTCACTAAAACCTAACAAAATTTAGATCACTGTAGATGGGAAAATGTTGCATTTTGACAGATGAAACTATACATCTTGAAATAAGATTATACTAATTTTAGCAGAAGTTTTTTGCAGGCTAGTTACTATGTACACTGGGGCACAGTCATGCTGGAACAGAAAAGGGCGTTCCCAATCGGTTATAGCTGCTGTGGGGATGTCATGAAAGTTCCTGTAGGTGTAATGGCCAAGTGTCCCAATACTTTTTGTATATAGTGTATACAGATAAAATTTTGATGTAGTTGTCACTGAAGAGTTTTTTCCACTATTAATGTTGCATATATCTTTTGTATGTATGTATGTATGTATGTATATGTTTTTTGTCTGTATGTATTTTTTTATTTTGCAAAATGTAAAAATAGAGGACAAGGAAACACCTAATATCTCTATTTTGGGATGTTTCGGTTTATGTTTTTTAGTTGATTGTACAATGAGTGACGCGGCAGTCTTATCAAGGAGAGCGTATGCTCTAGTTATGGCAGCATGTTTCACATTTGGGTGAAGTATGAAGTGTTCTGGTGGTTGAAGAGCATTTTGCACCAACGGTTAACTGATTAGAGTTGTTTTGCAAAGCACATTGTGTGAAGAGTTTTGATAAAGTGGGTATCGGGTATTGAGTGTGAAAACGATTACAAAAAAACTGCAAAAACAAGTACTTCAAGTATTCAAAAGATATAAAATGTGTTTAATAGGTTGTATGCAAATTATTGATACCATAATTTAGGCTTTCATTTTTTAAAGATTTCTAAACAATATTTGGTCTGGTAGCAGGCTAGCTTGAGCCAGTTCAGGAACCGTGTAGACCTTGTAGAATAACGGATCCACAGTTCAGTTGAACATGCTTGATTAGCGTGACCGCTGCCCATGCTACAAGGATGCATTACTGCCAAATGGAGCCCAGGGGGCGCTGTGTAATGGGTAAGGTCAGGGTCCCTCTGCACCGGGGACAGTGATGCCCTCATGAGGGTTTGAGGCCTCATTAGGATTTCAGTCTTATCTTCCATCCAGCAGGCAGTAAAGCCCATTACGACTGAACCAGGTTGGGGGGTTAAATGTGGGGCTGGAGAGTGACAGACACAGGGGGCGGGTCAGGGTGACAGGGATGTAATGGCGGGACACAGTAATGAGTGAACCTTAAGTTAAACAAAGACAGAGATTCCTGCATTTTCACTAGCATTTTATTATTACCATGCCTAAGCTTCACAATGATTGTTCCTAGCTAGTTTCAAAGTAAGTTTTTTTTCCCCAGTGTGACAGTTCATGTTATATGTATCCGTGTGACACCGGATTCAGCATCCTGTGCTGTTATTTGCTAATTTTGGGCCAGCTATTTTTAGGAAGAGTGCGAAATTGAAATACCTGACAGCATATATAAAAGTCTATGTAAGACTGTGCTACAGATGAAAAGTGTACTTTGATAGCGTTTACTCCAGCAGAGAGAATGTGAGTGAGTCAGGCCTTTTAAGTGAACGAGCCTTAGTGTATGTTCTTCAGAACTCATCAGCCTTCTGCTTTTAAGCTATTTAAACAGCTCTGGTAACAAAGACTTTCGTTTGGACACTAACAAAACCTCTATTTTATTGTGTGTGTGAGTGTGTGTGTGTGTGTGTGTATGTGCATGTGTGTGTGTGTGTGTGTGTGTGTGAGATTAAAGAGAAGGCTGAAGGATGTTCTCTCTGTCAGGCGATATATTGGAAATACAGGCAGCTCATGACTTAAGTAAAACCCACTTGAATAAATCCTATAAATCCTTTTGCAAAAAATAGCAAAGATACATGAAGATAACTAACACAGAAAGGTGACATATGTCTGTAAGTAAACTAACAATTTATCTTTTCATTTATTTTGTATGTCTTATTTAATATGAATTTCTAGTCTCTTATGTAAAATTTGAGTTACATGACAGTTTGTGGAACTGTCAAATCAATGTAAATGATTTTTGTGCTTTCACCATGGTAACAAAACACATGACTTTGAGTCAGGGGACAAAAAAATACCTACATTTACCTTTTGAGTTTTAGTCAAAATTCATACAACAGTTAATCAATCTCTTTGAAACCTTCTCAGTTGCTGAAACTCCCATGAAATGCTCCAGAAACCAGTTCACTGTGTGATGGTTCAGTTTCTCCATAGAAAATACAGCCACTTATATATAACTGTTTAATTTCCCAAATAAGAGATATCGATTCCAGCAGCAGCCTAGTGTACAGACATAGTAGGTGCATTTCTTCCGGGGGGGGGGGGGGCTGGGGAGCGTACAGGTGCCCCGTCGAAAAGCTTATTCATCTCTCAGGGAGACACAGCTCCCAGTGAGAGCAGGAAGTTCAAGCGCGTCTGCTCCGACTCCAGGGAGTCACTCAAGCGGAAAATTCAATGTGTAATTATCTTTTCATCGTTTCCTCTCTGTGCATTAAACATTTCAGGTCATTATATTTATCACTGTAACCTGCCTGTTCAACCGCAAGATGTAATAAAATACACAATTTCCCTTTGCATATAAAATGTATGGTACTGGTTTCCATAAGTACCTTATTAGCGACACCTAACTTGGCAAATATTTATTTCAGCAATGCGGGTATGATTAAATTACTGAAGATGTGCAGGAAAATGCATGTGATGTGATTTAATTTAGCTTAATTCCTTTTATTTAGCTGTTTGTTCTTTTTTTCTTTTACGTTGCCTGGGTGTCATGTATGGTTGGTAGGAATTGCCGTAGGAAACAGACAAGGAACGGCGTGTTACGCAAATGAGAGGCGTATTCTCATACCCGGTGACTGATGGAGGACAGACAGACACCAAGGGTGGGGGGAGGAGGGGAGCTTAGCAGGTCAGAGGCCATAACCCCCCCCCCCTCCATTCTTCCGGATCCTTCCGCGTTGAGCTTTCTCCCGGCTTGCACTCTTCCTTGTGACTGTAGAGTTAATTTCTTTTTAACCTTTTTTTCTCTCTCCCGCTTACACACACACACAGACACATAAACAAACAAACATATAATAACTAAATTCGCCCACAGGAATTTAAGATAAAAAGGCACTGATTGCTGAAGCAGCATCCTCTGCAAACAGATCACTGACTTTACTAATGAACTGGGAAACGCACAGATATAACTCCGGACACTAGATAGACGGGCGGAGCATCTGGACAGTGTGAGACAGGTACCTAATGGCCTCGGTGACTTCATTCACAGATGGCATCTCTACGCCTCTCGCACGGTTTTATATAACGGTCAGCCAGTAGGGGGAGTCGGACATCTGGCCCGGCCAGATGTGGATGCACAGCCCATGGGATGTCGCCGACTCCTGTGATATTCATGGAGATTACAGTGTGCCTGTTCGGGGGCATCTAGGGCAGACAGTGACGTCACACTGCACTCATACTTAAAGGGATTGTCTTAGGTCCTGTAAATCACCGCCCTCCTTGGACTTAAAGTCACATATTATTCTCAGTCAGCACAGAAGCCTAGTGGGTTCCGCCATTGTCTCTGGCCTCCAGGGCTTTGGGTTATAAAAACAATCAGAAAACCAGAGCAGGAAAACCGGCACCTAAACTATGGAGCCAGGAAATCTGATGGGTGTCTGGGATGTATTTCTGAAGGTGTTGAGATCTGTTCAGAAGAAATTAGAGCTGCATTTGTTATCGCATTAGCTGCAAAGTCGATGCTCAAAAATGATCTTTATTCTGCTTGGACCTGTCAGTCTTATCGCCGCTGTGCTTCAAAACAGTACTGTTCTGATTCTTACTGCACCTGACTGGAGTCTGCAACAATTTCCGGATTGATGGGAGATCTGGTTGACATCCAGTGCAGAGAGAAGGATGGCAGCTGTAATGCGTCGGCTATGGTGTGCGGCTCAGCCGGTCAGCGTGTTGTGCCTATGATTAGAAGGTTGCAGGTTCAAGTCCCTTGCTTGGTAGAGTGATGTCATTGTTGAGTTTTTGTGCCAAGTTCTCAAACTGCAATTGCTGCAGGGACTGGGATATTCCAGAAGCGTGCATCTAAGAGACTCTGCTCAGAAAAGAGCAGTAACTCTTTCATATTGAGAGGCTGAGGTGACTATGGAAGCTATTTTGAGTCCTATGATGTGTACTTTTTGTTTTGTTTTATATTTTTTTCATACAAACCCCTCTCATATACCCCCCAGCTGAAAAGCCACTGAGAGTGTCACCTGTCCCAGTGGGAGAATGAGCTGGATACTGAAATGCAAAGCTGCACCATCTTATCTCCATCTCTGGTCAGAAGGTCCTCGGCTGACCTCCTCAGGTAGAAACTTCTGAAACGCCACAGTCTGCTGCCTGATTTACAGCCACAATAAAAACCTGATAAATAATCACTCCATTCACCCGGAGCCTCTATTTACTGTACATAATGCCCAGTATATAAATCACTGTCCATTTCTCTGCTATGAATTGTGTGTAATTATAGCTGCGCTCTGCATTTTACCTGTGAGGGAACGTCGGCACAGATGTGACATATAAAACATACATAGTAATACACACGTCTTCATTAGGGAAGACATGTGAAAGGAACCTGCGGTAATAGACCCATAAATCTTCTCCATAAGGGGACATTAGAGATGAGTGAATGTGCAGTGAGGCTTTCATGACCATGCAGTCAGCTGAGGACATATCTGCTCACTGAGCTTACGTGGTACCGGTTCCTCAGAGAACGACGATCTTTTGAACGTGAAGAGCGTCCCACATCGCTGAGGGGGGAGCACCAGCGCCCCTCCCCGTGTGACCGAGCGATAACGAGCGTGTTCTTCCTTCCCGCCACCTAGACAGATCTGCTTTGATATGAATCCGATGGTTCCCCATCGTTGCCGCTCTCACCCACTTTAATGCAGGCCGCCCCCACCGTGCCCGTCCAATCAGGGCTCTCCGCGGACGTGTGTCACCCCAGGTAGGCCCCGCGAGGAAGCGCGACACGCTTTGAGCAAGACGGAATCTTCCGGAAAGAGCCCGTTTGTGTTCAAAGGCAACTCAACTTTGCTTAAGTTTCAGATACTTTCACTCAGAGAATCTTACAGACAATAAAAGACTTTTTGGAAATATATAAAAATGTATTTTAAGAACAAAAGTGTAATGGCACTTAACTGTTTATTTACCGGACCAAAATTTTACGGAAACTTTCACACATGCTGATGCTAACAAACCGGAGCAGAACCTTTACTGAAGGAACATAAGTCCAAACCTGACCTAAAATACACCCCCCCCCCCCATCCATGAAAAGGCCATAACCTTTCTCAGTTTCTGGTGTGAATCCTCACCACTGGCAGCTCAAATAAAGTGCCCCAAACTAGCTTCTGTCTTTCCAGAAGCGAGAAATATTGTTCAAATAATAATTTAACTTATGTGTCAAGTGAGCCGGAGGCTTAAACAGTAATTTATGCTGTTGCACTGAAAGGCAGCATGGTCAAGAATCCTCGGAGCTGTTGACACTGAATGTCCTTGTCCCACTCCAAAACTAATTGTGCTCCTGTAATATAGTTACAGTTTTTGGCCAGCAGGGGGCCAAACCTTGGGGGCCTCATGCAAATGTGCGATTTGAGTTTCCCCGCAGATGGAATGTTTCTTAAGCTCTCAAACTGGTGCACAAACAGCAGCACCTCTGTGGTAGGTCATGGCGAGATGACTTTGTTGTTTACTGCGCTGCCCCGCATCTATTTTCAGGTGTCTCTCTTGTGTATATAACAGCGGACGTGGGGGCAAATGGACCATAATGGCTGATGACTCCTGCTGGGGCCCCTTGTCCTTGTCACCAGCCTCCCTTGCACTGTGCATGACAGCAGCTACTGAACACGGTGCAGGCCTGCAAGACAGAAGGTATCTTTAATAAGAAATGGCATCGTACTCTTTCCAGCGGTCAAGAACATCTCGTCTGTTCTTTGCTGTTCTCTTGGAGATACTGCAGCAGAGCGAGGTAATGCTAAACAGCAGCCATTGGACCAAATTCCTGAGGCTCCTAAAGGCGCTACCATGACGACGGCTGCACCAGGAACTTATGGGAGTGGTTATTCTTGTCAGGTGACTTTTACCTCTAATCAGATCTGCAAGTCAGGGGTCTTGGATGCCCCAATACATTGAAATAAAACTGAAATTACACTCAACAACTGATTATTTTGATACTGAAGTTATTAAATCTGTAGTGAAATGTTTTATACTTTATGACAATTATTTTGAAAACTTCCAAAAGGATGATAAAATGAATTCCCCTGCTTTCAGATGCTGTCTGGGATGTAATCTTACAAAGACAGCAGCAAATTTGCCAAAATGGGTGCACACACTCACACATACATTTTTACAAAAGCACCATTTGTGTACTGAAATCTGAGTGTCAGAAAAGACTAGGCACTTTGCTTTGAAATCAGTCTTTATATTAATGAGAAAAGATCGTGGAAAGTCTAACAGTAAATACACACTCTGAGTCTCTGTGTGTGTGTGTGTGTGTGTGTGTGTGTGTGACTGAAGGATGAAAGGCAGAACTGCTAAATTTCATTTCTATTTCTTTTTATTTATGATTTTTTTTTTCTCAGCAGAAATGTTAATTAAATGCAGAGCCCTACATCCTAAGATGAAGCTGTCAGCTTCAGTTACATTTCCCAGCCATTATCAATCAATTATATGACTGCTGCTTGACTTTGTACAGAATTTACCGAGGACAGTGTGTAAGTTTAAGGTTTAAGGTAATAAATATGCACAACCAGAAAGTCCATGGCTAGTATATGACATGCTGTTAAGCAGCTGGACTTAGTATGTATTCTAAACAGAGTAAAGTCTAAATTTAATGCTGAATGTCTTTGCCTTGGTGCCTGACTGAGTAGATGATAAATATGAAGCGTAACCTTTGCAGTTCCACGACTGAAACTGAATGAAAAGTTTAAAGATTTGCATTTTATACTGGTTATATCAGTTATATAGCACTTCATGTTCTCCTTAAGTGAATTTCCAGCTGACTCATCCATTTTCCATACTCCTCTTATTGTAGTCTATCCCAGGGGTCATGGGGCACGAGGCGAGGAGGCCGGTCCGTCACGAGGCATGAGGCAGAGACACCGGTCCGTCATGGGGCACAAGGCGAGGAGGCTGGTCCGTCACGGGTCCCGAGGCAAGGAGGCCGGTCCGTCACAGGGCACGAGACGAGGAGGCCGGTCCATCACAGGGCATGAGGCGGAGACATTGGTCTGTCACGGGGCACGAGGCGAGGAGGCCGGTCCGTCACGGTGAACGAGGCGAGGAGGCTGGTCCGTCACGGGGCACTAGGCGAGTAGGCCGGTCTGTCATGGTCAACGAGGCGAGGAGGCCGGTCTGTCACGGGGCACGAGGCAAGAACGCTGGTCCATCACGGGGCACGAGGCGAGGAGGCTGGTCTGTCACGGTGAATGAGGCGAGGAGGCTGGTCCGTCACGGGGCACGAGGCAAGAATGATAGTCCATCACGAGACACGAGGCAAGAACGCTGGTCCATCTCAGGGCACGAGGCGAGGAGGCCGGTCTGTCATGGGGCACGAGGCAAGGAGGCCAGTCCGTTGCGGGGCCCTAGGCAGAGATGCCAGTCCGTCAGATTTGTGATAAAATTGGATGAGTAAAATATGAAATGAATACATATATATTAGTTAACAATGCTACCATGAGGCCAAAGCGAGCAAGCAAACATCACACACCCAGAGCAAGGCCCTACCAAGCTGTCACAGAGCTCAGCAAGCGACACAAATTCCACATGACACAACAGCCCAAGGTGAACTCCAAACAGTGCACCACTTTGTCAGAGATCTGTCTTCATCCCTGTCAATCCTGGTCCCATGTCCCCCGCTATTGCCTCTGGCTGAGACTGACCTTCACGCAGAGGTCGACTCTCCAGGGAGCACATGGGTGCTGGTGCCTAACCCCGCCTCTTTGATTCAGTTAGCAAATCAGGGCCCTCCTGTACAGGGCTGTTCTGCGGCATTCATAAACACCGGGGTCTGAATCACACAGCTGTATGCTTCATACATCACTTTCTGAGTCTTGTTTGGTCTCTGAGCTTCTGTTCATTATGGTCAGGCAGCCCCAGCAGAGAAAGCAGGGTCAGGCAGGCCCAGCAGAGAGAGCAGGGTCAGGCAGGCCCAGCAGAGAGAGCAGGGTCAGGCAGGCCCAGTAGTGATTGGGCCCAACGATGAAATCACTTTGCTGAGCTGGGGATTTCAACCAACAAGATTCTGATGACAGGCGCAGTGTCCCAACCCAGGGGGGCACAAAAGCTCCCTTTTCCCCTCCTCCGTGAATACCAGAGGTCCCCAGACATGAGCAAAATGTACATGCAAGGCCCTGCAATGGGGTGCCGATCACGCAAAATGACAAGAACTGCAGCTCCACTAATTAGTTCCTGCTAATTGGCCATGGGAACGCCGCAGGATGACTGTGGAGAGTAAAAATCTGTGTTTCTTCCTTCATAGACCAAAATTAATTCCTTAGGATGTTAAAATGTTCTTTATACTTCCCAAGTGCCCCCATGTTTGAATGAATCTGCCCTGACAGGTGACTATCAGACTACATTTGAATCTGCTCCATAAAGCAGAAAGGCTATGGATTATGGCTACGGGAATGAATAATGACCTCCACACATCCCCTCAAATAAATCGTCTCAACATTCATATTTTTATAAGCTACAGCAAAAAAAAAAAAAAACAAAGAGAATCAACACAACTGTGCCACCAAACCACCATCTTCCAGTACTTTCTCCCACGTATCTCCTGTAGCACACGTGGCTGTTTCAGGATTCCAGCAGCTCTGGGTGCTGGATAAGGCAGGTGTGGGAGGGGCCTCACCGGCCCACAGCGGTCACATGACTCTGGTGTCTGATGTACCTCGATAATTCGATTCTCATCTGGACACCAGTATGTTCTTCCATTCCAGACCACAGCCCCAAAAACAATCAATCAACTGACTGAGCAGGTACAAAGAGCTGAGAACCCCCCCCCCCCCCCCCCC
>JAODJU010000025.1:21622744-21642200 GCA_026776725.1 Gnathonemus echidnorhynchus | reverse complement strand
CTGCCCCCTGCTATGTCATGATGTCACATATGGGTTAAATGCAGAGGACACATTTTGTTGTTGTGCACTGTGTGCTGGGGTGTGTCAACAATGACCACTGATCACCAAATTCAATACAAATTCAGTTAGTCACCGTCTGGTCTCCAGAGCTAGGTGGCTGTTTCGTGAGGCCAGTCCATCACCTGGCTGCTTTTCTCAGGCCGGCCGAGGTTCCTCTATCCCATAAAGTGAGCCGAAGCTGTACTGGACTGGGTATTCAGACAATGAGAAGAGCCTTTACGCATTTAGACTGCTTGTTATTGCATTATTCTTTGGCTTCTTCAGATAAGGTATAATGCGTGTCATTTGCGAGGTCATTATGGCACTAATGGTGTGACAGATCAGCACGGACTGGACTCCAACCTGTACATCAGGACTTTCATAAAGGCTGCTGGGGGTTCGGCAAGGTGGCGAGTCAGAGGGACGAGAAGGAGGTGGGACCACAGAGCACCTGGCGCCAGTCACACGGCAAGAGAGACGTGTTTCATACCCAGACGATGCAGGGAAGAGAGGCTTCAGACTGAGTGAAAATGTGGTTCCTTTTTTGTCTTTGATATGGAGACGAAAATCAGGTTAAGAGATCATGTTGAACCGTGAAGTGGAGTCGAGTGCTGCACAGTGGATGCTGATAACCTGGAAAGCAGCTGGCCCTCAGCTTGACGCGTCCCCATGCCTTGGGGCACGTGACGGCATGTTCTGGTACATTCCGGCAAGTTCTAGTATGCTGTCTCTTACATTTTCATGCACACACCAGAGTTCCTGAAAAGATAGCTATATCGAACATGGGTGGAGTTTGGGGGGGTCAGGTGGGACACAGCCTCTCCCAGTCATCTGAGTCAAAATTGCAAGACCAGCATTGCCACTTTACACCTTTGCATAAGCGGTTTGTTGGTAACCTGTACAAAATAATAGGATATGGGTGCATCAGATACATGCGTTAGTACATTAGGTAAGCAGGACGCAGTGAATGCAGTGGAGAGCTTTCAGCACCCTGTTCCCGTTCTGAGGCTGAGAGCTTTCAGCACCCTGTTCCCGTTCTGAGGCTGAGAGCTTTCAGCACCCTGTTCCCGTTCTGAGGCTGAGAGCTTTCAGCACCCTGTTTCCGTTCTGAGGCTGAGAGTTTTCAGCACCCTGTTCCCGTTCTGAGGCGGAGAGCTTTCAGCACCCTGTTCCCGTTCTGAGGCTGAGAGCTTTCAGCACCCTCTTCCCGTTCTGAGGCTGAGAGCTTTCAGCACCCTCTTCCCGTTCTGAGGCTGAGAGCTTTCAGCACCCTGTTTCCGTGCTGAGGCTGAGAATCTTTATTATGGCAGCAAGTTTACAGGTTTGCAGGCTGAGCTGTGGAATTGTCAGTCTGGCCCATTAGACACAGAGCAAACCCTGAATATCTTAGCATAGCAACACCAACACCAATAATTACTAACTAGCGATTTTCAGTTAATGCGAATCCTGCCCTGATTATGTAGTAAATATAAGCTAGTCTGAGGTCTATTCCTGTGTTCCTGTCTCTGTAACCGACGGCTGTCCCTGCTGGGGCGCCATCTTCCAGGGAGGCCCCTACTTAACAAGTCAGTTTCACTTTGTCTTGGACATGGGGGCACAGGTGGTGAAGCTTGCCTAGGGCGCCACGGCAATGGCTGGTGCCGCTCGATTGGCTGATCCTTCGCTGCAGTCTGCATGTGGCCGGCAGAGCCTGAAGAAGGGAAAGGGAGACAGCATGAGCGTTTTGACGCATCACTGCTCGCGAGTCCAACAAGCTGCATCACTGGCGAAGGTCATTGGGGTGTGAACCAAGTAACCACCGGTGCATTTGGGCAAAACAACTCTGAAAGCAGTATTAAAAGTAAAGAATTGTCTCTGTCTCTGTGATAACAATGAGAATGTTCTGGATGTTTCACTGGGGGACCAAACGCAAACATTTGCTACTATGTCTGCATTCCTCCTGAAGCCTTCTGGATCCCTCTATCATGAGGCTTTTATTCAAAGCCAGAGTTTTTGTGCTGTGTGACCCTCCTAGCGAGGGGGGGGGCATTCCTGACTCACGCCAGGAACGGCTCTCGAGGGCAGGTCAATGAATTACACGCGATTTGACCAAGTGTAAATACACGTGATGACATTATGTGACGGGTGAAAAGGAAGCCTGTCTCAGTGTGTTAGAGAAACCTGATGTGAGGCACAGCTAAGACGGTATGGGGGTAGAGACAGCCCTCGGGGTGGGGGGGATTTGCTTAGAGAAAACAAACTGGGGCAGGTTAAAAAGGATTTGGACTCAGCAGAATTGCAAATAAGGTCTTCTTGCCTTCAACAATTAAACCTGAGCAATTAGGCAAAAACCAGGACTGCCTGAGGACAGAGCAATTTAACCAAGGAAGTACATAAATATTTATTAACCAGGCTATCAGGAAAAGCACAGAAGGCCCTCTAGCCTTTAAAACCCTGTGCAGCTCAGCACTGAGGCTCCGGGGAGCAAATCGTCTTTAAACGTGTTTCCTTAGCTGTGCGTGTGTCTGTGTGCCGTTACCAGGACAGCTGAGCTGATGAAGGGGCCGGTTTGTACGCAGCAAACTGTCAGCTGAAGGCCCTTTTAGTGCAAATATTAAGTGGCATAATTATTATTTTTGATATTTTTATGCATATAGATCAGGGAAGGACGTGTGGGGCCGTGGAGTGGCTCTCCTGGAGCGTCCTTTGAAGTTTCGCCTCATTACGCATGAAGGCAGATCTGAGGTCGTAAATAAGACGGGATATCCACGCACCCCCACATCAGCCCTCTTATCTCTGCTCTGAAGTGCGACCCTAACTTCCACAAATGTGCCCCGGTGCCCCGCTTTTAACGAGCGCGACATAATGAGCCATGTTATCGGCTTTCCGAGCTGCTTCCGAAGCCCGGGGTCCCAGCTAGGGGACGGAGATTACCCCGACTTCACCGGCACCCTCTGCCATTGTATCCCAGATTAGTTTTGGCATTCCATTCATCTTGGTGATAATATAAATTATGTGTAGGCAACCTTCAACCCTCCCCAAATCAGATTACTGCCACTTCACTCAGACACATTTCACCTGCGGCCTGAGCGTCTCGCCGTTCTACAATGGGAACTATTTCTATGTAAATATAGAATCAGGCCCTTGTCAATTTCAATTCCAATTACGCACATAATCTGCAGAATGTTACAAATTAAATTACTGAAATCACATTTAATTCTCATTACCTGTCCGGCGGTGTTTAATAAACGCAATCCCTTCCTTCCATTACGTTTTAGTGTAATATTAGGTGGCCAGGTGGGCTATTGTATGGAAATTAAACCATTAAAGTAAATGGCACCAGTTACAGTTTGGGCACGCTTTCATCTTTGGGGCAGGTGTGGCATACTCATTTTCTCTGATTCCAGCTACATAGGTTATATTCTTTGGGACAGGCGAGCAGAGGCAGACATTTACATACTCTGCGTCTGGCTCTTGTGCCTCTCAACCTAGATGGTAAACAAGAGCAGGCCAGGATGTAACATAAAAACACCTTGTTTGGGACTAGAACCCAGCAGAGGGCTTGGATTTCCTGACACGCTGCTGGGCATGCCGATCTCCTTCTCTGTTGGGGTTTGCCTGGATCATGCTCTGGGCGGGGGTTAGGAGTGCCTCTTCTCCACACAGCCCAGATTACTGTCTCCTGTGTTTTGGATGATGGGGCTGTGGGTTAGGCCTCTGTACCTGTGATCAGAAGGTTGCTGGTTTAAGTCCCATGCTCAGCAAAGTAGCCCCCACCCCAGTAGCCCCACCCCAGCCCGGCGTTGCTCACCTGCCACAACTCCAGAAGAAAAGAGCGTCTGGCCCCTATCCAGGAGATTGGTTCCAGAACCTACGCTATGTGTTAAGGTGAGCCCGACTATATCTAGTCGATATTTCTCAACCTCGCGCACAAGCTCAGGCTCCTTCCCCACCAGAGAGGTGACATTCCATGTCCCGAAAGCCAGTTTTGTCAGCCGGGGATCGGACCGCCAGGGCCTTCCTTGGCCGCCACCCCATCCACAGTGCACCGAACCCCTGACATTCCCCTTGCAGGGTGGTGGGCCCACCTGGGGACAGTCCCTTGTGCCTCTTTCGGGCTATGCCCCGATGGGCCCCACGGGCCAAGGCCCGGCCACCAGGCACTTGCCAACGGGCCCCTCGCCCAGGCCTGGCTCCAGGGTGGGGCCCCGGTGACCCTAGTCCGGGCGAGGGAAACGAGACTTCGATAGAATGCTTTATCGTGTATAACAAATATATGTGTTAAATTTGTTATGTATAATGAATGTGTGTGCGTAGCCTCTGCGCCTCTCATCGGAAGGTTGCTGGTTTGAGTCCTGACCTCAGCAGAATAATCACATATTCAGGGACACCAGAGCGAGGCCCTTAACCCCCATCTCCTGGGTCGCCATTCGCTGGCTGACCCTGCTCTGTGACTTCCAGCCTTCACTCTCACCTGTATATGTGTCTGTGCACTGCCAGCCGTATAACGGTACAGTACATATCTAACTTATAATACCCATAATGCACCACCTGTAGCTGGTGTGAATAAAGCTGGTGTGTACAGTATGGACCCTGGTATTCAGCTACATTTCTCTAAAAGGAGCCCAGCTATCTCTGTCAGATACGAGAAGGCAGTAAGCAGTCGTGTCTGAGAGTCGCCAGTGTGCTCATATCCAGCCTGAATGGCCGTTCTGTCCCAGGTGACTTTCTGGAGTATTCAGTCTGCGTCTGACGATGCTGATCCCAACGCAAATATGAACGGATTATGTTTGCCGACGCCTGGCAGACTGATATTTCACATTGTATCTCAGTGTTTTTTCTACTTCCCTGCAATGTTTCCTCTACTTAACAGGAGCAGAGTACATAGAATGCCAAAGAATCATTTTGTATTCATTGTGAATGCAAACAGATAAATCAGCATATAATTTTTTAATTCTCAGAAAATGCATACAAAATGCCCCTTTAACCAAATGTATAATGAGGAAAATGTGGCTGAACACAAAGCAGTAGCATTTGTGTAGCTGGAGGAATCATCTGATTGGCTCTTCTGCAAGCCTTGTCCTTGAAACGCACAGTTTGACACCCGTGATTGGCCTTTTAGCTGCTGTGAGAGTAATATGAAGTAAAATAGTGGCCAATCATTTCGGTCCAGCAGTAGGGGGGTGCAAAATTCTACTCAGGAAGCGGAGCACTTTTCTTCGAAGGTCATCAAAGAGTTGATAGAAGTAGATAAAAATTAGCGCCCTCTACTGCTTTCTCAGACAACTGTGGGGGCTACCTTCTTCATTGAAATCAGATATGTATTTTTCCAGTAATCCAACAAAGGGGGCACTAAATACATAATAACCTATGCACATAATCCCTTCATAAAGGACACGCTAATTAGCTTTAAAGGTCCTTTTACTTTGATGCGTTCAAATAGCATCTCACTTAGCCACCCACAATAATGGGAGAAATTGATGCTCGGCACCATCTAAATGTCATCTTTTGATTCTGCTTTTTCAGGATCTCCACGGGAGACGGTTGATCTTGGCATGTTAGCTTTGATGCCGTCTATTTGACATTTGTGTCATCTGTTATTGCCGGGTCCGTCGAATGTTTTGGACTTCTGGTGTCACAGACCTGCACTGGCATCTCCGGCAGCTAATTACGACGGCTGGAAGATAAATCCGTAAACAAATCGGCATCGGCATCTTGCTTATTTGCCTGTCTGTTAGCGCCTTTCAGTGTGTCTCTGGAGGCCGTTTCCAGATTCCCTTCCACATTATGAGACATGCCAACATGGCCGCCGTCAGACATAGACGTCATGCTGTAGCAGAGACCGTGACCGTTCCTCATTTCATTTGCTGCTGTACCTTCTAACAAAATCCTGGATTTACTGACTCCGATACACAGGTGGAAAATTGACAAAATGAATAATAAGATTATCATCCAGATAACAGCTTTAATGGTTTGGAATACACAACATCGATGAACATGTGCTTTAACTCGTAGCTTTGGACAGTTCTTGTAACTAAGCCAGAAAGGAAAGGGTAAAATAAGGCCACACAATGGAGCGCCTTTGCTAATAAGCAGAAAATGAGAAACATGTCAATTTAACACGCTCTGACTGGGATTTCATGGGACCCGGGACACGCAGATGGGGACAGTGCGATCGATCATGTGACACGGCTCTCACTAGAAAAAAAAGTGTTACAGTGTCATCCTGGCTGACTCGAAAGATTGCCTCGTGTCTATGGCGATTGCCGTTGTCTGTCAATGTCAGCACTGTCCCTGTGTCTCATTGGCCCTGTCACTTTGACACACGTTGTTGTCATTGTTGCAATTAACAGCCATCATGATGGAATCCTTACTGCTACTGATAGAATACTATCAGCGAGCTCCTATGACTTCTAATCTAAGTAGAAGATGCAGCCATCCTGTGGTCCAGGACAAATAAAAAAACAAATAAAACTCATGGTGTTCCCTAGCAACGACAGCAACTAGGTTTCTTAATCCACGGTGGGCGGGATTACTGTAAGATGTCAGTCACTGCCTGGTTAACCAATAGAATCACTGGTGGGAGGAAGGGTTTAACCTGTTGCTGATTGACGCTGCAAAACAATCTTCTGTGCACTGAGTTTCTGAATCCCAGTCCTCCCACTGGTGATATCATGTATTGTGTATTCATAATTACTGCCTACAGGGGGGGTGCAGCTCCTGTGGGGAGGGCGTTCTGTAAATGGAATCATATTTCTAGTGCGGTGCCTTTGACCGCAGGTAAGACTGCTGTGTGGTGATGGGGACCGCCCCTCAGGGGGGGGCGCAATTAATATGATGTGGTTCGCAGTATCCTGACACTGGCGGCCTGCCAAGCAGATGCTACTTCCCGTGATGAAATGGCGGAAGTCTCGTGTGTACCGCGAGTGCCGGCGAGGGAATGCTTGTGTCATTGGCAAGGCAGGAATCAGCGGGAAATGACAAACAGTCATGCCTGAAACTGCAGGATGACCAGAAGCACCTTGTCAACTGCAGCTTGAGTGAATCCAGTGACACCCCCCCCCCCACACACACACACAAAAAAACACTCTTTTTAATGGATGAACTTGCTGAACAGTGTTATTGTTTAAAGGTTCGTGTCCACCCACGGCTCAAAAGGAATTAACTGTTCCCAATCAAGTGTTCCAGGACACGGTTTCCAGGTCCCCTACTGGTTTCCATGGAAACGATGTTGTCATGAAGCCACCGTGTACTAATGTGGGGTACATCAAAACACTGTGACCGCCCGTTTCAGGAGGGAAAATGGTGATATTTGGACGAGATGTCACGCGCAACCCATGTTTTTGTGTTTGTATGCTCTGTGTTTTTCCCTTTTTTGATGAATTACGTAGATGACTAAGTACATTCTTTTCAGTATAGTTTAGCATTTATACCGTGAAAGGGTACTTTATAAAAAAAACCTATTTTTATTTTTCCCATTTCTGCTCCCACCCAAAAAGGCCGATTATCCCTTTTCACCCAGACATTCCTCCTAATGGACTCCGTTGGCGTGTGAACTTCAGTCGGCCGCTCCTTCCCATGATGCATCCTGGCCAGAGAGGGCACTGCTGGGCACGTTTCGCTGTCAAATTCAAAAGCTGAGATGTGCTTCCCTTCCCGGTTCCTCAGGACAAAATGAATGTGTTTTGGGGGGTGGAAATATGTACATAACCCGTGTTTCATAACTCATGTTTCAAAAACGAAATAAATAGCTAGTGAGTAGAATTAGCTAGTTAGGCAGAGCACGCTGCTTCAGAATCTCCTAAATAAGGAACACGATAATTTAATAGTAGTGTAGTGATTTTTTTGGTCAAAAGGGGCCCCAAAATAAAGGCGAGGTTGGAGTGCTGGTAAACATCTCCGCTGACCACACACCGTCAGCCAACCTGTGGTACCTGTGTTTCGTGATGTTTACTTGTTCGCTCCGAATGGTGGTTCGGCTGCTGACTGAACGCAGTAGAGCGCGTGCAGCATTTAATGCCGCACTGGCCAATGTCATCCCGCCAGCTGAGTGTGTAATAAAAGCCCAAACAGCCCAGGTGAGCTGGCTGTCGAGGAGAGCGGAAAACATCATTTCCAAATGTGCAGAAACGGTTCGCAAATACGTGCTCGGCCCTGCAAAATATTATCTCATTACAGCACCTTGCATGTTTTTCCATAAAAGAACAGGCTGGGTGATAAATATTTATAGGCAGTTAAAAAAGATGAAAACAATCAATTTTTTGCTTTTGTGGACTTCCCATGGCTGATTGCGTGGACACAGGCCTACGTGATCACTACTGCTGCTGCTGTACGTAGAGGCCTGACTGAGCATGTGCGAAGACACCACAGTGTATTTACCATATACAGAATCATACATTGTATTGCTGTTTCGTGAGAGTCTTTTCCACCCGCTTCCATTACTGTGCTTAATAGGGAAATGCATAAAACAAAGGAAAATAATATAGTACAAAAATTCTAAGAATAAATAAGATTTAAATAGCAATAAAAAACAACGGGGTCCATCAGATGCATGGTTTGGACCGCAGGACTGCAAATTGACTCAATTAAAAAACAGAACAAGAATATCTGTAGTTGTAAATTTAAAAGTGTGGGATGACGCTGTAGGAGTCCTGGCTCTGCCCGTCGGCGGCTTGAGGGTAGATACTTCTCGGTCCCTCGGTTATGGCCCCCGTGACGTCATTATCAAACCGGGAGCTGGAGACTGCAGTGATCATCTAATGCCATTTGGTTTTTCATCGTTGTTTTTGCATTATAAAAGAAATGCGCCAGCATGAAACAAAGGGCATTAAATCATCCAGAAGCCTCTCTTCCTGTTTGATGTCCAGTATTAACACAATTGTTCTGTTTCTCATTACTGTAACCTTGCACAAGATTTTCGTTTACATCGAAATTTCATGAGCTCGTAAAATGAAATTACACATTCGCCAACTACATGACAGCAGGGGAAAAAAAAATCTAATTAACGCAAGCACCACAGCACAGTTTGCAAGGTTTGCAGTCATATTTCTCAATTTGGATGAGACGTTTCTGAATCCACTCCCATTCCGTGCTATTGCCCTTATGCATAAATGTCTCCGTGGGTCACACTGAAATATCTCTGGGGCCGCGCTCCTGTTTCCAGTGCACGCTCAAAACAGCGGGCAGTATAAAATGTTTACGGTGCTCCATACCTGACAAGCCAATTATGTGGGCAGAGGCAAAACAAGCCTGAATTCTAGTGGATGGAACAAATGCTCACAAGCGAATAATTTTAGCCTGTGATAAAGGGTCTGTTTTCTGAGTACTAAGTCACAGCAGTGACAGTGAGAGAAAGAGACTGGCTGCTGTATGCTGCTTGTTAGCTACCTTGTGAACAGTAGTTCGAGGCACTTAATGACTCTATCATTACTATAAAGTATTATAAAACCCGCTCTTGTGTTAGTTATATTTTACTGCTTGTCTACTTATTTGTCTCCAAATCTGTCCTTTGACACGTGCCTTTGTGTTGCTGTTTAATGTGTGAGCCAAACAGCTTTTCATTCCGCGTACAATCGTGCAATGACAGTTAAAATTTCTGATTCTGTGTCTGTGCAGGATGTTCTTGGGAAAATGTCCTTGGTGGTTTGTTGTTGCATGCTGGAAGGTACGAGTCTTCCACATGCATGCTGCAAGGTCTCCCCCCACTCCAAGGCCTTGAACCCCACGTGATCCGCACCAGATTGACCACTTCAGGCATAGTTGACCCTTGTGACTCGACACTTCAGAGCTGAAGGGTGAAGGAACAGCCAACTCCACAGGCAACAAGGAAACTTGCGGTCTTCACCAAAAAAGGCCATTTTAAGTCCCGAGTCACCGATTTATCATGCTGCATGAACCTCTGAAATGCTCATTTTTATTCTGATTATTACCTCGTCTGCTGAAGTTTGTAATGTAAATGGACTCCATTTGTCAAGGCCGACGCAGATACTTCATCAAATTAATATGTTTACGCACAAAAATGCAATTTCCTGCTATCGTCCATATTAATTACAGGGAATTCAGGTCAAAGGGCAAAAAACACAAGATCAGCGGATATTTGTCAGGCAGAAGCTGGAACATCCGGCGTTGTGATACCACTGGCAGCCAAAGATGGCAGCACTGCTGATCCGCAAATCAGCCTCATTCTCAAAAATGTCCTCCATGTCTTCTTCTTCCATTAATGTCCGCTGGGTCTTTTTTTAAAAGCTAAATTTGGGCAAAACGCAACATGAACGACCACCAATGCTTTCCCTCACGTGACATATCGCTGATGTGAAAACAATTCCGTCGTCTTTCAGTGTGTTCCTACATCAAAGTTTGGAAATGGCACAGAAATACAGACACATATATACAGTATTTATAGGCCTATGCGCCATGTATGTGTACAATATATATTTCACTTCAGATCCCAGCTTTAAATCACCAGGAGAACCATTCAGCTCCCTGAGCTCGTAATATATGATAATTTAGCCAGGTGCCAGAGTCTGTTTGTGTCCATGATATGTAACCTCTCCGCTTTACTGTTCTCCAGGTATTTCCATCATTTTCTTCTTCTGTTTCAACTCCACGCAAGGTGTGAAATGCCACTGTAGCCTTTTCCATGTTCACTTCTTTTTAATTTACTGCATTTCACCTTCCTGTCAGCATAAATGTAATCCACCTACGGGTCTTGGCGAGTCGCTTTATTATTGTCAGTTTGTCATGTGCGCAACACCTGACACTCTCACAAATTAACGAGGTTTCATGGCAAGCTTACACTGATGCAGACGCTGAAAGGACAACTTGTGGTTTGATGTTTGACTCGTAATTAAGCGTAATTAACATGGCTGGCTAAGGGCCCTGCTTGTAAGACCGTACCGCAACAAGTTTGGATTCCTGTTAACGCTGTCCTGTTAGTTAAGTAAATGTTCACCAGGCTGCCATCTTTTGTATCTAATCCTGTTTGTCTCTCTGTGACACTGCGATCAATAGCCCCCAAATCCACCAATCGATATTTGGTAGATGGATTCGTTCCATTCTCAGGCTGGCACCCAAGCCTGCACAGGTGCTTATTAAACAGGAAGAAGATGTAAATGTAACCAGGTCAACCTGACTGTTCAATCAATGGCCTCAGTTCCTACTAGCTAATAAATGTAAATAAACAAAGTTAACACTTGGATTCCTAGTGATTTCGGCTCTGCTCCCCCCCCCACCATACGCCTTGCATTTCCACCAATTATCTGGCCTTATTTGCGAAGCTCTGCCTGTAGCTTCCTCGCGGCAGATATGGAAGTTCCAGTCATTTCTCATTGGTGGAGGCCTGGAGGGGCCGGGTCAATAAATCCAGAGCTTCTTCTGCATTATTAATTAATCATTAATAATATTTCTGCTGCAGAAGCAGATTTTATGATGTTTTCTGACTTAGTGAGCCGAGTTAAGTTAAACTTTATGGTGCCCATAAGGACAAAATCTCTACAGCTCTTTATAATCAATATGACGGCCAATTGGAATGTACAGTTATGTAACATAAACTTTCAAAGTTATTTTGAAGCAAATTAAGAGCTGTATCACACAAACATAAAGGAACTCCTGTCATGCAACATTAAAAATGATTGTGATGGAAACAAAAATGAAGTCGTCTTATATTTTAAGTGTATGTTTAGGTTTATTCTCACTTCCTATATTGCCACTGCTCAGAGGGCTATATATTAATGTGGTGGAAGCAGAGCATCTTAATGATGTTATTACTGAAGGACCTGAAAGTGCCAGTGACCATGCCCGCACTAAATCAGCTGCAAATGGACTTGGAATTAAACACAGAATTTGAGGCACACAGCAGGATATTCAGAGTGAGCTGTAGGCCCCTGCTGTCCTCAAGTCAGGGTTACCACACCGAAACGTGGGGAACTGCTCATCTGAACAATCTCCGTCCAATAACTGAACTGAGAGTCAATTAAGGTGATGCCGTCTGGGAGTGAGGACAATCCAGACAAGGTCCTCAAGGTACCAGGGCAGCTTTCCCCCGAATGTGACTGGGCCAGTCCCTCAACAAATGCATATTCCATGACGGGCAGGAAATGTCTGTTTTGTCTTTCATTTTCCATTTATTGTCTTGCATTTCTTTGGCCCTTTGGTCTGCAGGAGGTACGTAAATGAGAATTTCATCTCTCGAATCACAATTAAGGAACTCGAACCCTGACGTCGGCATTAATAGAAGGAGTGTAATTGAGCAGAATGGTGACAGGCACCTTCAGTGATTCTGGCACACAAACAGCTATGCTTAGAGACTGTCATTTGTTCCAAGGTAATAATGCTGAAACCAGGTGCTGCCTCTTAGTTATTGTGTCGTCGTGTGACAACGCACATGCACACACATAATCAATCGCACGGCTGCATGCCTGACACGTTCCTCTTTAATTAAATTTCCTCTGGTTTCCCGAATAATAGCATTATTCTGCTTTGACAGTAGCGTCTCTCTCGGGTGTCGTATGGTAACACAGGGGATCAAAGCTTGGCTTGATAGAATCTTCAAAATGAATTACGCTGTATTGGAAATATTTTTAATTGCTTGCAGTACTTAAGGAAACCTCAAACACTCAACTCATTGTGTTCTCTGTATAGCAATGAAACAGCAAATGGCGATTTATAAAACTCGATTCCCACGACCCCGCAGGGACTGAATTACAGGAACAAACTTTTTACCCCGGAGGAAGACAACTTGCCATTACTAACTAGATGACAACTCCATTTCGAGAATCTCAAGAAACATCAGAATTGTCCCCTCAATACACTGCTTAGGAGCAGGATGTGTGTGAGTAATTATCTAATTGCTAGACCTGCTTCCCAGAACGGGGTCACAGCAAACTAACTGGTTTTTGAAATTCTGCAAACACACACGGGACAGGAATTGTGTCCATAACTGTGGAGGTGGGGGGGCCACAGGCCGGCCCAGTGAACCTCCTCCCCGCCCCTGTCTGGGCACTGTTTCTTAAAGAGACCTCAATTTCTTTCACAAGCCACCTAAGTGTAAAACCAGGGCAGTTTTTTCAAACCCCTAATAACAGGCCACCAAACAGTGCGCCTTGTATTTCCCAACTTTGTTAATCTATTTCCTGTAGAGCCGTGAATGTTCATCGTTTTGATCTGCTGCTGGTTCGTCTTTGAAGTTCACAGGAAGCCAGAAATGCGTACATGAATGTGAATGTTGCATTGGAGGCGGCGTTCAGACTCAAAGCTTTCGTCAGAAGAGAATTTAGGTTCAAAGACGTCTTGAGAAACCTGGTTTGTTGTCAAGCCACTGCAGGCCAGCGATGCTGAGAGCTTCCTACGGTAACCGCATGGTGTGACTTCGGCACCCACAGGCCACGGATGAGAAGATATCAGTGCGAGCCTTTTCTTTCAGAAGCTTGTGCGCAATCCAGTCACCTTCCACTCATAATCCCAAATGATCCTCTTGTGGAGCAGTGGAGTGTGACACGGTAGCTGTAACACAAACCACAAAGGAAGGATCTCAGAAGGAGAGGTAAATGTGGCATGAGGTGTCCGTCCCACCAGTCAAATTCATTCCCTTTCTCCCGCTAGGGGTCATGGCTGGAGAAAATATCCATAATCTTTGATATTATACCACCGGTAACAGTCTCATGCAGACAGTTTCTTACATAGCTCAGGATCTGAGTAACCCCAAAAAGTCACCATACATAACTTTAGAGGTAAATATCAGTTATATACCTCCTATGGTCCATAATTCCTGTGAAATTCCTTCCAAAAAAGCTATTTTTTAAAGTTCATTATTTGTCTTTGCCTTCTACTCACCAATGGAACTGGTTCCATTGGGAATGATGGCCCAGAAATTGCTTACAAAACAGGACAACAATTACGATTCAGAATATTCATCAGATAGAGGAAATCAATTCTGTTCTTCACAATACTTCTGTCGCGGTGAGGTAATTACGTTCTGTAGACTGTGTTGCCAAAGATAAAATTCAGAATCTGTTTATTTTTTTCCAGCTGAGGGCAAGAGGAGGGTAATAAGTTTCCATCTGTCTGGCTAGAAGATTGCAGCTGCATATATCCTGGGTTTATAAGCCGCAATGATGTCGAGTGGCGTTTTAATAAACATACAAGTTTCAGATCAGTATTCTTTTAACTCCTGTTTCTAAGCATGTATTTCTGTGTATGTTGGCCATTGTATTCAATTCATTGTCAATGCGATGAGAGAGAAATCCATTTCATTCGCATTTTTACTTGAAAAAGCACTTCCCGGCGTTCATGTCCCTTCATCGCATGTTTACATGCCGCATACAATGCGATCTTGTGAGGCATGCGGACGCAGCCCCAGATGGCACTTTCTCATTTCCTCCCTGGAGAGCCTTCGCTGTCGCCACGGCGAGCATCACGCCCGGCCCGCACCCCGGAAGCCGCTAACCAGCCGTATCGATTCCCCCTCCGCGGGAGCCGGCGGTGAAAAGCACATTAACCACCTGCCACGACTTTCGATTTGGATTCAGCCGAGTCGCAGGTGTCCGGGCAGCCGGATTCCCGTGTTTCTCCATTCAGCCAGTGGGGGGCGCCGTTTGGGCCAGCTCTTCCCCGAGGGACCGTGTGCCTCTTCTGTTGCCAACAGGAGTGGAGGAAGTCATAGTGCCATGAATGTGGAAAGACGACAACGCAAAAGGCAGCTGTGTGACTTAACCAAAGGTTACAGGTTTGCACAGTGGCCTATGTTACATTTGTTTAGGAGATTGTTTTATCCAGAGCACACATTTTTGAGAAAGCAAGGTCAGATCGTCCCTTGAGCAATTGTGGGTTAAGGGCCATGAACTAGCGACCTTCTTTTAACAGGCACAGAGCCCTAATCCACTGACCCACACATTGCCAGGCATTCTTACACAGCAGACCAGTTTGTTTTGGGGGGTTTGGGGTTCTTTTTATACCACTGAATCTTTAATTTATTTTTGGAGTACATATAAGGACAGAGATCCTTAACCCAAAGGCTGCAGTTGGTCAAGGCATGGCGAACCTCCGCTGGACCCTTAGGAGAAGTATTTAGTATGAACTGTTTCAATTATAAATCAAGAAAAGGCCCAACCAGGCAATGCAGTGGTGCTATTATTTGTAAAGCTAGAGCAAAGTCATCCTTGGACCAAGAGCACCCATGCCAGCAGGCTTGGGAAGCCTTTAGATTGGTAAGTGTGCATCCTTAAGCACGTGGTACGCCTAGGGGTCACCTTAGGGGTCACGGACGTGACGCTCGGGCGGTCAAATCCCGCTCTGGATCATTCTGGGTAGCTCGAGAAGGTAAAGCAGATTGTGGCAACAGGTGGCGCTGTAAACACTGGTAGAGTGTTTGTGCCGCAGGATGGCTGCCGGGGCCCCTTGTAACCCACAAGGCATCATCAGGAAGCGTCGTGCTTCTATCTGAAACCACCACACGGGGTGGCTGGTATTCAGTGTTTCCTACTCGGGACAAATATACACTTTGTCTAGAGAATTTTCACACATCAGCAGGAGCCGCGATAACCTGTTAATCACCCCTTAGTTATTTTTGTATTGCCGCGATTCTGGCCAATCAAACAAGAGCTGGCCCAGCACCTTTGGGGCTCCTCCAGTCTGATTGGCTGTCGCTTCCGTCCCAGAAAGGAGAAGCCTATCAGCCCCTTTACAGACCCTTATCTAATTCTGACACCAGTAGGGGAAGTGTAATTATCTGTCAGGCTTAACGACCTGCTTATAATTTACTATGCCACAATAAACTGGTCACCTTCTGGAGGTATGGCTAAAAAAAAGAAAAAATGTGAATTAATGTTCTTTTATTTAGTCGTCAGCAGCTTGTTTAATAAATGCTATGTGCCTATTAAAGCTCGCCACAAATAGATACCTTTACTGACACGATCAAAGGTGCGTTCGTTTAATAAAAAAAAAAAGTAACAGACACTCGAGCTGTTATTTTGCATCTTTTTTTAATGGTGTGCATTTTACAAGGTAAATCATTTCCAGTGGGCCTCCTTCAAAAGCAATTAAAATTATTCCAACATATGTCTGTATATGGGGAATGCTGAGGTCTTTCTAACAGAGTGTTAAGTGCAGCTAGAACAGCAGATGGCAGGGAGCCTCCCAGCAAGAAATCCATCATTCTGCATGTGAAAACACAGCAACACAAATATATTTATTTTTATCTACATATTTACAGTGAGGAGCCAAAATATGCACTGTGCATCATGACACGTCCCTCCCCTAACCGCGTTTAAAATGACCTCCGGCCTGCCGTTGGTTGTACCAGATAGGACAGCCTTCATTCACATCTGACATGGATGAGTCCTGGCCGCCCAACGGTCACGTCCTGCTCGTTCGATCCTCCTGTGTGCCACGCCCCCTTGTTACCACGGGTATTCCACACGAGGTTATCAGCTGTTTTGAGTCGTTTTCCATTGAGCCTCTGTATTTAAGTCCACGTTCAAGTATGTTTCCCAGTCCTGTCATTGAAGTCTAGGGTTGAAGTCAAATCAGTTAAGTCTCATGGGGTTGCCTGTCTTTCCCTGGAAAACTCTTCCTGTTCCCAGTAAAACCCTATTTCCCTGATCCTTCGACTCCATCTCCTACTTCTCAGGTCCGTGCCCAGTGCGTTACGACACCAAGACCCCGTCAGCCATTTGTGGTCTTTCCCTCCTCAGACCAGGCTTGGCAGATACTCACCACGGCTGACTTTGAGCACCCTACAAGTCTTGTCGTTCCGGAGATGCTTTGACCCAGTTATCTGGCCAAAACAACGTGGATCTTATCGGAGTCTCTTCTGCATGTAACACTTTCATTATGAGTACTGAACCCTAGCGTGTAACATACCCCACAACTCATATGTTGCAATTTTATGAAACTAATATCCTTAAAATATGGATAGGCATGCATGCATATATGCTGCACATATAACCAACATGAAACACTCACGTAAGAAGGATGGTGTTCATTTTGAGATGAATTATTTTCTGGAGTATATTACACTCAAGTCGTGCTGAGAAACATGTCATTTGGCTCCACTGAGACTGATGTTTGCATTATTGAAACAGGCGAAACCATCTCCTGAATGTCACTCTGACATTAGTGGGCAGCATGTGTGATACTCGTATGAATATTTACATGTGACGACCACCTCTCGTGTTGCTCAGATCCGAAATAAACCCAATTCCTGCTTATTCTAGCAAAAATAAAACTGCATTCTAGTCGCTGTGTCTCTTGTTAATGCTCCGCTTTTACATTCTGTCCAGCTTGACTTTGCATGTCTGTGCATTTCTGCTGCCACAAGCTCACCGATCCTTATGCTCCTGTACTCAGCAGCATAAGATAAAAGCTCACGTTAGGAAGAAACCATCCATCCATCCATTTTCTGCAGCTGCTTGTCACTCACACAGGCACCCTATGGGCAATTCGGTAACTTCAGTTAACCTCGGCATGTATCTGGACTGGGGGGGGGAACCAGAGTACCCAGAGAAAACCCCACGACAACACGGGGGGGAACATGCAAACTCCACACACATGGAACCCTGGTGGAGACTCAAACCCGGGTCCCTGAGGTATGAAGCTACAGTGCAAACTCACAAACAGCGGAAATTAAACATGGCCTTTCCCTGTTCCTTATATAAGACGAAGGCCTTTCCCTGTTCCTTATATAAGACGAAGGCCTTTCCCTGTTCCTTATATAAGACGAAGGCCTTTCCCTGTTCCTTATATAAGCGAAGGCCTTTCCCTGTTCCTTATATAAGCGAAGGCCTTTTGCTACCCACAGTAATGTAGATCCTGACACCTGATCTCTCATGTAGCCATTTCTGCTTCAAATATTGACAAACACAATCAGAAAATTAAAGCACACAAACTACAAACTGATGTTTTTCTATCTACAAAGTACAGCCTATAATCTTGGCAAAGACACAGGTAAACAGTGAGCAGGGAAGAAGCTTCTGGAGCCCTGTGTACTCAGGGAAATGCAGAAACAGGAAAGAGCCAGAGGGCAGCAGCACTCCTGATCTGTGGCTCTGGGTATTGATTTCATCCACGGGGGATTTAACACTTGAAAAACGTCCATTTCTTAATATCTCCCCCCATGCGCCCATGAGCAGTGGCCTCACAAATGCAGAGAACATTGTTTGGAAAACACTTCCCCTGGGCAGTGGTGGAAGCGCGCGGCCCATTAGCGACGGCCGGGGGTCCGTGGTCAGAACTCAGGACGCAGCAGGGATCGTCTTCCAACCCGATGTGGGGCATTTTCAAAGTGGACCCGTAGAAAGTTAAAGAAAAACAATCACAAGTTAACTATAGATGGAAATCATTTTAAAAAGGCAATAAAAACTAAATAAAGAGCAAGCGAGTAAAGTCAGAAGATCGTAGCGAGCTAGCTGGTTAGCAGAACAGGCTGCTTCAGCATCTCTTAAATACGGAACATCTTTATTTAATATTTAGTGCAGATACAGTTTATGGTGAATGGGGGGAGGGGCACAAAATAATAGGGGGTTTGAGTAATGGTAAAAATGTGCAGTAAATCCCCAGGTTGAGAATGTCTGACTGACCGATAACTCATACTTACCAGTGGACTGCCATAGAGCCTGTAATATTAAACATTTGGGTTAAATCCAATGGTTTGTAATAACAAATGCACACGCTACTTTGTGACGCTCATAAAAACATTACACAGCTTCAGCGGTTTGTCGGCTTGGGTTAGGAGATCGCCGTCCATCATTTTAAGTCAGATCGTGTCACCGTTAACACTCTTCCGACTCCGACTTAAAGAACAGATTTCATTCGTAACCTGGGGGCTGCCTGTATATCAAATTAGATTTTTTTAAATTTGCTTCTGGCAGAACATTTGTAATAACATCAGAGTGTTTCTAACATTGCACATACACTGTTGATTTGTTTGTATCCTAAGTTGCTTCCCGAACCATAAAGCTCACCATCTGTAAAGCTTTTCAGACACAAGCGTCCCTTAACTGCTGAGCTAAACAGGAAAACCACATATTTATTGCAGTGACATACTTCAGAATAAAGATGTGGAGCTCGGGTGGGATCCGGGCTGCATTTCATTGTGTCTCATGCATTCATGGATCCATTCGGGGCATCGTGTTGCAAGGAGGAATGTGCGAGGCAGTAGACTGAGAGACTGCTTTCTATGGCACCTGCGCAGCCGCTCACTGGCCCTGTCGTCCAGTGTTACGTTAAACGCATGTGAAATGAAAGCCAGCCAAGGGAAAATGCAGAATAAAAAACTGCATTTGTACAAAGCCATGTGGTTAAAGGACTCTGCTTCGTAATGGATGAGTAGAGGCCCTGTTTTTTAGGCCAAAGCTCAATGAACCAGGCGTATACCAGTCATAATCGGAATAGCCGTGGTATCACTTGTAATTATCACTATTAAATATCGGTAATAGCAGCACTG
>JAODJU010000025.1:21581810-21597981 GCA_026776725.1 Gnathonemus echidnorhynchus | reverse complement strand
ACACACACACACACACACACACACACATTTTAATTTGCTCTCATGACCCCCCATCCCTTCCAAAGCTTTCCAGCCATCCTGCACAATTAAAACATTATTAATAACATTCTGCGTATGGCACTCTTCACATATTAAAATGTTAAAATTATATTCTTGCCAAAATTACCCTCCATCTTTCATTTTAAAAGGTCTTTCAGAGCTGTCTGACAGGAGGTGCTTAAAACACCCCAAGGACGTCTTTAAATGATTTCAGCCGTAGGGAAATGACTATAAAATCTGCAGACCATTATCACTAAAGGATTCGTATCTTATCAATAAAAACAGCCTTCCTGTTCATTTTGTTTACATCCCACCTCTGTCAGAACACCCACATCCACCTCTCAGATATTAGGTATCTGCTGAATGGTTTATGTATATTTGTAATGGTGTGTGACGCCATGCATCATGCGGGGAAATGGACAATTTTTAAATTTAGCAGGTTTTTTTTTTCCAAAATATACATTGTTTTTTGGAAAAGCTAATTCCCAGAGGAAGTGGAGCATCCAATGGTGTCATCACTCTGGTGACCCTGGGATTAAAACCAACAACATTCTGGACAGAGGGGTGGCATCCTGAGCGACACAGTGCCGCCTAAAAAAGCTGCTTAATCTGGGGACGGGTGTAAAGCCAACCTTTGTTGAGATGAGAGACAAGGAGCTGCTTAAACGGGGGGGGGGGTAGACCCACGACAAACAAAAGAGACGCCCCCCAAGTGACAAACGTACTCCATAAGCAGAAGCAGCCCCATCATCTGATTGTTTTTTGTTTATTATCAGCATGGGAAAGATAATTTTTAAAAACGATTTTTCTGTCCGGCTTCTGAAAGCCTTTCCAGACAGACACATCAACATTGTTTTAAATCAATAAAAATAAAAATCAGAGTAAATAAACAGATGCGACGTGGGAAGTTTCGCTGTTTAGGTGGCATCCAGCAACTTCACAGGTGCTGGCCAAAGATCGTACGTCATGCGGCAACGTGGAAAGGGGATGCAGGGAAGAGACAGGAAGCCGGCGCTTTCGAACAAGCCATTTGTGCTGGGAAAACAAAACGCGTCAAAGCAATTTCTCACGCACCTCGATGGACTCGGCGCGGCCGCTTCTACAGGCCTTCCAGCACATCTATATTTTCAAGGAAAATTGGAACCTCTCCTTCCCGCCTGACGTGGGCGGCCTTTAAACTGCAAGCAGCCGGCTCTCCCATGAATACTAACACGCAACAGGAAATAAATCACATCCCACGCCGAGCTCCTGCAGCCGGACCTCAGCGAGGCCACGGCTGATTAACTGGGGCACCAGTGGGGTCCCAGGTGCCCCCCCCCCCCAAAAAAAAAAAAAAAAAAAAATTGCATAGGCTGGATGGATCGATAGATAGATAGAGCAAAAAAGTGTCGCATGGAATTCTGCAGAAATAATATTGCACAGTGGGTTGCACAGTAATAAATAGTGTATCACAGTGGGTATTGCACAAAGGACTAATGAATGTTCTGTGAATGTCCCTAAGTGGTCAGATGCATTCCGAAAGCTGCCTGCCACACGGAGATGTTTCCTATGAGCCGAAATCCACCTTCATAAGCGTCACATGATCTGTACAGAAATGAGCAGTGTACCCCTCTGTCCAGTGTCCTAGGGGGGCATTTGTCCCTTTAATTCAGACGTTTTTACCCAGAAATGTTTTCCAGGCAGAAGGTGACCGAGGTACAGGTTCTTAATGGAGTCCAATCTGTTCGCTGACACTGGAAAATGTTAGCATGTCATTTATACAGGCATTCCTCTCCCTTCCTGGAGAGTGTAATCATATCACGTTTCTATGTGCCACTTATTAAACTGAAGTTCGACGGCGAGTTTGAGTAAGGAAATGGAATCAGCCACCAGTCGATAGCCCCTGAGCGTTCCTCCGTTGCCACGGTTACTCCTCATATTTCCCTTCATCGCCAGCCCATGTGCAGCGAGAGGTCGCCGGGGTCTTGGTCAGTGCTCAGCATCACGGCGACCCTATTAGATGCGTTTTCTGCCTGTGTGCCAACAGCACAGGTACCCTGAGGAGCAGCCGCTGCCTGGCACTCGGGTGCGAGCCCCTCCCTAGGGCGGAGCCAAGGAGTTTCATGGCATTTATTTTAAATTTAATTCTTTTTATCCTCACCCACCGGTGCTCTGGCCCTCCTGAGTACAGCAGCTCAAAAGAGTTAACCTTTCCCTTTTAATAATCTTAATAAAAGTGTTTAATCCATAAAATCTGTAAAAACTACACCCACCGGTAATGAGAATAACTACACCTTAGAGTCGCTAAAGTGGACAGACTGTGGCTCAGCGACGACAGCCAGAATACTTTGCCTCTTCCCTTGTCTTCCTGATCTCCATTGCATTTCGGTTTTACAGTATAATTTTTTTTTTATCATTTTCCATTAAGCTTCTGCAGACGGTGCGACAGGAACTGGATTAGACTGTCTGCTTCAATGAGAGCACGGACTCAGTGGACTTTAATCACGGCATCACTGCGGGGGGACTCGGCTGCAGGCTTTGCCTCTGCATGGGGGGCACCTATGTGTGCATGCATGACGATAGCGCCCCCTATCCTATCCCAAAGATTTAAGGGACAAAATATGCTTTGAAGTCCAGAGTGGAAAGGAAGCTGTCAATCACAGGGCTGTTTAACTTGCTTCTAGCTGGTTACTTTATTCGGTGAATTTGATTGATTCCTGTCGAGTTCCAGCCGGCGGTGATTGGCCGCTTACACTAACTTGAGTTGCCGTGATTTGCCAGCCATGGTGCGACATGCCAGTTGGCCCTCTCTCAGTATAAACATCCCACGGGGGGGTCACACAGGGACAGTCACGGAAATCCGCTCCCAGGTCCGCTTCCCGGACACTTTTCGCTGTTCCATTGCTATTCCGACCCTCAACAATCTCCAAAATCATCCCTCTGTGTGAGCTTTCAGAGTTGTAAATATTTAGCCCTGGCAATTGCTAGTGGCCACTAAAATGATCCAAATCAAACACCCTAAGGATAAGAAAGATGGATTTTTACATTTTCCTGCACTTAGTTCATAAAATGCAATTTGACAGTATTTACAGATGGCAGCAAACCACAAAACAGCCCCTCGCCCTGACCTTGCCTGACCTTAACGAACGTTACAATTAATATGGCGTCATTAGGAGAAGCTATTCCATCTAAAGCAGTAGCTACCTCGCTATGGGACTAAATCCCAGAAATGTGTGAGAAAAAATCTACAAATTAAATGAGGAACATATGGCTGGACTTTCATGAAATCGTCACGTTTTTCACACCATGAATGAAGTAGGATGTCATTGACACAAATATTACTTTAGTACTTGCACCTAACTTTTTATTACTGGCTACAAAGTTATTCGGCTGGTTCAAAAAGTAGTTTGTTTTGGTGCAGAGGGTAGTGGCCTGAGGGTAGACGCTGTGCCAGGTGCCAGTGTGCTTCTCGTGGGTCCTGGTCGTGGGTTTTGGAACAGAGGGAGACCACCTGTTCAGTGAGGAAGTCAGTGCCGCACACTGGTGTCTCAGTTAGCTTAGAGCCCAAGCAAACCTTCAAACCAGGTCCTGCTGGGGGCAAGAACTCATGTTTTAAAATTAAAGACCAAACAACCTTAATATATCTGGACGTTCAAGACAAAATACGTCCTGCTTCAGCAAAGGGATTATTTACGCCTCCGGGGTGCTGTTTGTTTATACACCTGCAGCCCGTCTCGGCCAGCGGGGGCTGTAGGATACATCTGAGCCACCATGTCCAATGATTACTTTTCAAATCATTGAGATATTCGTACAGAAACTAAAAAGAAGAGGGAACAGAGTTTTCCTGGTTGTGTTTCACTGGCCTGATCTTGTCAGCTTCATCCTGACTTATTTGAAAATCTGTTAGCAGTCATACAGCATCTGAGATAAAAAATGGCCCCAGACTTTGTCCCCCGACATTTTCCTCCAAGTTATATTGTCCTCTCCTATGGTGAGATTCATCCTAAGGGCACAGAAGAGGATTTCACTTTTCCTGAAACACTTCCAAACAGCGATTTAGTGGCTGTATAGGACCATAGATGCGTATCACCGAAAGGCTTCCAATGAGTTACTGATACATCAGTGCTGTTGGTCAAAATGCATTTTTTCAAATCTAATAACATGGATCAGCATCTTTCTGTTCACAGTAATTTTTTGTAGATCAGTCTGGGTTAAGCTCCTGAAAAAAGCATCCTATGGAAATTTAACCAAAGTCACAGCCAGATGAAAATATTTGACCCAATGAACCTTCTGGGAGAATTTGTTTATCGCCAACAATGACAGTAATTATTTTTTATCCCTTACAGGTTGTGTCTTGTAATTTTCAGATACTTCCAGATGATCTCACTGAAGGCAGCACAAAATTTTTATTAAATGGATATTTATGTATTTTTTCCTCTGAACTCACTTCTCCTCAAGACCTGCATGCATGGATGGTGCTGCTTTGAGTTTGGAGATGTTCTTCTGGAGTTTTCTAAATGAGGAGGCTGAGGGTGGGGAGGGGGGAGGGGGAGAATCCCAGGGTCGTGATGGTAATCAGCAGTACAAGAAGCGCCACGTCCACAGTCACACACACACACACTCACTCTCACACACAGACAGACACACACACTCTCACACACACACACTCTCGTTGTGTGCCGCCCGAAAGGTATGTTCTCAGCTTCCACTCTTAGTGCTCCCAGTGGATAGGATCTCCTCCATTTAAGACAAATAATTGGATTTCAAGACCGTTAAATTGCCAGTCATGCAGTGACTATTTACCCTCTTTCAGTGTTGATGTGATTTCTGGGCTCAAGGCTTTGTGAAATATTAAAAATGGGCATTTTGCTTTTAAAGGCAATCACTTTAATATTATGGCTCATTAATGCAGTTCAAGGCCATTAAAACGAATGCAGTGGACACCTCTAACAGCCTCCCGCCCACCCCCACCCCCCCAGCGTCGTGCACATCCTTCAAGATAAACCAACCTTGCAAATGTTTTCCTTAATAATGCATAATGCAGATAACATCAAAGCATTTGTACAGCAAGGTTTCCTCTGCAGCACATGGAGGAAGCTGGCGAGAACCACAGCTGGGGGGCGCAGAGAGCTGAAGGGACGCATTTGCCCGAGCACCAGCAAGCGGCGACTTTAAACAGCGGGACCGCCTGTATCCATGTGTGTGCCAGCGTTTGGGAGAGCAGCTGTCCAGGGACCTGTGTCCCGTGCATTTTTGGGCCTCCTAGTGGGAAAAAAACGCTCTTGGCTTTTCATGCGAGGTCCACGACAGTTATCAGCCAATCAGAAGCTGCCAAGATGCCCAAAAAAAAACAAATGATACATAAATAAAGACGACAAGAGAGGTCTGGTTATTTTTTGTGATGTTTCTCATCCATTTTCCTCATAATATTTCATTGCAATATCTATTCAGATACTCTTGGAATAGAGCAGAAGGTTCTACAGCTCAGATACCAGATTCGGATTCAGAGGACATGCTGATGGGACAGCGGGAGCAATGGCAGCACCTGATCCTGCTGCCCCTCTCGCTCTCCCTCAGAAACATCTGTCAGAAGAAGGTCCCCCTCCCAAAGTCGACGTCTACAAGTATCAGGAAGGTAACCTGCAAGGAGTGTTTCCTTCGCATCTAACAGCCGCTTTCCAGTCACGTCCCCTGAGCAGCTGCTTCTTTGATGGGGAGGGGGGGTGCTCTGATTTTCTAATAAGAGTGAAGCCATCTGACCTGCCTGCTGCCCCAGTCTCACTGCATTAGCGTCACACCAAAGAAGCATCTCGAAAAAAAGGTGGCTGCTCACTGCTAACGCTACCAATTTTACGCTAATGCTACAGTATAATCATAAAAATATTCAAGTCAGCACCATTATAGACCTCCTCAGGTCAGTTCAGATTCTCGGGCACATCGTTTTGTTTTGATCACCAATCCCAGAAAGCCAACACCAGCCATTTTAAAACACTGAACGTAAATGTTCAAATTAATAACTCTGCCTGACGTAGCAATGGACACTGCAAAAACATAAAGCTGAGTTTAAGCTTTTATTTTGTGTAGCTTGGCGCGTTTGCGACTAACGCTGGGCAAACATGGTACTGACATAAACGTGTCGGGGGCAGCAGGACATTCATTCTCCTCATCAGAAAGTCTGGGTCGCAATGCTTAACACAAACGTAATTACAGGGGCCTGTAATGGCCTGCTAATCCAGGGCTGTCCAAAAAGTGACCCCCCCCCCAGCTCACCAAGCGAGCCAGACACACTCGCAGAGTGTTTGAAATGCGACGGCCACCTGCAGGGTGAGAAGGGCATGAACGTAAGCTAATTCCTCACCAAATGACTTTTTCCTGAGGGGCAGATCTGCAGACGTGCAGAGTCTGAAGGTTCAAATGCACCCGTCTTGGTAGTTAAGTAAGGCCCCTAATGTTTGTTAGTCTGCCTGTGATTTGTGAGAGGACAATAATTTTAATTGTGTATTACAGGTTCTTATTGTACTTTAAATGCAGCATCTCGTATTGATCAGGATACCAGTAAAGGTGTTACTGGAACAAGCACACGTGTCGCAGTGAATGTATGTGTCACCATAAGCACACGTGTCGCAGTGAGTATATGTGTCGCCGTAAGCACACGTGTCGTAGTGAGTGTACGTGTCGCCGTAAGCACACGTGTCGCAGTGAGTATACGTGTCCCCGTAAGCACACGTGTCACAGTGAGTATACGTGTCCCCGTAAGCACACGTGTCACAGTGAGTACACGTGTCACCATAAGCACGTGTCGCAGTAAGTATACGCTGTCACCATAAGCACGTGTCGCAGTAAGTATACGCTGTCACCATAAGCACGTCACAGTCAGTATACGTGTCGCCATAAGCACACGTGTCGCAGTGAATATGCGTGTCACCATAAACACATGTCACACTGAGTATACTTGACACCGTAAGCACACGTGTCACAGTGAGAATGCGTGTGGCTGCCTAGTATCTCTCAGCCCTGAGATTCCCATAATAACCTTGAGATCTCTACATTCCCAACAAGATAAACAGTCTGAAAAAAGTAGGTTACCAAACTCATATTTCAGCCCACAGTCTGAACCTCATAACCTAGTTGTGACCTGCAGTTATGGCTTTTTGATGTATGGTGCTGTCCCACGCGGCCTGACATGCTGCACCCTGGTGGGTTCAGCAACTGACCACTGTCATGGTCCCCGCAAGCAAAGGAGCCCCAGATCCAATATGAGAAATTCCCACAAGTCCGTTTGTATCGTACTGCGGCTACACCAAGAGCAGCACTGCGCCTACAAGGACATTAGAAGCACTGCCAACAGCTGCAGCTCCAACACTTTAAACAGCAGCAAATTCAACGGCACCTGTAACGTCGCCATAAAAACCCCAATGTCCATACTAACACGTCATCACGACAATACGGACAGCCCCTGCAATGTGTCCGAAGAAGCAAAAATTTTAAACCAGGAGGAAACCTGATTTTTGTTCAGTCGTGAAGCTTTAATGTTTGTAGTTGCAGATAGGATGGAATCATAATCTCAGACATAGTTTTTTTTTGATCCATGGGGGGGGGGTGTTAACTCTTCTATATTCAAGGGCAGTTATTCCCAGAACAATCTACTGAGTCCGGTGTAAGGGGCAGCATTCTGGGGTTGAATGACATCTTGCAAACATTCGACTCCTCTCTTCTATCCTGGGTAATGGTTCCTGAAATTTTCCCCATCAGATGATGTCCCTCTCCCTGCTAAAAGGGTAAATACAGGGGCAGGTCTGTCGTCACCCCCCCAACAGTGTAATTACTAACATAAATGTGTGGTATTCATATTTTCATTTTTGCAATATCTTTGCTTAAGATGATTTACCATGTTCCGCACTTATACAGTGATACTGGTACGGTCTTGGTTTGCTGAATCACTTCAGGATAAGTTGCGTGAATCAAGCAGATGCTCACTTTCGCAACTTGTGGTCCAGTTAAATCTCTACTTGGTTGTAGGCGTCGTTAGAGCGCATTCGCACGTGCCGTGACTTCAAGGGAGGTGATATTCAGGGATGCTAATAAGAAATAACTGCTAAAGAGTGTATGACCACACACCGTGGTAAATACAAGACAGAGGAGGGTACAGATTGAAGGAAGAGAACACTTTTGACAAATTGGGGCAGCGGCCCCTTTAAGAAAAGCAAAGCCATGCAGTGACTGGCTGACGCCTCTGACAGAGCCACCCAAAACCCACAGACTGGACCCCTGATACAGCCACACTGAGCCACTATATAAATAAGAGACTGTGACTTAACCTAGACTGCGACTAAACTCGCTCTGCTGTTTCATTAGCGCTGTTAGCAGCGTAGCCTTGGACTTAACGAAGGGTACATCCCCAGGTCTGAAGCTATAGATAAAGCAGATTCATGACACAGTAAAGACAGAGATCAAAACACAGCCAAGCAGACATTAGGGAGCCAAACGTGTGAAAAATAATGTCATTTAAGGGAGAGGGTTCAGGGCAAGTAATGGGTGGAAAACTATGAAAACAAGTGTTTGCTTATTTCTATATTCCTCTCAATTTATTAACTAATATTGTGATATTTTTATTCTTCTATTAATACCTCAAAAACTTTCCTCTCCCTTCTAAACAAAAGTACAAATGCCCCAGTGTTTTCCTGACTTTAGACAGAGCTGGGGACTTATACTCTGACTATGGTGGGGGGGGCAGGGGAGGGGGGCTGTACTCTTTTAACACAGACACCTTAGCAAATGCCAGCCACCAGAGTGACCTGGATTTTAATGGATCTACCATAATAATTCGGGAATGACACCTACGACCTGCCCACACTCTATTTCCTGGGATGGAAATCGGCCACGGTGACGCGAGTGATAAGATATCGGTCTTGCAGAATGTCAGCACTACGGCATATTTTAGCTCATGGGAGATTTACTTAGACAAAAATGTTCTGAAAGCAGAATGAAAAATTTTTGGTTCAGGAAAATAACCAATAAGATGGTAGAGGAGGTGGGTTCAACCAATCAGATGTATTAGTCCCGCCTGCTCTAGTTGCTGATTTGTCTGATTGGTCTAGCGTCCGCATCATCACACCCTCAGCTTTCAGAATGTTTCAACCAAACATTCTTGGAAAATGGCTGCCACACACGTCGTAAGGACTCAGTTCCGCTGTGGCTGTCCTAAAGCCCCTCCCCCCACCCTTTAAAAATATTTATGAAATCTCATTCAGTTTTATTGGCTTTCTAGAAATGTTTTTCTAATTTAGTATCACTGAGGCAGAAATAGTGCCGACTGGCAGCTGGTATACCGTATAAAGCAAATTGAACAATTTTTCTAGGGGGATTCGGAAGTGTCCCAGTCCCAGGGCCCGTTTCCTCAGATGTCTCCGCTCGTACCAGCGATGGAAAGCCTTCGTTGCTTTTCGAGGTGAAAAGTACGACTCCGTCCGGTTTATGCAAGAGCACAACGTCAGATTTAATTCTGGCTGGGAAGCCAGTGACAGAAAGCCTCCTTCAGCCTGCAGTGATGTGCTGGGTGAGAGGATCCAGTGGCGTGTGCTAATTCAGTCTGCGGGCTTCTTCAAACGGCTCATTTGTTCACCTTTCCGATGAAGCGTGACTTCACCACCGTAACAGATCCTCTCCAAGAAATTTCACCGCTCCGAGGCAGGTGTGGGGCCACCATCAACAGAGAGCTGTAACTTTTTTACCTGATATTTTCCTGGTGGAAATGTTTTATGCTTATAGATCAGAAAAGGAAAGCGGGCTCATTCATGCAGAATGGCTGAAATGGCTTTGAAAAATACAGCAGCCTGGGGTTCTGGGAGTCCTGGGGTTCTGGGTAGAAAGTCCATGAAAAGTGAACTGTCAGATAAACAAAAAGCTTACCCAGGTGATTTGGTTAGGTTAGTACCATCCATCCATCTTCTCACTTATGCGGGTCAGGTCGCAGGGGGGTAGTTTAATTATAAGTTAATAAAATATCGTTTAACTATAGCGGCTCTTCCAGGTCACCTGGTCTCTAGCCTGCATGAGCGGCAGAGTCCCTGCTGACACGACTGCAGGCATATAACCCAGAATGCACAGCATATGCATACATCTCTGCAAGGCTGAGCTGAAGGTGACAGCATGGAAAGGCTACGCTGAAAGGAAGGATTCATCATCCCCGTAGTGACAACCGCTAGGCGAACGGGGGGCAGGGGGGCAGAGTCCTCACTTTTAGAGGTCCCTCCGATGGCTGCTTTTGTTCATTTAAGTAATTACAGCTCAGCTCAGCCCTCCGGCAATGAGGCCGAGGCGGACGGCTCGCTTCGGGACGGTAACCACAGGTGAGGTCACGGCGATCTTCCGCGGTCCTGTCATTTTTCCACGTGGGCTAAATCATACGTGCAGCTCGACTGTCAGAAAGGAAACGGGATGCAGTGACAGCAGGAGGCCAGCTACATTGCACAATTCTACATTCTACAATCCAGACCGGAACGTTTACAGTGACCCTCGTACCCTCACTGAAATGGTCATGCCGCTCAATTTTGTCTGAAATTTGCCCCACAGGTGCGCAGAGATTAACACTGCCACCTCACACCAGTCCAAGGTTCGAGCCTCGGCCCCGACTCTGTGTGTGTGTGTGTGGAGTTTGCATGATGTCACCGTGTCGTGAGGTTTCACCGTGTTCTCCAGTTGCTCCCCACAGTCCTATAACACGCTTGTGGGCCATATTGTCTGGAAGTGTGCGTGTGCGTGTGAATGTTCTGTGAGTGTGTCCTGCGATGGGTTGGCGCCCCATCCTGGGTTGTTTCCTGCCTTGCACACATAGCTTCTGGGATAGGCTCTGGACCCCGCAACCCCGAACTGTGGGTATGGAAACGGGATGGATGGATGGATGGACAGATGGGTGGATGGATGGATTTCCCCCTTGGAGCCTTTCTATAATGGACCTGTGGTGATCCATTGTGAACACAGATATTAAACTGGTATCTGGAGCCATACCTAAAAGTTCTGGGTCCTCTGCTAAAATGTCAAACATTTTATTTAACATATTCTAGGGCCTGTCAAGTGCTAGACTTCCTCCATGTCTGTCAGGGTGTCCATTCCCTCCAACGCTGCTGAGCAGAGGCATCAGAACATTCCAGAAAAGGGCTGCAGTCCTTAACCCTATTTCCTGCCGGAAAGCTGTCATCACCAGAAGGAGAAACCCCAGTTTGTTAATGTTCTCACGGGCTCAGTCGTGCCACATACTGGGGTCATTTTGGGTGTTTTAACAAAGCGACAGTGGAGTTCCCATGCCAGGATAGCCATTTTTATTAAATTTACTGAATTTCAATCCTCTGCCAGTATCTCTATATTTTATCACAGATAAATTCCTTGAGGTCAGCGGTTAATTTTATTTTGCACTCATTTTTTCCCTCTCTGCATCATTTGCATAGCTGATGAAAGGAAGATAATGAGAGAACATAGCAATTAATTACAAAAGACTAGATTATAGAAGTAAGGCAGTGTTGCTGCTGAGCTCTCAGGCAGCCGCCTGGCCTACTTTTCAGGGACAGACGCTGTTAGGGGCCCCAGCCTTCCAGGCGTAAGCCGTTTTCTGAATCGTACTAAATAAGAAAAAATGCAATTCATCTGTTTTGACCCTCTCCCCCTTCTGAAAGGGATGAGTTTTCATACAGTGTACTCTGGCTCGGATTAACCATACGGGCATTTAAGCAGCAGCCGCCCAGGAAGTCCCATTTAAGAATGTCTTTTACCAAATTAATGTGATTTAATATCTTTTATATTGTATATGACTGCAAATTGTGCGCTGTTTCCCAGAGGCACTTAATACCCTTAATCTGGCCCTGAGTATACTATCACTACAGTTCTGTCTTTACTCTTAGATACTCTTTATCTTGCCCTGAGTGTACTATCACTACAGTTCTGTCTTTACTCCTTACACTCAAAGCCAGATTAAGAGTATTACTATCACTACAGTTCTGTCTTTACTCTTTGATACTCTTAATCTGCCCCTGAGTATACTATCACTGCAGTTCTGTCTTTTTTTAAATGTAGCTTTGTTCACTGCTGTTGCTCCTATTCAGCAGTGTCATGTCATGTAAATTCATCCATTTTCTGTAGCCTGTAGTAAACTTCTGGAGCCCATCCTGGAGGCTACAGGCACAAGGCAGGGAACAGCCCAGGATGGGGCGCCAACCCATCTCAACCCTCATACGCTCACACTCCTATGAGCATTTTGGTAACTCCAATTAACCTTAGTATATTTTTGGGCTGTGGAGGGAAACCTGAGTACCTAGAGGAAACCCCACGATGACACGGGGAGAACATGCAAACTCCACGCGCAGAACCCTGGCGGAGACCCAGGTCCCAGAGGTGTGAGGTGACAGTGCTATAGCCACTGTATTACTGTGCTGCCCCAAGTCTGTAAATCCTAAATTATATATTTCTGACAAGTTTTTTTTTTATATCTCACCAGGACATGATGTTTCCTCTGGCAGCAATTCATGCTGCACCATTAAGGTCTTTGCTAAAGACAAAAGAAGTTTTTATCCGATAGTTAGCAATTAACGTAAATAACCACCGTTTTTAATCATCAAACATATTTACTCTGCCCCATGAGCATGGAGAAATTTGTAATCTTAAGGGGCCATTTGAAATGCAATTAATAATCTGAAGTGAGGCGTGACTGTTTTCCTGTTTCACCTCTGACCTAATGGGCTTTGGTACGCTCCAGAACCATGATTCTGTTTCACCTCTGACCTGATAGGCTTTGGTACGCTCCAGAACCGTGTTCCTGTTTCACCTCTGACCTAAAAGGCTTTACTGTACTCAGGAAGTGGTATTCACTCTGACCTTTGACCTGAAATATTTAATTACCAATCTCTGGCAAAGACACAGGAAAGGCTGGGCTAGCCTGGGTGACCAGTGTACGTGCAAACAGCAAGTGCAGAATGAGGGTGACAGCATACTTCCTGGGATTCATCCCAGTCCTGACATCTTCTTCAGATGTTTTAAATTTTAATGCCAGTGTCTGTAAGAAAGAGAGCTGTACTGGAACAGGTCCAGCTTAGCACTGGAAAACAAGCCCCCTGGGAGTGGTGCCACATGTGATGAATGATCGTGGCAGGGAGGCCTGTCGCTCAAGGCCTGCCCACCGCCTGCCATTCCCGCCATTTTAGCCTGGGGACAGGGCTGGACTGCTGCTTGTTTACATGTTTCCCTGAAGCATTGTGGTCCGTGTGATGTAACTCCACATTTGCATTTTCATTCAGTCTGTTCTTCTCTCCATGGCAACCCTGGCGGCCACTGCAAACTGCATTAAATGTCAAAGAATATTGTTTTAATCATTATCCTCGAAACACTGCTCAGCCAACATTTCCATCCAAAGCGACGACACATTCCCCCATCCATAAAGCAGGAGCACTCGCCGGTTTAGCCTGTTACTCAGGCACAGGGGCTGCACGGCCCTCTGGGATACCGTGACCTGCATTTTCAGGTCCCTGTGCACCACACTAGTGGGTCCTGCTACCTGCCATACTGGTGACATTAGGGGACCTCTGCAGTGGCCCGAGGGACTTCAGCCATTAGGACTGGACATTTTAATTCATTATACCAGAGTTTATTATGGAAATATCCCCAAAAATGAGATTCATCAATCACTCCACCTCTCAGCAGCAAACAGCAATGACCTCTTAGTGGAACTGGGTACTGCATACCTGCAAAAGATCTTCACTGCAAAAGTTTGAGAATAAAGATTTTAAGCGTCTTCTCAAAATCCCCCTCCATCAATGTTTGGTTTCCAATACGCCCCCCCCCCCCAATGCCTTGTTTCCCTCTTTTTGTTGATGTTGATCACCACTGTCACCAAAAGTGCTGATGTATCCCTGTCTCTCAGCAGAATGAAGAAAGGGTAAAATAGGCTGATTTACTACATTTTAACATGACATTACACCTGTCTTACAAGACAGAACATATTACTACCTTTCATCCTCCTGCCTTGAAGGACATGCTGTGATATATTTCTGATTAATACTTTATAACCTACCATCTTAATTTTATCGTTCAGGAGAAGGTTTTAAATTTGTATAGTATATCTAGTAACTTAATAAATAATTACAGATTTCAGAATATTTTTGAACTTTCAGTGTCACAAAGAGTTTTCTTGTACCCGAGTCGTTCAGCTTCCTCTAGGGGATAATTTGAGAGTTATCTGAGGCGAGCTTTTGCAGGACAAAGACAGCAGCTTCCGGTAAGCAATCGAGGTCGCTCTTCCTGTGCACATTAAAGGGTTTATCCATCTGACCACCACTGGAACAGTCAAACATGGCAGGCATGTTGAGAGACCTGGGAGAAGGGGAACTTTTCACAGATCTCTCCACGTGAAAAGAAATCTTGGAAAGTTTGATGGACAGTGTCTGCCCTGGGCCTCCCCTCTCGATATGAGGATGAGATGATCTTCTCCAGTCTTCACTGAAGGATGGTATCATCTTCCAGGTATTTCAGGAAGTAAAGCAGGTCTCAGCTTGAATTTATGCCCGATAACTGCAGAGCTTGGGTATCAGATTAATAAGCCTCTCCCCTGATCTGATGGCCATAACTGACCGTATATACCGGACTGATCCCCTGTCTGACTCCAGAGGCCATTTCATTGGGACACAGGCGAATGACTGTCCACTCACTTCCCAAGGCCTGTTGATCTTCAGATTTCTTCATGTGGGTCACTGCAGGCAGTGTGTGACCCACAGGGAGTGTGTCATGGATGCTGGGAGCAAGTAATGGACACCAGTAATGTGTCTCGGACACCAGGAGCACATCAAGGATGCCGGGAGCGCGTCACGGACTCCGAGAGCGTGTCACAGACGCCCCGGAGTGCGTCACAGACTCCGAGAGCGTGTTACAGACTCCTAGAGCGCGTCGCGGACTCTGAGAGCGTGTCACAGACGCCCCAAGCGCGTCACAGAATCTGAGAGCGTGTCACAGACGCCCGGAGCGTGTTACAGCATGTTGTTACTCCACGTTGTTCCCGGGAAGGGGTGAACAGAGGGAACCCAAAATAACACTCTGGCCAATTTAGAAATGTTTTCCTATCAGGACCATTCATTGGGAAACACATTGCGAAGGCTTGTTAGTGCAGCCTCTCTCTCCCTGACTGCGGGGAAAAGAGGTTTACGCTAAATGCAGGCGGGGGAAATTGCACAGGAAAATACCATGTTCCCTCAGCATGAGGTGCTGGGTCTGTACTCAGAAGGATTAGCAATTCATGGTTGGCCGGGGAGGATGGAGAGGGCCATTGTGGGGCCCCCCCAGGGCCTGCCGACGGAGGCTCCTCCCCCCACAGAGAGAGAGCGCCAGGTGCAGGGCTAGCTTACCTCAGCCCAGCAGGGGAACCACTTTGCTGCTGCCTTATTCACAACTTTTGCAAAGGAGAAAGTAATCAGCCCCCCCCCCCCGCCCCCACACACACACACAGTGACAGTGGTCAGTGATCAGTGGACACCCACTCAGAACTGACTCAGTTATTTATTACTGCCTCTGTTAGATGCTGCCACGCTGATGCCACCTCATGGTGACCCCCATGCTTTCTGGGTATTTTTATTTTGTTTTTTTTTTTGCATTTGAAAACTTCATGTGGGGTTCCACTCTTAAATCCAGGGTGGGGTATGCTGACCAACACACCAGTTATCACTACGGACACACGCCTGGTGAGGCATGGAGAGCCACAGACTTCTTAGCCACCGCGCCCCCTGCTGTCCATTATAGCTCATGTCCTATCGGAGTTGCCGTATCTTATTAAGCTCCCTCACTGTTGTCAGAGTGTCTGCTGATGGTGTTTCTAGCTCATTGTTTACTTGTTTGCGTTGCCTGTCTATTTCAAAGCCTGCCTCGGTGACTCGTACCCTCTGGGGTAGGGAACGAGGACAACGGTGCGTGTGTAGCGAACATGAAAGGCAGCATATGTTTACTGACCCGGTGTGATCGCAGTGTACACACACACACAGACACACACACACAGACACACACACACAGACACTCACATTAGCACGCGCAGACGAGCTTAAGGCAATCCGCTCAGATCCTCCTGCATCTTACCCACCAGTGGGTCACGTGATTTCACTTTACATTTCCACACACCACACCCCCC
>JAODJU010000025.1:21545613-21575691 GCA_026776725.1 Gnathonemus echidnorhynchus | reverse complement strand
TTTGTAACCTAAAAGGTGCATGCTTTGTAATCTAAAAGGTGCAGGTCTAGTTTTGTTGCTTGCCTTGAATTGTTTCACTTAAATTGCAGGCTCTGAACTGGAATTATTAATAATTAATGATAAGGGTAACAGAGAGGAATCACTCTGGGGTATTTGCCATTATGTTTTATGTTGTAAGCCTTTTAGGTATGCAAACACCACCCCCACCCCCCTCCCTTGACCTGTAACTGACTTCAAACTCACCAGCACTATTCCCTCCAGCTCAGCGTGGGGGCCCAGTTCATCCTACGGCCAAGCGATGCACGCCCCCAGGCAAAACAGTTTCTGCTGTAGCCGTAGAGAGACCTCTCACGCTCACATCCACCTGGCCAGCACCATCTTCACAGCATCACCCTTTGTGCACTCCAAGAAGACTACACCCCAGCCAAACCATGGCCCAACTACACTTTCACCAGCTATGCTTGCCTAATGACCAAGGTCAAACAAGGTTGTAACGTTCAATAGGTATGGCAGCACCCTCAATGAGATCACCTGACAGGATCCGAGGTCACTAATCCCGGCCTGCATGATACATCTTCCATCCGCACACGTCAGCACATAGCAGTATATTAAGTCTTAAGCCCCGGAGCAGGATGACTCGAAGGTCACCGGCATTGTCAAACAAGTGTGAAGATCACAGTGCGATGTTGTTCAAGAAACAGCAGGAGGTCACTCGACGAGGAAGAGGTGGGAGGCCGGATATGAGCAGAGGAGCCTGTTTGCGGAGTCGCCTGCTGACTCGTCTGTGATGCTGAACGGTATGGCTCTCTGCACACTGCATATATTCAGACCGTAATATTTCCGGAAACATCCTCCCACTCCAGGAAAATTCCTGGAGAATCCCAGCAGGTTCTCACGTTCCAAACAGAATCCACCTCTTACACACCTTTAGCTGTGAGTTTTCAACCCCGACTAGACGATTCACATTTTCACCAGAAGGATATGGGCTAATTTTAAATTCTATTAAATTAATTCATATAAAATACATCTGTAAACAGTTCTATGATGTGTACATTTTAAAGAATTAGCATCACAGACTGTGACATCTCATGATAGAGGTGCTTTTGATAAAGATCACCCTGAAGCAGCCTCATGGTGTCCTCAAGAGCTGTGGGGCTGTCTGGGGTGCGCACAGGTACTCTAGTGGCATCAAAACACAAATGGTTCTGGTCCATCATTCCCACTTGTCGGTAAAAGCTAGACTGTCAGGGAAGATTTAATGCTCTCAGATAACAGTGAAATTCGAAATCCGATTCTTAAGCCGATGTGCCTCTTACTTGAGCTACCGGGCAGTCTCTGAAGGCGATGTAAACGTCCTATTGGTGGTTATCTTAATCTCTGTAGCCAATTGGCTTTGCAGGCTCCACAACATGACCAGGACATCACGGTCGGCCTTGTGACTCACTTCTCTGTGTGCAAAGAACAGCACAGTGTGGCTGAGAGAGCTCAGTTTCTTCTTGATAAATTATTATTTCAGCAAAGGACGCTGGGAGCACAAAAAAAATATGTCATAAATGGTTGTCACAGACGTTCAGGTTTAAGGGCAAGTTGGCTTCGTGCACAGACGAATTATTACTGCACCAGCCTGACCCCCCTTTATGTTTGCAGCCAAAGCAGAAATAAATCATGTGTCTTGATAGTCAACAAGCAGGTTGGACTTTGACCCCCCTATAAACAACCAGAGCTTGAAGCCATTAAAAGATGAGGATATCACCATGGTAACCCTGGAGCAAACTATTATCTAAGTGATCAGCATATGATTATGTGGCTCACATGTCTTAGGGCTACTTTGGCGGGTTTGGGTGTCCCACAGGGGCGACGTGGTACAGGGATGTCCTCAGACCTTATCTCAGACACATCCTTCAGGGTCCAGAGTCCCTGCAGCAGCTGGCAGTTCACAAAATGTCGAAAAGAGATTTAAACCGCTGGGAAGTTCAAGCCTCACAGGACGTGACAAATGATAAAGAGGCCAACACGGGCTTCTGTCATGCCTCTTCTGGTGATATAGAGGGCTGGAGGAGATTGTGATGTCAGGCCACCAATCTGTCCATCGTCCGGGGAGTTTAACCTTGACTCAGAAGCTTCTATGGGAACCCAAATGCCGCCATGTGGACAGACTCACAGCAGAGACCACATCTTACATCTCTGATTTTTCTCTGAAATCCAAGGTAACTTTGTGGGCTCCCCATGAGCAAAGGAGCGTGACACAAAATGCCATATTAGACGACCGACAATATGAGCTTCAAAAGGTGTAAATTTTTAATATCAGCCCAGGCTTCAGCAGGCAGATAAAGTCATAAAGCTTAAATGCACGTTACGTGTAAAAATGTGTAAAACTTTATGTGGGAGGCACTAGGCTTAGACTTGCAGGCAGACCGTCTTTTATTTAATTCAAAGAAATAGGCCAACACCTGACTGTGGGTTAAATGTGTATGTAATATTCAGCAGGAAGACACACGAACCCATGTCAACGTGCAGGGCTGACTGTGCCAAGCCAGTCAAATAGGCTTTGGTGCGGCTTTCTTATCAGCAGTTACTGGCCCTTTAAAGTCACCCAGACATGCATTCCCACGAGTGCAGTCCCACTTTGATGACCTCACGCACTCCTACATAACAAACCTCTCCCCCAAGTGAAGGTTCTGGAAGGGTTAGGACATCTCTCCTGGTTTCTTTAGTAAACAGTTTGCTCATTAGTGAAACAAGTCGACGATTTGTATCGCGCCACTAGGCCTGGAAAAACACAAGGAGAACATCAAGTTTCCCCTTGTATCGTGTGCCCCCACAAGAAACCCCAAAGCCTGTGGAGTCTTCATGCTCTCCCGCACCGTTCCTCGCGGGCTCCCATCTTTGTTTTCCTGTCACTATGGTGTCGGCGCGATCCCCACGGCATTGTGCTTCTGTAGCCAAAAACGGGCTGGCATGTTTTGGGATCGACGCTCATTACTGCGACAAGAAACAACCGGCACTCTTTGTGTTGATAGTTGCGGAATCAATCTCCCCCTTGGTTATTTTCACCCTTTTCCTCAGCATTATAAATAACTGAATCCCGCGAAGGCAGGCGCGCTCAACTACAACATAGTGAGTTACCCTGTGCAGGGTAGCGGGGCTGCGCTCGACTCGCGACAACGTAGTGAGTCACCCTGTGCAGGGTAGCAGGGCTGCGCTCGACTCAGCGCGACAACGTAGTGAGTCACCCTGTGCAGGGTAGCGGGGCTGCGCTCGACTCAGCGCGACAACGTAGTGAATCACCCTGTGCCGGGTAGCGGGGCTGTGCTATTGGCAGGATCATCAGCATTTACCATCAAAACTGCATCCTGCTGAAGCATAGACCAGCATAACTGGTTACCAGTATGACTGGCATAATGCATGCTGGGTATAACAGCGTATGTTGTATTCTGGTGTTGGTGGACCAGTATGAAAATCATGCTGGTCTATGCTGTTTTTTTTTCAGCAGGACAGGAATCAACCTCATCATGTCGTGTCAGAAATCTAGCCAAATAGCCGCTGCTACTAAGGAAGAGCATCATGTTTTCTTGGGTTCTGAAATGCTGCCGGCATTTTCTACTAAGTCCACCTACTTTAATCAGGGAGAAACATGAATATGCTTTTAAAAATGGCAGCCTGCTATACTGGTAAAATCCGGCACGTTACAGCAGGTGCTAGATCAGCATGACATTGGCCTTCAGGCGCAAGGGGCCACAGTCACCTTCCAAAAAGGAAACCGCTGTTGTAGCCTGGGGAACAGCGCTCAACGTGAGGGAAATAATTAGGACATAAAGGGGCTTTATCGACACAGGAGAGGAATAGCAACCATCAAATAGGTTATGAGACAAAGCAAACTGAGACTTTCTTTAGGAGTCAATTTGAGGGCACTGAGATTGTACCAAAGTCACAAAAGCCCAGAGCTCTGTGTCCCAAACAGCTGTCGTGCAACTGTGACACCCACTGAGACGTGGCATGCTGTGACCCAAGCAGTTGTCAAGCAACACTGACACAAGAAAAATAAACCCATATAGATCTTGCAGTGACGGCAGCTATGAGATGTTTGAGTCCCTTTTATCATGTGTGACAGTCTGAGTTTTTCCTCATCTGTGTGTTTCTCCATCTTGACGATTCTTTCCATGTTCTGTAGTATCCATCCACCAAACTGTTTTTGTTAAAACAGCCCCCTGTGGTGAACGATTTTGTCTCACCTTGATCCAGCTCGCCTCTTGCATTTCGACGAGGGACCTCAGCCTCACAAAACTGTGTTTTTCATGCCCACATTTGCATGCTCTCATAGGCCACTCAGTTCGGAACGCTTTAACTCGACAAGCAGAAACAGCGGGAGATGATGTGAGAGACGCCAAAAAAACCACGCCGACATATTCTCGTGCGAACTGCATCGTCGCCCTCCCAACACCCGTCTCACAACGAGCTCAGAAATGTGTCAGCCAAAGTAACAGGCTTCTTCCTAACCGGCCTCTTTTATAAATTATTTCCTATGATTAGCGTGACAAACATCCACTCGGCGACAGTTCCATCCGCCTCTCCAAGCCAGAGTGTACGTGTCTCAGATTTCGGACACATTAGCGTAATGCCGAAAGGCCCCGAATCACCACCCATTTCTGTACGAACTTGTGAAATTGTGCGGTGCAGCAAATGGCAGGTAAAGCTGCAGTGACAGGTACCCCTGACCCATGCGGCTGATTTCCTGCGACACGGGGAGGTGACTCACAGCTAATAAGACACCGGCGTAAGCGAAACCGTTACTATCTGCACCAAAACACCCTCAAATGGGACTGGAAGCCGCTGTCCAGCTATCAGAAACCACCGAAGACACATTATCAGGAGCAGTTTACAAATGACAGCTGCATAATATGGCGTGATGAGGGTTATAGACGCTTTGGTGAATATGGGCGTCCGCTTCGGCTTCAGCTCACTGCCAGTTCGCGCCGCGTTTCTGCGAGAGCAGCAGATGCGGACTTACAGGCCGGGTCTCCCGAAGATGACATGACAAAAGACAAAAGACAAAGTTTATAGGTGTTGTTTTGTTTTGCTGGAGACGGCGTCTCATAGAAAAAGAGAGGGGCCCGCAAGGTTGTTCTAACTTTCATTAGCACCTGTCTAATTGGTCTTCGCATCGGGGGGGGGGCGGGGTCAGATAAGGCCAGTCTGAGCTCCCTGGGACGCTGAGATATATGCTCCTCTAGCACAATGAAGCATTCGAATGCTGGTAATGCAGGGTGCTGAGAGGGGCTGCGGAGGCTTTTCCAAGGGAGAGGGGTGGTGGGGGGGGGAGGGGGTGCACTCGCGGCTGTCTCACAACTAAACTTCACCATGACACACCCGTCACATCAGTAAGGGAAGGTCTCACTCCCAGGGTGGCTGTGACACCCCTGTCACCCAGGTGTGTTATTTATAATCACTTTCATAACATATGTGAAGGGGAAGCTGCAGAAACAGCCGTGGTTATAATGGCACCGTCAGCGGGGGGGGGGAATTTGTATTACCACTACCTTCCTGCTTTCATCAATTGCACAAGGTACTGTGATGAATATTTAACAAGTAGAAACACCCAGTGATTATTCAAAATATCTGGGCAATCCTCTCCGGAGCAAAGTAATCAGTCATCGATCAGTCAGTGCAGGATTTCTAACACTGTTCGCTATATTTACATACCCAATAAGAAGCTGGAATACTGGCATATTTAACCCTTTCACCTGGCAGCCTTGGCTACATAAAAAGCTGCTTTGTGTTGCTATATGATCATTGAAGCTCCCTTTATACATACACGAAAGATGAAGACAGACAGTTTTACAGAAAGATGGATGATCTGTGGTCTCAGAATGGCCTTTTCACTGGAGGGTCAGGGATGACATTTTAAAAGCTGCTGTCATAGCTGTAGGACCTGAAGGATGCTCTTCTGCACAGACGAAAGCAGCCAGGACCAAGACATCTAGACCACTGTTTAGACCACCCCTCTGCCAGTGGCTAACTGTGTCCCTGCCAGCTGCAGGCCACTTGAACCCGCCTCTGAACTCTCCACTTTCTGACTCCTGATTTGTGTTGCAAGACCGGTTCCAAATAATGCCTAGCTGGGGGGGGCGCCCATTCACAATACCTTCATTGTTCATGTGCTTCAGTGCTCGTGCCATAATATACATTTTCCGAACACTGAAGTAAATCAGTCTTCGTCTGCCGTGAGATGGAATGTAGTTTATGGTTGTATATACTCATCATTGATTCACCATTATACCCCAATATAGATTTATATATATATATTTTAATTATCACACATGTATATATTGTACAGCTGTTTCTAGCATTTCTACACTATTTCTCACTTTCGGATTTGATGTCAAGCTGCATTTTGATGTTAGAGATCTTGTACTTTGCGCGATGACAGTCAAATCTGATGTAATGTTATAACTGAGCTACTTCCTAGCACACAGCCTTATCTGATATTTTTGCTATCATGCCCCCCATCTCACCTTCGTTCAGTTACCCTCCTAAGTGGAGGCACAAAGACGTCAAATTCACCCACAATCCCACAGCCACAGACTTGTGGTGAAGGAGAAATCTGCGTGTCTGTCTGTCCCCCTGTCTATCTGCCTGTCCCCCTGTCTGTCTGTCTGTCCCCCTGTCTGTCTGCCTGTCCGTCTGCATCAGTCTACCATGAATCCTACTAAACAGCCAGACCTTTCATTTTGAGCCTATCCAGTCTTAATGTCCTCTTTGAGTCCCTCCAGCATTGCTCACAGACGGGAACAGCATGTGAGAGCTTTGAGAGAGCATGTTGTCCCCTGGAAGGTTCCCTGACACTCTGCCTCCATTGTTCGGTTCACACCTCTGTCACCATAATTCCCATCTCCAATCCCACCATTCGGCTGTGTCTTGACTAAGAGTCTCAATGGCGTCAGGGTTATTAATGATAATGATCTGTCCCTTCATAATTATACCGCGGCCAAAATTTTCTGTGTTGTTTTACAAGCCATGGGATTCTATGTGTTCACCAACGGCGCACACAGGTCTCCCGTCTTCATCTGACGGATGCCAGGGTGCTTGGTTGTTCTCTTCATCGTCTTCCAAGCCTCTGGGTTTTGCCACGCGCCTTGAGGCAGGCTATCAGAACAGCATGACGGACCCTTGTGAAACACCAACACACTGGGAAGCCACGCGATACCAGCCGGGGTGGGACCCCCCGCGCTCCCCTGAGCGGCATGCCGGGGGCAGGGCGGAGGGGGGCTTGGGGAGATGGATGGGCGTGGCAGATGGGGGCCTCAGCGCTTTCAGCCAGCCAGCCGCCGACGCCTTCGTCACTCGGGAGCTGACAGCCTGCTTCCCAAGCCACACGCTTACATCCTGAAAATGACCCCCCCAGCCACGGAGGCGTGATGCGTGCGCCCGGTCATGGCGCTGATTACAAATCCATTCTCCTTTGCCCCCGGCTCCCATTATGAATAAATGCCATTGACTGTTACCTCACACGTTTTTTACATTTATGGTGATACTCAGCAGCCAATGGGAAGTACCACTTATCTCCTGAGCTGTAAAAAAGCACCATGACCTAATAGGGTCACCACTCAGAAGATCGATCAGCCCCTGGAATCAATAGCTACTGTACACAAATAGCCCTCAGCGAGATGGAAACATCACAGGTCTGTCTGCCTTGGGGGGCCCAGCCCCCGCTAGTCAGAGCCTGACCTTCTGCTTTCTGATATGCATATGACTGGGGGGGTGCTCTTTCGGGGGAGGGGGATACACCTTGGTGTGGATAACCCATGGAGAGCAGAGTCGTTTCACAGAGCCCCTGTGTACAAATGAAAAACCTGAAAAAGCTTCATTCCAACTATGCTGTTATTTGATAGATTTCGGCAAGTTGAAATCAGCAATGAGCAGCAGGTCTGACCCGCTGAGGACGGAGCGGGTTCGAGACTGAAAGCACAGAGGCTTCCAGAGGAAGGCCTCTGCTGCGCTGAGCCTCAGGGCTTGTAATCCCCACACACTGAGCGTCATACCTGCCCTCACACTGGCACTCATTGCAGCAATAATGAGGGAATGTTATCATGGATCATCCATACTGAAACGTCTTTTTCACAACAATTAAATGTATTTCAAAAGACAGCAGATGGTTTGTATTTGCTGAAAGAAAAGCTCGAAAAATGCAGCCGTGTATGTTTTTGCCAATTCATGTTAAGTGTTTTGCTGGGGGATGCTGCCTCCTGGGACTCGAACCCACAACCACCCTTGTTCTTGTTCGCCCCGGCACCTGCCGCACCCTGTCCATATAAGGTCTGTCCTGCAGCACCGTTACCGTAATGAAAGCAGGCCTGACCTATGAGGCAGAGGAAAACACGCTGCTACACATGTGCTGGGCTTGGACTGGGATTAAACTTCAGCCACAGTCTTTGTGGGAGTTGAGAGAAACCTTTTGCTGAACGAGTGGGTGGGGGGGAGGGGGGGGGGCTATCCCCTATGGTAAAGTCTGCCACCCTACATGCCCACCCGGTATGCCAGATGGCCAGCCCAGGCCTGATATGTGCATATAAGCAGGAATATCCAAGTGTTATCAAAGTGACAAACAATAAGGCAGATGTAACTGTGTACTTACCGCAGAACGCTGTAACTGTTTACTTCGTTTAATTATTTCTGAACTTAAGAATTCAATTCTGAGCTTTTGTTCTGATATGAGAACTAACACAGCATGTATTTATACCTCAATTAAAATTAAAATAATACGAAAACCAGGAACCACACATTACAAAAAAAAAATTAAAACAATAAAAAATAAAATACTAATTGAATTAGGTTCCTTTGTGCTGGTATGTTTAATTGCCTTCTGCTATGAAGTAATGCATTCAGTAAATGTGTGTAAAAATCAATATGGCATTTTCAGGAGACCCAGCAGAAGCCTGCCTGTTATCTCATACAGCCACCTGTTACAGTGCAGCCAGAAATAATGGGCTCTGCATTCATTATTAACAAAGTTCAAGCTGCAGTCACGGCTTTTGGCTTCATTAGATGAAAGTCCCTTTGCTGTCACGGACACTCAAAGCCCGAATGACACGGCAAAATCAAGCGAGACGGCAGCAAATCGCCCATTCCCACCAGCAGGTGGAGTTCTGCATTTCCCTGTACAGTTTAGCAAAGGCTGTTTGGGGCAGCGTCCGTGGAAGGAAGAACCGACTCCCTGTGGAATCATGACAACGACAGTTAGCACAGTTAGGACATTTGTGAGAGGGACTGAATGATTGCCCCCGTGTGGAAGAGAAGTGAAACAGCTGCACTTTTCTGTGGATTGGCAGAAAATTCCCGAGCTGTGATTTCCGGAGGCACTGAGGGCAGAAGGATCTGGCAGCACCGTGATATCAAAGCTGCACCTGTGATATCAAAGCAGCACTCAGATTATCTCCTTGTTATTGTGTTTTGAGCAGGAATTCGGTTTCATGAATCATAATAAAGCCACGTCAGCACATTACTGTCACTCGTATCTCGTTATTTGGGCTCCCCAGCCATTTCTAGCCGACGTTTCTCAGACATTAATCACCAAAACTGGATTTAACAGGCCTTGGGAAAGTCATATTAAAGTATCCCGCAGTTGGGTGGGCTTGCAGGAAATAGACGGGTGGGGGGGGGGGGGGCAGAGGAACCATTCTGGGGGGCACCGAGGTGACTGTGTTCCTCCTTCAGATATCCGGCAACCAATTAAATGGCACTTTCCCACGGCTTAACAGGACAATACACCCCCTATCAGGAGATTCCTGGCCAGACCCACGAAGACACGCGCCCTCTACTGATTAAGGAGGAGCATGACAGGCTTTCTGGAGACGGGTAGAGGTGTGAAAATCCTGCCAGTCGGAGGGACGAAGGCAAAGAAGAGCAGCTAGGTCAGGGTGTTCAGCGCTCGGCAAGTGGAGTAAACCTCTCCACAGTGAAGGAAAACAGCTTCATTTCTTGGGGGAACAGCAGGCCTGCCAGGCTACCTCATTCAGGAGGGAAAATCACAGGCCGTCTTTCAAATGTGGAACAAATAGGGAACAGAAGGACAAATAAAAGTGTCCTAAGTACATTTCAGAAGTGCGAAAACTTAAAAAGAATTATTGTCGTTACAGCAAAGGGCCCTTTGTCATAGCTGTCTAACTGGCCAATTTAATTAGATAACGGCAGATTTTGTTTGTCGTGTGCCGGACATTCAGCAGACTATGAAATTGTGGTCCTGTAGGGAGAGAGTGGATAAGAGCGGCTGCTCTCTGCGATTTCCAGCCTGTGACACTGGGTTTGCTCCCAGCAAAGCCTGTTACGGGCAGAAAGAGGTCATTTGACATTGAAATTCAACGTTCAAAGAAAGTGTGAGTATATCTGCAGGCAAGTGACTGAACCACACTCAACAAAGACATTGTAATGGGTAATTCTTATTTATAGAGCAGTGAGGACTCAGTGTGATTTAAAAAAAATCCAACTCTGTCCATGAATGCATGGATTTGGCAAACAGGACAGAAGCTGGGCTTGTTTTAATTGGAGACTAATGGACTGGCTGAGTCTAATCAGCTCATACCCAGAGAGTCGTGAGATGAATGCAATACCAGTTCACCTTACACTGAATGAGAGGCCACTGTGAGTCAGGAAGAATATGACCAGTCATATTTCCGGCCTGGTCACCAAGGCAGAAAGCAAAAAGTTGTCAATATGCGAGTGAAAAGGCCAATGAGATGGGCACCTTCGCTGATGGAGGGATGTGGCACTGGGAATGAAGGTCTGCTGACGGATGAGTCTTTCACTTCACCATAGTTAGCATGTAGCATTAGCTAGCAGTCAGTAGCAGGCAGCGAAAAGGCTGGGACAATGGCAAATTGCTTCAGAATAGTCATTTACAGTAAGTGAAAGCTCATATAATGAATCTATGAAGGGCTGGCAGCTGATGAAGAGGTCAGGGAAGTCAGGATGATTAGGGGAGGAACGCTGGTGCATGCAGAGTCTCGAGGCCGGGCAAGTGACTTAGCGAGAGGCGCCATAAGATCATCACCTGCGACAAACCTGGAATGGAATGGAACAGAATGGAATAGAATTAGTGGACTGGTTGGTGTGGCTCAGGGGCCTCTAATCTGAAGGCTGCTAGTGGGAATCCCATGCTTGGCATCACCGTTGGGTGAAAAACGCTCCAGGGACCCCGGATGGATGCCTGTCCCTGTGGTCAGACCTTAAGCTCCACTCCGACTGTAGGTGATGCGTCAGGCGAAAACTAAAGAACTCCTACACACTCACACTCGCACTAATGGAAAATAAAATGTCATTTCATTTCACCTAAAATAGCTAAACTCCCCTTAGGATATCAGTTACTGGCACAGATGGAACCGTCCTTCGATGTGAAAAGTTGGCGATTGAACGGCAAACTTGGCAACTCGGTATCAAGCGGAGATGATAAAAGAATGACAGTCGTCACGCACGGCCGTCTCGAGTTCAACACATAACGTCTGCAGATTAGAGTCGCAGGAGTGCATTCTATGTTTATCATACATGGACGTATAAGACGGATTCATGCACTGCTGGCTGCATAACAGGGTATTTGGGATCAGCTTGGCTCTTCACAGGGAGGCGATGAGCTGATATGACAGATTCTGGGGCTCCTTTCATTTCCGTAGACAGGGCCGTCCGCATGTACCGTGGAGGACCTTTCTTCTAAATTGAAATCTGTGTGCCCAGGATGCAGACTCTAACTGTACCCTCAAACGGAAATCCCACCAACACCAACTGGCATAGAAAGGAACAAAGGAGATATCAGCGGTAGGAAATTAAATAAGTGTGTAATGTCTGGGTGGATTTGGGGCCAGCGAAGGTCTTGAAGTCTCGATGCAGAGATTATAACCTGTGGGATACATTTCATTTGCAGAAATTCTTTTGCTCTCTGAACTCAGAGAATATGTTCTCTGTAAAATAATAATTCTAGACTGAAAACAGTCAGTACCCAGCAACTATATGCTGAAGACATCCAACTTTTCCCCAAAGACAAATTTTTAAATAATACACTGGAGTCCCAAAAAATAGGTTTTTATCACCCCGTTCATATTTTATTACAGCAAAACCGTGAAAATAAAGAAAACCATCCTCGTGCATTTTTATGAAAATCTCCGCATAGCGACATTCGGCTGTCGTTGTTTTGCATACCGTGATTAAGCGTGGGGCCGGCTTTCTCCGCACTCGCTCACATGGCGACCCTGGTCTCATCGTCCTCTTTCAGGGTTCTCCCATCTTTTTAATCAACACCGGCGATCCACCCACAAATTGCTATTCACGGCCGGCTGGACAAGGTGGCGGCTTCCTGAAATGAGCTAATTATCTCTGGTGCGGCTCTCTGCCTACCTCTGTCATCTCATCCCAGCGAAGTGTCCCGGCAGCAGGTCGGATAAATCCAATCGCGCCACCTCCCGGGAGCTCAATTTGGCCCACGGACTTAATCTTACAGTGGCTTTTGAGGAAGTCACGTCTTTACATTTTGCCCAGGAAGGTGGTGGTGTAAGCGGGGAGGCTTTTAGATAGAAGAACACGTCATTCAGACATGAAGGCCGAATTACTTTAAGGCGGAAAAAATGAGAGGTTGCTCTTCGCATTCGCATCTACTGACCGGAACTCAATTCACAATGAATTATTTCCCTGAAATTTCGAACAGCTACTCAGTTCATTTCAAAATGCTGCTTTTCAAAAGCACTTTGCTCAGTCTGAGCGCGTCACCAACACCGGGTGAAGGACAGGGAGACCTGAGGTGACTCGGAGGTGAACCTGAGGTGTCGACTCCCCGGGGAATTCCTGTTAATGGGTACGGCTCGTGCTAAAAAAAACATCTCATCAAAGGGGAGATTTAAATAATAAATATGATTGATTTCTTCTGGCACCTGCACGTAGCCAAGCAGCTAATGTGCTTTACAGTTCTGACATTATGGCCATTTTATCGGCATAGTCGCTCGTACGACCTGGACTGTTCCCCACATGCCCTCTCTGAGGAAGCGGAAAACTGCCCATTCCTCTCCAAAGATAAATGTCAGCTCATGCCACCTTGTCCGTTACTGTGGCGACGAAGCCCCTCCCCCTTGGATATGCCAGCCTATGAGCAGCTGGCTATCCTCGAGGAGCTGATTATGGCTCTTTTTCAATCAACGGACCCTCTTCTTGCTGCTACGACATCCCGCATCTCATCTCTTCATTTCCGCGCTCGGATAGAGCAAATCCGTCCAGATTGCCATTCCTGGGATAAGGGCTGTCTGCCTCAGATAGGAATCGGAATGGTACTCAGACAAAAAAAAAAACATTAATTTCCACTAATAACGAAACCTTACATTGCTGAGAAATGTACACATGATCCACTATAAGCATCATTTCTGTTGATTTCCCTCAGGGATCAAAAAAGTCCATCATAATTTTAATCTTAAATTCTGCCGACTGACGATTAACCCCAATATATCCCATTTTGAAAAAAGCGATGTCACCTTCAGGATAATATCTCTGATACAAGGAATTGAGCCAAATCTATCTATGTAGTCCAGGCAGCTGCACCTACTGACACATTTTACTTGGATTCTTATTTTTCTTGTTATAATTCTAATAAAATTTGGGAATAAAACTTTTTGAACCCCAGCCAGCTAACTGACCCCCCCGCTGGCTGAAGCAGGCAAATTCAAACACAGTCATGTTGCCGCCGCACAGGCAAAAATGCGGGAAACATCCTTAAAATGGATTCCCCCCGGCGTTGCCGTTAGCAACACTCAGCTGCCAATCATGGCCGGCCTGGCGGGGGGAGGAGGCGCGGTGGGTAGCTCCATTAGCAGCGGATTTTACCGGAAAAAGGACGAACCTCCTTTCAGCCTATTCTCGGTCCAAACTTTCCAGACCTCACAGAATGACCCTCCTGCGTTCATCGGTTATAATTTGAGACACGGGGGCAGTACAAATTCCTCCTCGGGGGTCCCCTGACCCACCCCCATGGAGAAGGGCAATATCTCTGAGAGTGACTTGGAAAAATAATGGCAGGCTCTTTGATTCCGCTCCCAGCCCCCCCCAGGCCTCTGTACATTATCTGAAGGTGAGAATGACTTCATCAAACCACACTTCTGGGTCATGTCCGCCATCGCACTCTGTCGATGTCTGTAATCATGTCCCTGGAATGCCAGTGCGGCTGAATTTAAGAGCCACACCCCCTACTGCCCCCACCCTAAGAAGCATCAACCCCTCATTTATAAACCTACAATCAGAATAAGTGAAAACAGGACATTTTACCATGGGTCACATGACGGCATTCCTGCACGGTTGCAATATCACATTAATAATGACTTCCTACACACCAGGAAGCGTTTTTAATGGACCCAACATCCGCCAGCCTGTTACTTTATCTCCCTTCTCTTTTGATAGCCTAACAGAGAGTCAATGTTTATTTAGCGTTGTTTCATTTCATTTCTCTTCTCAGCCACAGACTACAAATGAAACGGCCCAATTATTTAGTCCTTGTACAATCCTCACGAGCAAAGCTTCAATAATCGGCACTGAATGCCAGGTCTCATGTTCTCCTCTAAGGCCCGCCAGTTTCACCGGAGTGTAGCTCGTTAACGGCATTGGCAGGCTTGAAGCATTCCTGCCGACTTTCAGCCATAAGACACTGAAGGTAAGAGCCAAAAACCCTGCGCCGGGGTATGTATCAGTTTTGAATAACCCAGTCAGGTCACAGGGAGCCAAAATCCTCCCAGACCACACAGAGAGCCATCAGGTAGCGTGAACAGCCCATCTGTGGGGAAAATCCCAGCCACAGCCATCAGACTCCACCCCATTACACACCCATTGAGGATCAACCTTCAGGCATTTATGAAAATCTAAACATCTGTTTCAACCAATAAAACACATCATCTGTTCCAGGAGTCGTTCCAGTGTTTTAACAGCCTTAACAAATTCAATTTGTCTTGCAAACGTGCCATTAAACGGACAGCCAGCAAATTCTGGGACATTTTTTGAAGAACAAATCTGTCCTCACGTTTCCAAAACCTGCAGACTGGGCACGCTCCGTGGATGGGGATTCGGCGCCCCCCTTCACCCCGAGCGGGTACTTTCGCTCCACAAAATGTTCTTTCTTCCGTAGGCAGATGGAATCTTCTCTTGCTCTCCAGCGCTTTTGGTGAAAAGTACGGGCTTTTTGAAGCTCGGCCTGCGGGTGAGAAAAGCTATAAACCAGAGGCAGTAGCATTCGGAGATGGACGTGAATAATTGATGTCCTGGGGATGGTGTGGATGAAGTGGGGGGGGGGGGGGGGGGGGGGGGGGGGTGGTTTCGGTTCCGCAGAGAAAAATCCATTTTGTTTTCACACCCCCTCTAGGATTTTCCTGTGTTCATTTTCTTTGCAGATAACTGGTAAGAAGGACTTTTTGGTCAAGTTTATCTGCTCACTATAGACTTCTTCAAATATTTATCTAGGACATAGATTCTGTTGGGACGACACGGTGGTGTCACTCGCAAATCCGCCGCAGCCGACCGCGTTAGGCGCTGCGCTCGCGGTGCTCTCTCGCCAGCCACAGAGACACGCTCGGCCGTTACGCAAAGGTATTTTCATTTCCGTCATGCAGTTTGAAAAGTCACCACTGAGTTCACAAACTGGGCCACGGGGTAGACGAGCGAAACATCGCCCGCTTCTCCGGGCAAAACACGAGCGTCTTCATGCTATGAGGAACGGGATCTGAAAAACGTCTTGCTGGAGAAGTTCACAAGTCATGAAAGGATGTTTTGTATTTGACAAGGAAACCTGACACATAATCAAACAGGATTTTGCGGGATTTTAGCCCGTAGCTGTAAAGCTGGATGGTTCGTGTTTGCAAATATACAGTTTACATGTTTTTTGAGTATTCAAACTGACTGCTGTTCAGCTTAACAAACAACAGGTTAAAGGCGAGAGAATTTGAGAAGAGATTTGTCTGAATCACTTGTTTTCTGTTTTTACCACTATTTGGACTGATATCCCATCCCATTGGGTGCCCAGTGCATTCTGAGATCCAAACTCGACCTTCAGCAGTTCTGGAAGCAAGGTACACTTTCCCTCTATAGGCTGTGTGAGGATACCACCGTCTGCCACAGGAGGGAGGGTCATGTGACTTTTTTCTGGAGAGGGGCAGCACCTGTCCCTCACCCGTCCCTCCCCACCTCTCACTATTGGTCTCCCACATCCACAAAGGTCCTTAGGAGCGGCACCAAGCTGCGCTTCGATTCTCCCCCACCAGTCTAGGTTATTGAGGCAGCTGTTTTTTTTCTCCACTGTCCTCAGCTTCCCATTGGCCCTGAGTAATCAACCAATGGACATATCCAAATTCCCCTGGTCACCTGAAACCTGGGGAATCAGGGTCCTAAAGCCCACCTTCTTAGGCCCAAACTGTACATAATAATAACATATGTCAGAATCTCACCAGCATCGTACTCCCCACGCTATAGAAATAAATGACTCGACACGACACACTGCTGAGTTCAGACAGCATGAGCGCGGGCAGCAGGTACGGATTCCTCTTTATTTCGACCAAGAGCGGCTCTATCTTTCAGTTTCAATCAAAGCGAATCCTCTTGGCTCATAGAACCACACAGGCCTCGTATCCCGACATAATGGGATCAGTGTTATCTGTCAGCACAGTGCCGCCCGTCACTCCACATGATTCAGACACCGGCTCACTGACTCCATAGCATCTCTTTAAGGTCACGGGATGGGAACAGAGCCAGCCGGGTGTCATGTGGTCATACCGAGTATAATGGTCCGGGCTTACGCACTGCATCATGTCACACGCCCCCCAGGGCAGACAGTCCCCACGCGTCAGGTATGAGGGAAACATGCCGAGACCTCAGCCTCAAGCCCGACAAGGGCAGCTCTGCTCAAAATGCTGCCTGGAATTCTCCATACTGACATTTTCCCCAGAAAGAGGCTAATCTTTTGGTAGCAGTGCTGACGCCCAAGGTTGGAGGACGTCCACACACCACATGACCGGGGATTTCGAAGGCAGATCTCGTAACCATCCTGAAGGCCCCTTCAACTCCATCAATAAGCCAAGGACGCGAAAGGTGGATCCTCCTCACACGCTTTGACGTCTCCTCATGTTCAAAGCGCCGTTTCATCTTGTTAAAAAGCGTCAACACCCGGTGAAGCAGACATGGGGCTCGAGAAGGAATGCCCATCAAAAAAATAAATAAATAAAAGGGATGGTCGGCGGTTGACAAGGTGATGCTGATGTGTCTCTGAGCGGGGGCAGCAATCAGTCAAGGCAGAGTGAGAGACAAGAGAGCAATGCAGAGGTGAGAATACAGCACTGCAGGACTAGAACATCTGCTCGCATGCAGTACAGAACACTGATGATCTCACAGCAACAGGATAACAAGATATAGCTGGGCACAATCAAGGTAAACAAGGGAACAGAAACAGGTGACCCAGAAGAGGAAGAGGAAGTGGGCACAAGGGATTCTGGGAACTGGAGTCCACTATAATGATTGACCGTTACATTTATATAGCGCTTTTCAAGATACCCAAAAGCGCTTTACGGAACCAATGGGGAGCCACTTCAACCACCACCACTCTGTAGCCCCCACCTGGATGATGTGATGGCAGCCATTCTGCACCAGTACGCTCACCACATAGTAGTTAAGGTGGTGAAGGGGCGAGAGAGAATTGACCAGTTAGATATAGGGGATGTTTAGGGTCATTTTAGCCAGGATATCAGGGTACCACCCCTATTCTTTCGAAAGACATCCAGGGATCTTTTATGACCTCAGAGAGTCAGCATATCTCACCCCACGGCACCATTTTTACAGCACAGACTCCCACAGAGTAGCGATGACTTGGCAGCCGAATGGCGCAACCTTTCAAAGCAGCCCATATGGCACAAGGACAAACACAAAGCAGCAGGCTGCACCTGCACCCACACCTGGGCATGGGTCACAGCCGGTACAGAACCCCCGCCCCCCCAAACTTGAGCTCAGGCCTCCGTGTGAAGGTGAAGGCCTCTCAAAGGGGATGAAGAACATCTGTCCATCTCTGAAAGAGCCTCACAGGGGTGGATGTTAATCCACAGTGGCCGCCTGTCGCCAGCACTCATCTCGCGGGCTGGTCTGGACCCACTCAGCGCCAACTCAGCGCATGATCCGCTAGCTGGTTCCAGGCACGAGACTCCAATTCACCGCGTGATCCGCTAGCCGGTTCCAGGCACGAGACTCCAACTCAGCGCGTGATCCGCTAGCCGGTTCCGAGCATGAGACTCGACATTGACAACCAGCAACATTACAATATAATGCTTTAATGTTTAATAATGCCAAGCAGGCCTGCCATCCCGGGGGGACAACTGGGGGGGGGGACAGAGGACGACGTCATGGGGACCCAGTTGAAGTAATTTTGTCCCAGCCCTGGGAATCATGGGTAGTCGGCATGACGACAATAGCTCTCCATTTCATCAAGGATTCTGAAAATGAACAGTCTCTCTTGCTGGACCTTGCAAGTGCATGTCGCCATGGTGACCTGGAGACGCTGCACACTGCCCCTCCCCCAGCCGCTCACGGTCTGCAGGTGATGCATGTCTGTGGTGGATCCTTAGCAAACACTGTGGAATTAAAGCCATGTATGGCGGCCCTGTCGGGGACCGCCAGGCGATATGGACAGCTGAGGGGGTGCGCGTGGCTGCTGTAGGTAATGAACTCCGTCCCCCCAAAGGGGCCAGACAACCTGTTCCAGGTACAGTAATATGACAAGGGGAATACTTTTGGGAGGGGGGGTGGTTTAAAATCAAGCCACAGGCGGATCTCATTAGAGCACAAGGAGCTGCCTTCATGGGTAAGTGGAGCACAGCTGGCTGGGTTCAAGTCCCAGCGTGTGTCCTGGGAAAAACATGATAATGAATGTGGGGGTGTGGCCTACAGGGCTCCACCTCCCACTCCAGGTCACCATGGTGACATCCCGAGTGCCAGATCCAAAAGTGAATGAGAGTTACGGTGATGGATGGCTCCTCTGCTTCCTTTCCCCCCGCCGCAAAGATTCACAATTCTTTAGTTTTATTCATCCATTCATTCATCTTTGCTCATCTCAATGTTTTTTTAAACAGCCATAAATGTGTATTTTAACCCATGCATGATATCCACATTGCCCCTGACTGTCAGAGCAGAGACAGGCATCCCACAGTGTCCCATGATGCTTTGCAGCCCTGGAGGCATCAGTGTGTCTCAGTGGAAAATGGATGAAATATCCCCCACAACCCATTACTTCTCTCCTTTTTAAGAGTCTTTTAATATGTGCTATCGACCCTTTAAGGTCAGATATCCTCACAATAGTGTAAATTTATCCTAAGTTACAATGGAGATTATGGCAAAGCTTTAGGTCCTGCCCACGTAAACACAAACTTGGCTACGACACCTGTCCTGAGTGGATCTTTCTGGAAACAGCAATGCCAGCAACCCTGTACCCAGTGAAATATTAGCTAATGCTAACAACCGTAGCGTACTCGCCAACACTGCGGGACCCCTCACTCTCTGCAGCAAATACTGCGCCCGCCGATTCCCATTAAATGAGATGTAATACATGCAGTATGTACATGTCCAGCTGAGGCAGACAAGGTGGCAATCATGCAGTAATTATTTAAAAATAAGTATATATGTATACATTCAAACATATATTGATTTATTCTGACATGGATCAATTCATTTGGAGATTTTTTGTCCCCACGAGGATAACCTCAATTTTATAAAAATCTATGAATGAAATAAAAAAACTAAAAATGCCAAAAGTCTCGTATTTTATTTGATTACTTATGGGTAAAAATGCTAAAATGCCATAAGTTTACTTATGGTTAAAGTTAGGGCTGGGTCAGGGTTAAGGTTGTCATTGTTGGGATTAGGGTTTTACCCATAGAAATGAATGGATGGTCCCCACAAACATATGAATACATGGACTGTGTATCTGTGTGTGTGTGTGTGTGTGTGTGTGTGTGCATGGCTCACCATTATTGCGGGTCCAGCTGTAGAAAAAGCAAGTTGCCCCATCTAGGTCATGTGATCAGCATCCCATCTAGGTCATGTGATCAGCATCCCATCTAGGTCATGTGATCAGCATTCCAATCAGGTCATATGCTCTGCATCAAATGCTTAAATCACAGCCAAATCAAAGAGCCCGGCAGACCCACCTCCCCCTCTCACTACAGCCCCATGTCAGTCCGTTTATCAAGAGCAAAGTGTTTGCTTAACCTTTCAGAGCTCGGCCCAGTGTGCAGAGCGGGAGAGAGGCGGATTTCTCATGAGCCACGATGTGTGAGAGCACAGACACTGCACACTTAGACCTGGCCATTTCTATGACGGTCTTGTTCAGAGAGGAGTCAGTCTTACCGCACTGCACCAGAGAATATCGCTTCACCGTCAACATGTGCAAGGCATGAGCTGAAAGTCTGCGGAGGATGGAGATATTCAGTTCAGTGGCACATCTAAAAAATTAGGAAGAGTCTTGGGCAGTTTTGCCGGTGGAGTGGTGGAGATCTGGGTTGAGATGGTGGACAGTCTGCTGCGGGCATTAAAGTGGGGCCTTACGTTGGAGATGGGAGTCGGACAGTTAGACTGATAACCAGATTGGACAGCAGTGTGGGCAGGTAGTGTAGACCAGATTGGGGGGGGGGCACTGGCAGGATTATCCTCTGGGGAAGCTTGGAGGGGCCAAAAATGTGAAGTGTCTGGGGGTCTCTGAGGACCAAGTTGGGGAACACTGGTTTAAAAGACTGAATCGTGGCTGGTTTTCCCCTGAGCACCTGCTGTAAACAGACACATGCATAAATAAATGAGTAGCATTAAACGAGGGGAGTGCATCCCACATTAGACATAATCACATCGTTATTACACTCACAGAGGACAGGTGCTCATCAGGACCAACATAAATCTCACAAATGCAGCCATTCGTATAGCCAGATAAGCATGCTCACGATTTGCATAATGCACCTCTTTCATGAGCACAACAGCGCCTCCTGGATGTTTAGTGGAGAAAAACAAAACACAACTGAAAGTCCACTTTCATCAGTAGCGCAGAACAAACTCAGTTGATGATGGTGCTTAACAAATATTGTGATATTTGATTAAATGTATTTTAATGGTGCTTAAGTGATCATTATTATGAAATATGAATGAATGAGTTGTGTAACAGGCAGTTATGATATATTCTCTCCACGGTAAGGATTTGATGGATTTGAAAGCAGAGTGCCTGCACACACACAGCAGTAGCACCTGCTCGAGGTTCCTGTCGCCTCATGTCCTGAGGAATTGATGCAGGTTTCTGTTTAATGTTACCCCTTACGTTCTCAGACCAGCGGCTGATTCAAAAACGTCTTCGCCGATTTATCATCCCGCAGCATCAAAATAGCCTGGACATCTCGCAATTCTTATGCTTTTGTTTTAACTATACCACGAGGGAATAACTCACATTTACTGACTCGCTAAGCACACTGAGAGCCACGCATTCACGTGTCACAGGACACGTTGAGTTTAGTTCGCTGGCTGCGATCTGCCTCGCTCCGCTCCCAAGCCCTGTCAGCCTGTCAGACAGTATGCACGGGGCCCTGAGACCCATCAGAAGTGGCCGCTGCATGGCTGCTTAATAACTATGACTGCCGACAGCTCCGGGATCTCGTGCTAGCAAGGTCCAAATATGTAGCCCATTGTGTGCATCTCTCATTCTTCCACCCTCTCCATTGAATTTTTATATAACGTTTATAGATATATAGATGTAATTCAATTTCTCGGAAAAACGGGGCTTTTATAAGCGAACAAATCCCTCGCCATTCCCTACCAAAATAGAATTTCCAGGTACAATGATTCACAAACCATTTAATCTGTAACTTTCTTCTATTGGATTTACATTCCCATTGGGTAACGCTCCACTGCTATAATCCCCCTTTTAATTTGTAATTATGCCTAATAGCTTGCGTTACCATCTAATTCTCCAGGTGGTAAGCGGTAGCAGTAGCATGTGGCACGTCGTAGTGCATCGTGGGACAGTTAAATACACCTACAGACAGGATGACTGAGTAAGTAAAATACTGACACTGTTAAAGACGGGAGACAGAGGAACCAAAGCCTTATTACCAGGGCTGTAAATATCGGCATTTTTCCTGTGTCAGCGCAAGAAATCTGCTTTAACTTGACGTGAGAAAACACGGAAAAGCTTTGGACTTGTATCCGCCCCTCCCCATCCTTACATCATCAGTCTGACACAGGTTATTTCCTTTTAAGTAGGAGTTATTCTGTGCTGGAACCGCAGGAATGATCCATAGCCACGCAAATAAAGTGGCTTTCGGGGATAATTATATTTCAGAGTTCATAGCATGTTTTCATTTGGCGATACAATAGTCTGGAAAACACAAATGCCAGTGGAGACATTTACAATGGATTACATTGCCTGCGAAAATAAAATCGCTGCATGTCCAGGAGGCAAAGGGCTTAGCGATATTGAAGCAGAGTAGAATACAGAATTAAGAGCCCACTAGACTGTGCTGAAGAGTGTGTAAACACTACCACCCCCTGGTAGGATGCAATACTGCACATCGAGGTAACAATACTGCACAACATTGTTCTTTGTCCTAGGCAAAGTGGTTAATTATTATTTTGGTTGATTTGTTGGTTTACCACCAAACAAAACTAGAGAAATATTTTAAATTACTGTGAAAATGTTTCAAATCACAAGTAAAACATGTAGCACCAATTCACTGGAAAAGTGTATTTAATTTCCAACTCCATTAATAATCAAAATACTAAAATTTCCTTATGAAGTTTGTAACAGCGCAGGCTTCTCTTTCTGCTGTGAAAATCTCCCCAGGCATTGGCAGGGTTTTGATGAAAACATCCATGTGTCGTAGCACCGTGATAATTTAGGAAGAAAATAAGACAACATTTTGATCTTGATCGAATCAGTTTTGGGAGCAGGTGTGTGTTTTGCAGCCGGAAAGGTGTAAATTTGAAAGCAGAGACATGTGGCGTGGAACCAAAGGGCCGTGAATCCAAATTACACACAGATAAATGCCCAAAGTCTTATCCCCGCAACATCAAGAAAATGAATTTTCCCATTTGATGAGGAATGAAGCAGTAGGGCCTGCTGTTACTTATCCTTAACAGCCAGTATCTAACATGCAGCTATCAAGCCTTTCAGCTCTGAATAGTGTTTTTTCAGCTAACACTGTCACTCATTTACTCACAGCCCATCCTCATACTACCCACCTGAAATCAGAAGCTGCCCCTGTGAGACCCACTTGAAATCAGGGGCCGTCTCTGTGCTGCCCGTGTGCAATCTGAGGCCATTCTTGTGCTGCCTGCCTGAAATCAGAGGCCATCCCAAGGCTGACTCCCTGAATTCAGAGGCTGTCCCTGGGCTGTCTCCCTGAAATCAGAGGCCATCCTTGTGCTGCCTGCCTGAAATCAAAGGCCATCTCTGGGCTGACTCCCTGAATTCAGAGGCTGTCCTCATGCTGCCCACCTGAAATCAGAGGCCACTCCTGTGAGACCCCCTTGAAATCAAAGACCATCTCTCTGTTGCCTGCATGAAATCAGCAGCCATCCCTATGCTCAGGGTTGGACTGGTAGTTGGGCAGCCAGGGTAGCTGCCCCAGAGCCTGGGCCCCCCAGGGACAGCATGGACCTTTCTCTGACTATACAAATTGCACATGTATGCAAAACATTTATGAGGATTAAGATGGTGAAGTCATGCATAAAATATGTACTTGTGAGATTGTGTATACAATCTCATTATGGTGGGAGTCAAAACAAAATTTGGTACAATACTTAATTTTGAAATAGTTTGTAATGTTTTGCAGTTAAACTATGTTGTTGAGGTGTGTATTTAACAAAAAATCAAGTTTATGGAATTTGCTGACTATTGCAGTGTATGATGGGTATGATATTTGGAGGCTACTTAAATTTCATCATCTGCAACTGCTACAATTAGCATAGGCAGACCCTAGGTGTGAATTTGGAAGGGGGGGCAGGCCCTAGGTGTGAACTTGGAAGGGGGGCAAGTCCTAGGTGTGAATTTGGAAATGTGGGGGTGGCATGGTATATTTTTGCCCCAGGGCCCAGTGTACAGTTGTTCCACCACTGCCTGTACTGCCTGGCAGAAATCAGAGGTTGTCCCTGTGCTGCCTGCCAGAAATCTGAGGGGAAAAAAACCTATGTTCCCTGGAATGTAGAATTTATTAAGTTGCTTCATCTTTCATTACATGATGAATCCATACACATCCATCCATACCCATTTACAAACGTAAATGTGCTCACGGCTTGAGCACAGTAGTGCCTTGCAGGTAAAGCCCCTGCATTGTCACACTGAGTATGGTACATCCCTGCCTGCACAGCAGTTTGAAATTGATTGTGCTTCATAAAAAATGTTTATGAATCAAGTCGGGCACAAACAACTTGATTGGTCACACTGCAAGATACAGGATCTGTACCCAGGTGACAGAACACCACAGCAACAAGCTTCAGGCAGCTCTGAGAGGCAGATTCAGAAATGAAAATCCCATTTTTCACTCCTGCACCAAGGCTCTTTCTGAACTGTTTTCTTGAGCTAATATTTTACCTCAAACAACAGTGTATAAAAAAGACTACAACAGGTAATCTCAGAGCTCTCTCAATTAATATGCAGATTTATGCAAGCTGTAATTAATTTGCCATTATCCTAGACCGATGTCCTTTCGCTTTCTTCACAGACATCTGAGTGTAATTACTCCATGTGTCATATTTTCCGCACTGTTCCATTAAGGTAAACAGATGCTAATTTCATTGCGTCCGTTCATGCCGAATAATTGCTGGGCACAATGAGGGTGGCTGGCGTTGGCAGACGGTTCGGGGTGTCCCATGAAGACTCCTATGGCGTGATGCTCATGTGCCAAGCAGGAAGCACTGGCACCAAATGGTTAATGAAGACCTTCGGACCTCACCATCTTCTGAGCTCATTTGCATTCTGTGCAAATCCCACCCCGGGCCAACGGTCCCGCAAATGGTGGCGGGGGCCGTGGGCTATCACCTGTGATTCATCAAGCTAAACAAGAGGCAAAACCCAGCCTGCAGGCTCCACTCATTAACATTGGAAACTTCAGCATCCATTTAAACTTGGAGATTGAAGATGGGAGGGCAGTTCTCTGGGATGTCACAGACTTCGGATAATAAACATACATGTTATTTAACTGCCATTATGAAACAATGATAAACTGTGACTGCATCAAATTGCTTCAACGCAGCCAGTTTCCCAAAACAATAACCCTAATTCCCCATTTAATAATGTCAAGATTTCTGCAGCCACTGATGCCACAGTCTACCTCACTCATACATCACCCTGGGCAGGAGACATTTAAACAAACATGAATCGTAAAATGTGAAACCAGCTGACACATGGCCACCAAAAAGTTAGATCTGCTTTATTGTCGTATCAAAGATATTCTGTCTGGCGAAGAAGAGATAGAGAGAGAGGGAGCAGGATTATTTAGGAAATATACAAATTTTAAAAGCACGCATAAAAAGTCCAAAAAGCCACAGGGAAATATGTCTGCAATGCAGCACATGGATTGTGGGGAACTGTGGCAGAAAACGAGTAGCAGTCCAAAGAAAGGGGTCCCCACCCCCCGCCTCAGATGACAGGCCTGCACCGCGCCGACGGGGAGGTGGCACTGTGCCCTCACATCTTTTTTGCTCGCTTGCGCGGCCGCTGGTTGAAGACGGGGGAGGAGCCCATGAGTGAGTCAGGCGAATGGGAGGGGTAGCTGCCATCAGAGGCCACGCCTCCTGGGGAAGGCGGGATTCCCGTCTCGCTCATGGTGGACATAGGCTCTTCCTCGAACACGTCGCCTCCCAGGACCCCGTGGCCTGACACCTGGCCTTCCTCCGCATCCTGGGGCTCCATTTTCACCTGCGGCAGGTGCCACAAGGGGGAGCTGTTCCCTGCCGCTGCTGCAGCCGCCGTTCCTACTACTCCCGCCGCGGCTGCCGCCGCTGTGCCCGTCAGTCCTGGAACACACAACCAATGATCAGTATCCAGAAGACAGCATCTACCAATAGCAGGAGGGCGTTCATGCTAAGCGCTGCATACAGGCCACTGTGTGCCAGGTGCCTGCCCAGGCACGTACCTGAGGAGTGCGGTGAATTGTCCCCTTCCAGGCCCCCTGTCACACGCTCGCTGGGGATGGGCAGGGCTTGGTCCCCAGAGGCCAGGTCAGCCTCAGGCTCCTCGCTAACAGGGAACGCTATATTATCGCTAAGGGGTTCGTCCTTCACCGTCAGGGGCTTGGTGTCCTCGGGCGCCCTGTCCGGGTTCACCAGGCGATCATACTCCTCCGACAGCTCCCGACACACCTGAGGCGGGGGCCCGGCCACAACCATCAGCGGCACATCCTACTGGCCACTCAACTGTCAATCAACACGCACTGTACATATAAAGGTCATGAGGCACAAGGAACACGAGGAATCTCATGACGCTGAGACTAGAGAGTGAGCTTTTCTAGACAAACTCAGAGCTGAACAGAATGTTCTAGAGCACAAACCAATCTGACCGTAAGCACTTCAATGCCACATCTGTAGGTATAAAAGTCTTAGGACACTTTTCTACAGGAACAGGTACTTCAAAACAGGACCAGAATCAATACAGGCACAGAATGTCATCATCACAGCTCATTTTGCACTTTGATATTACACTGCTTTTTAAGTTCTGTACCCGAAGCAGTGGGAAAACGTTCAAAGAAGGGCTTCGGTACATTTTAGTGACAGTCTGACTTGGACTCTGAAAAGCTAGACTTATCACTGCAGCACTCTAATCCCAAACTGGGATGATCTGGGCCAAAATGGCCCAGATGCTGTTTTCCTTGAGCATCACCTCACCTGGAGCATGTTGCTATGGTAATCCTTGATGCGGACCTGCCAGAACTTCTGCAGGGCCAGCACGCTGCCGATGCCCACCTCGTGGAAGACCTGCTCCACCACGTCAGGGAACGGCGTGGTCCCCAGGCACGCCTCGCGGTCCACGGCCACACGGAGCAGCCGGCTGAGCCGCAAGTAGTGCTCGTGCACGAGGTCCGTCAGCGTCTCCAGCACGCTCTCCTGGGCTGACTCGAAGCCGGCGTGGGCCAGCACTGTGGCTACAGACTGGTACAGGAGCTGCCGGCAGGATGGCCAGCTCAGCTCCGTCACTGGCTCCCCCTTGCCCCTGGAGAGAGATGAGATGTGCTCTCAGCAAGTGGGTGACAGGCATCCCTAAGGAAAGCCTGCTGCTCATAAGACCACAAGCCACCTGCTGGCCAATACTATAGTCATGTGACAGAGAAGTAAAACCCAATGGGGAACCTACTTGTAAAAGTCACTTTCCGGGTCACTGTGTCGTAATTGGAAGGGCTGCCGGGGCGCCTTGCTGTCCAGGGGCAGCAGGTCATCAGGGACGGCCGGCGTTAAAGGCCGTGGGGGTAGTGCTTCCCCTTCTTCGAGTTTCGTAGCGCCCTCTGCCACTGGCTGGCCCTGGGCAGCGGCCAGAAGAGCGCGGAGGCGGCGGGCGTGCTGGCATAGCTGTACAGTGTGGATGGTTAGACTGCAGGGCTCGGACGGGATGTCCAGCATAGTGGTCGGCCGCGGGCGCTGAGCAGAAGGCTGATGCAGGGGCGGATCCTGCATCTCCACCGAGCGGAACTCCCGCTGGAGCAGGTCGAAGGAGCTGCGGCTGGGCGGCGCCGCCGGGACCGGGATTTCGCCCCAGTACGGCATCATCCAGCCTGTAGCTTTGAATCAGGTCAGGGCGCTCTGTAAAACAGCGTGTACACACACATCTCAGTTAGAAATAGCGGGAACATCACTCAGATGCATCACCGGACACGGCATGCGGGAGTTTCCCAAAACCACCAAACCAAGACTCGTTAGTTTACCAGTGGAGATGCGAATAGCTCATCATAAGAGGCCGTCGGTGTACATTACATGTTACTCCAACATTGCATTTTCCATGTGTAGTCATTATTGCACCAGCTAAATTATTACATAGAAGGACACTCACTTAAAATGCAGATTCGATACGTAGAGCAACGACTAATGACAGTAGCTGAAAGCTTTCCGAATGAAACTCGACGTGCCGGCGCATATTTTGCTTCGTGTGGAAGCAACTGCTAATTGAAATAGTTCCTGATTTAAACGCAATTATTTTCAATAAAGCTGTATAATGAAGATCCCGTAATAGTTTCGATACAAAAACATGTTAGTATATTTTATGTCAATAACAACAATGTTGTTGTTGTTATTTGAAAATGTCTTGCTAAAATAGACTAGCTTACTCGGAATCTTTATCATGAAGCCGGAACGGAAGTATAAAGAGACCGTACCAAAACCAACAGGGCGGACTCTACGCACGTTCTGAAAATGGAAGAACGAGCAGATGAAAAATCTGAAGTCATTAGCGAGCCAGTTGTAGTAGGTGTTGCTGAGAGTGAAGAGGACAGTGAGACGAAATGTGTCGTGAATACTGTTACAGAAGAAACTGGCGACACTTTCAAGAAACCTGCTATTTTCGTTGCCCCAAGTGTTCTCAGTCGGAAGGGAGTCGCTGCGGTACCGGGCTGCAGCAGAGTAACAGAGGCGTCGAAAGAGGTATGTCAGCCCAAAGGCGAGTCGGCGGATAATAAGGAGGCCGGCAACAGCGCCCCGTCGACGATTCAAAATTTGGGCGTCACGTCGAAGGTAACCAAAACGGACGAGAATGGTGCCCCCACCAAAGCCCCACAGAAAATCAAACCGAGGTTTCCCGCTAAACCTCCGCCGGATGGGAAGTTAAATGCCGCCCCCCCTTTGCCGTACACCGAGCCTCCTTGGGGCGGCTTAGCCGAATCTACCTACTCGTTCGAGATCCTGAAGAACGGCACCATTTTGGACACGGTCCCGCTCGCCGAGAGGAGCTTCTTCGTATTCGGGCGCCTGCCCGTTTGCGACGTGTCTTTGGAGCATCCCTCCATCTCAAGGTATCACGCGGTGGTTCAGTACCGCGGGCGCCCAGGAGAGCCGGGGGTTGTCGGGGAAGAGGCCGGCTTCTACGCCTTTGACCTGGGTAGCACGCACGGCACTTTCATCAACAAGAACAAGATCCCGCCGAAGACCTACATCAGGCTGCGGGTCGGACATGTACTCAAATTCGGGGGGAGCAGTCGCCTGTTCATCCTGCAGGCGAGTAATTCTGTTTCCGTGGCGTAAATCCTAAAGGCGTTTATGTATGTCTCATACAACAGATTGCGATTTTAGCTGCAGCTTAAAGATTAAAAAAAAAAACTAAAACGTGTTGACTGGGCGGCATAATTATTTGGTGCGTTCTTTTTATTTGAAGTGGTGTACCTGGTCAGTGAATGGCAGTCTCGCCTCGATACTGTCAGTGTTGGGGGTTTGAATCCTGCCCCTGTTTTGTGGTATTAGAATGTTGATCTGTGTTGAACAAGTTTCCCCCTACTGTAGTGTGTGTGTGTGTGTGTGTGTGTGTGTGTGTGTGTGTGTGTGTGTGATGGATTGCCTTATGGATTGCCCCTGCCTTATGCTGCCTGAGATGAGTTTCAACCCTGCCATGGCCCCGCAATGGATGACATAGGGAAGTGCTGGGTAGATGGACTTTGAAAGTTGCCCGTAAACTGCACTGATCCAAAGACAATGATTAAAAATAGAAGATACCAGATTCGGCACAAAATGAAATCAAATATGAGTACTATGAACATTTGGGAGTTGACCAGACTGTTGTCTGCTTGCAGGGTCCAGACTCTGATGAGGAGGCGGAGTCTGAGCTGACAGTTACCGAGCTGAGGGAGCGAGCACGGAAGCAAAGGGCAGAACTGGAGAAGAGGATGATGGGAGATGGCTCTGATGATGACGAGGAGGAAGAGAAGAAGGAGGAAGGGGAGAAAGAATCCAGCACCACGACCACGAGTTCCAAAGAGGACTCGGGATGTTCCTGGGGCATGGGTGAGCGGCGGGGGTTGGCAGGCATGGGTGAGCGGCGGGGGTTGGCAGGCCTGGGTGAGCGGCGGGGGTTGGTAGGCCTGGGCGAGCGGC
>JAODJU010000025.1:21517933-21533458 GCA_026776725.1 Gnathonemus echidnorhynchus | reverse complement strand
CCCCCCCGCCCGGCCGCCTGCCCCCTGCACCTAATCATCTGCTGTTCCTCCATACAAACTCCCAGAGACATATGGAAGCTCCCCCCCACTCCAGCCACAGTCTGGGCCCTGGCGGCTCTCGGGTTTAACGATCGCCAGTCCCTGCTTCTCTCTGACTCATCGCTGGCGCTCTTTCTCCTTTCGTCCTGCTCTCATCCTGTACCTCCTAGGGTCAGCGGGGCCTGTCTGTTTGGACGGATGGGCTGTCCCATGACCTCATCCGACAATGCATAAGAGCGGGCGGGGGAAGTAGGACCAAGAGAGCCAGATCGGCAGTGGTCGCCACAGGTGCATGGGGGTAGTGGAAAAGGTGGGGGGGGGGGGGTTACAGAGACCTTTCCCACAGCTGCAGTTTAAGCTTCAAATACACCGCCGCGCAAAAGACTTCCTGCTCCAACTGACAGGTGTAGCACCATGTAGGTTGCTGGCTTGACATTTCAGTGTCACCGTGGAAACAGGATGACGTCATGGTGGAATGAAAGGGGGGGGGGAGAGGAAGCTGTGAGGATGCATATGGCAGCCAGGGGCCAACCTGTTGCATCTTCTCTAGATCCAGGCTCGGTCTCCCCGATTCGCCGCCATAGCCTGGTCTGTGGCGCCGGTATGGTGCTGCCGGCTGCTCGAAGTGAGTCAAGATGATGGGCCGGGCCTGGCCCCGGCTGAGGGGCCGAAGGTTGCGTGGCGGGGAAGCGCTGAAGAGCACGGGGCTGGGGGAGGCGGTCACGCAGGAGCTGGGCTCCATGGGCCCACACAGGTCCTTCACCTCCTCGTCACTCGAGTTGCTGCTGAGGTCGGCGTGGCAAGGGTGCAGGGCCCATCTCACACCCTCGCCAGCACCACCCTGCAGGAAGTCTCTGCTAATGCGCTCCAGCTCCTCCTCGGAGCTGTGCCGGTCCAGTGTGGGGTCCAACAGCAACCGGAGCCGGCGTAGCTGGGCAGGGGAGAGCGCCCCCTGATTGTGCTGCTGGCTGGTGGCCAGCGGGGTCAGTCCGCAGTTTCGCCGTCGCTCTGAGGAGGACAGGAGAGCCAGGGGGGGTCCAAACATCAGTTTCCTCTCCAGAATCAGGAGGCACACAATGTTCTCGTAAGGATTCATCATTCATAGATCTCTTTTATGCACTGTAATACTCTGTAAACATCTCCGCAAACTCTCTCTGCTGCACTCGGTGCTGTAGCTGGAGAAGAGACGCACCCCTGTCGATCTGGGCCAGCTCCTGGTTCTCCCCCTCCGAGTCCTCGCTCTCCCAGCCCTCTTCACTGCCGTGGTAGGAGATCTGCAAAAGGAACCATGACGTATGCCAGAAGGTCTATAAGCCTTTGTGAGCTCGAGTCCGCCCACGACTGAAAGTAACAATTAAAGAGGCGATGCACTCCTGAATATACCCTACATACATATCTGCAAATGGAGGAACGCAACAATAATCGATAGAGACCCACGCGCCACTCTTACAAGAAAACATCCTCTCTCCTTCAGTCTGTCTCTGGAGCTTCATTCTTATTTTTTTAGATCACTGCAGTTACAATGCGAGCTGCCTGAGAGGGGAGTCGCCTGTCGCATCATCCGGTGTACATGTGACGGCCATTTAAACAGAGCAGCCGGCCGAAACTGACAGCCATGATAAGAGTTAAGTAATGCGCCGTAATTACCATGGTGTGGCAAGCCAGACAGCTGGTAACTGCGAGGGAGAGCAGCCCCATCATCCGTCTCCAGGGGACAGCCACATGCGACGGGATCTGCATTTGACCCGCAAATGCACAAGTAGCACCCCCTTCCTGTCTTTCAGGGAGGGGCCTCACCGTGCCCTCCCTGTCTCTCACACATCCACTGTGCTCTGAAAGTTGCTGCAAAATGCCACAAGAAGCCCACGCCATCTTCTCACGGCTGAGTCTATTGCTAGCGCCCTAGAGGTTAGACTCCCCGGCCGGCTGTGGTGTCTCTCTATGCTTAGGAGGAGTTACACAGCAGGAAAAAGTCTCTGTTTTCGCCATGTCAGATGAATATAAGTCAGTCTGTGAGCCCGAGACCTATAGGTATCCTCTTCCTCCCAGGAACAAGGAAGTCACAGACACAACCAAACAACCAGCAAATGTTCGTATTCACGTCACAGACCAAGAGTTAGGCAGACCTATGGGGGGAGTCTCTTCAACACAGCATCTGGGACCCTCCATTTGGTGGGGCATGTCAGAGTCCAAAATGCAGAAGTGTCTGAACACAATCCCCCCAGTTTTGTAGCAGAATATAAGGGTTCGTACACTTTTTAATCAACAAATTTCCATGACTTTTCCATGACTTCTCCTGGACTTCAAGCTAAATTTCAAAGAAACATTTTTTATTCAACCGATTCAGAAAAAGTGTTCTAGGTTGTTACGTGATCATCATCGCATGACACCATTACAAACATGTACTTTGTGTAGAAGAACCAGGTGTTATGTTTAGAGATGCACCGATCTGATATCCAGATCGGTATCAGTGTTGATCCAGACCTATTCGATGGATGGGTTATCGGCCACACGTGACTGATCCACGTCTCCTTTGGATCTTGGCGGTCTCTAAAAAGATGGCTCTTATTTTACGTCAAATCCATTTGTACAATCAATCACATGACAGCTCATTCCCATTTCAGATGTGTGTTTTGCGGAATTCAAGCTGAACGCTAAGGCTGCCACTCAGTGGGTGTGAGCGCACTGACTTCTGCCTGCTGTGACGTCAGGCGCATACCCTGTGCAGCAGCAGGAGGACGGTAAGAACATCAGATAAGAGGGTGATGGTCTGGGAGTGTTTTACACTTTTAACAGCAGCTAGCAGCACAGATATTTGCAGTCTTTGTAAAAGCTTTGTGAAAGTTCTGAGAGGTGGGAGTAGCGTTTAGTAGAAAATCCCACCAAACAAAGCAATTGTGTGAGAATGCGAGTAATATGAAAAAAGCAATGGATGGTTTCGGGAGGTGCTAGCTTGGGTTGTTTTGCGCACTTTCTGCAGTGAAGTGTAAGTGACGCTGTTGCCAATGGGAGAAAAACTGTGTGGCATTTCAAGCATTTGCCGCTTGCGTATCCTCGTACGGGAGATACTCAAACTGCAAAATGCCTTAAAAACACTTACAAAAGAGAGAGAACAGTATGTTATGCATGTTCCTATCAGCCTAATTCAAGATTTTTGGCATACATTTTTTCGTTTATTTACTAGTTTAAAAATATTAACAACACTAAAATATTAAGGTAAAAAAGCTCTTGTATCGGAATCAGTATCGGCAGTTGTGTGTCGGAATTGGATCAGAACTGAGAAAATGTCCCTAGTTATGATATTGCATTCATCCTTTGGATATGGACGTACCTTCCATTGCGTATAATTTTACAGATATGTATGTTGCTTTTCTTCAGACATAGTTTAATTTCCATCGGATTCGATAATGGTGAACCGAACCATTAACAAAACTAACTATCACCAGAGAGAAAGTCATTCATTTATTCCTTACATTTGCAATAACCAGAAACAATAGTTACTGAGTTGCAAAAGTCAACGCTAAAAGACATTACAGACACTCCTCTACTTACAAACTTTCAACTTATGAACTTTCAGACCTACGAACGAAGAGAACTGTAAGTCCAAACTGTGTTCCTTGGGCTCCCGTTTCCTGTCCGCAACATCAAGTTTTTTTTCTGTGCGCCAATTCCGCCTAGTGCGACTTCTAGCCACTACTCCCGCCGTGCAGCAGCGTAACGTGCGTACTCCCAGCACCCTAGTTCTTTGTACTGGTGTATATCCTTAAAATGATGTTGAATAACGATTTATGAACATTTCAAGTTACGAACGGTCGTTCAGAACGTATCTCATTCGCAAGTAGAGGAGCGTCTGTATTTCTGTGTCATTATAGTTACACTAATGTGACATAAGCAAGATATTTGTGATGCAAATGTAAGAATGAAATGATGTCAACTTGAAGTATACCCAGCATGTTATAGATGTAAAGTTGAGATGTCAGACAATAAAATAATAATAATAATAATAATAATAATAATAATAAAGCATAAGCATGTCATAAGCATACTGCCACAGTGCACTATGCATGTAAATCTGCAGGAAGGTCCTTGGCTGTGTGTGGCAGCTGTTAGCACCTGTGTGGAATTATAAGCTAGAAATGACATTATAGCTTTTGTGAAAGTCTTTATTTTATGTGTTAAATGTGTTCCTTCCAGTAAGCACTTGAATGGCATAGACTCTCTCTCGCTCAGACACACACACACACTCACTCACACACACACGCATCTCTATTTTCACACTGTCTGATACTCTAAATTGAACTTTATACACAATGTATCTAAATTTCTCTGCTAGCTTGTATTCACAGCAAAGCATCTTTTTCACAGGTAGCACATTAAGTGTTTATATGCGAAGTGCATTGTCGCGTCTCGGAACACTAACACAATCACACACATGCATGCTCACGTCTTTGGTACCGCCTGATATTTGGACTTCATATGGTCTTTACACATTCAACTCTTCAAGTTAACAATATCTATTATATAAAATATTTCTTTTAGCATTGTCCACAAGACCACACACACACAAACACACACCTTTTTTTGTTTATTGCATCTAATAGTTCAACTTTACACATTCTGTAACATGCTGGGTACACTTCAAGGTAACATTTTATTTCATTCTTTTGTGACATTCATAGTGCGTATATTGCTCATCTTGCATCAGGATAGTTATAATGACATGCATAAATATTCTTGGCGCAAACTTTTACAACTTCATGAGAAATTTACACATATTGTTACCTGTTACTTGACTTGTTCCAAATTAGACATATTATTTAGCATATGGGACAAAACAACGAACCTCTTCCTTGAAATTTTTACAAATTTTGAGTATTAGTGGTTATGATTAAAAGTCGCAATAATATCATATGGTAGTAAGAATACAACACGAGACTTGATACAGCGACAAATAATAATTAATGTATTACATACAGACTGAAAGACCTTTTCAACACGTACATTTGTATCATGTTGACACGGTATATGAATGCATGTCACCACTGGTTTTTAACTGCGTTTTAATGCCATTGCTCTGGAAGAGAAGTGCTGTGTAGCCACATACGGAGGGGAAACATGAAGGGCCGAGGCATTTTCTCTCGTTTTCTGCCCCGACGACCTTCCAAACTCACGACCTGCTCGAACGCGTAAAGCATAATCAAGGTACTGCTTGAGAGAAAGACGGGGTTATACTGTGAAGGGAGGGGGGGGGGGGGGGGAATAATCAAAAATTCCAAAGCTCTCATTTTTTATTTTCTATAACTTTCCCTGGAAAATGTCGTTTCTTAATTCCATGATTTTTCCAGGATTTCCATGAGGTCTGAAGGAAGCAGCACCGGGTGTTATGACGTGTTACTGTATATTTTTCATTTTCAAACTGAAGTACAAGTATTATTAGGATGAGCAGACACCAGAACAAAAAGCTAATTAAAGATGAAAGCCCTGTCATTGATGGACGACACCAACCGACAGCTGATACTCCAAGCTAAAATACACTTGGACCAGCTGCACAAAAGAAACGTCTTTGACATCACATCTGGTAATCTCCTGGTAAAAATGGGGCAGAGTACAACAGCATGGAGTAGGCCCAGAGCTGGCCCATGCCGCCCTCCATCGAAGGCCAATGCCACATCCACCCAGGAACATCTCTCTCGTAGAGGCTAAAGTCGCACAGCTGGCCCAGCAACTAGTGTGCAGGATCCACTTTAAAGGGGAGCAGGATGTAAAACCAGATCTGGGACAAAGTCCTGCAAGGATTCTGCATGGGGGGGGGGGTCGCAATCCTGCTCAGGTGTCTTACGACGCTCCAGCAGTATGCCTCAGAATGAGCAAAGATGTGTGTGAACCTGGTCTTTGTTGTGGCTCTTCTCAGACCTTCAAGGTGAAATCTGCCCAGGTGACCCTTATTTTCATGGGAATCCTACGACAATCTCAGAGGGCAAACTGCTGAGTTGATGTTATTTGGATCATGCCTACACTCATCCACAGGTGCAATACAGACTTGGTCTGCACTGGTTTCCACTGCAAGGGCTTGTTTTATTTACTGCAGAATGACTGTGTCCCTTCACGATGGTTCTTCTCAGCCTTCTGTGCAATGGCAATGTGAAACCACAGGAGCATACTGAGCCATGCATGCAAATTGCGTACGCTCACATACACCCTGCAAGCACCACATATGGGGAGCTTGGTTTTCACTATCTGCATTTTCCGCAGCTGACAAATGGGGTCAACTGTGAGTCTGTATGACCAGCTTCTGCACTGTTCTGCTTGCAGGACCGGCGTGTAACACTGCACTTAAAGAACTCAAGAACTGCAGCCAGCAGAGAGTTTGTCAGAGTTCTCCGATGTAGTAGGACCAAAATGAAAAAACAAAAAGCATCCGAGCCACTCGTTTCCTTCTCTCCACTTCCTCTTTAGCATCGAAAGACAACTTCATTGTCGTCTCTTTGGACTGTCTGACCTGCTGCGCACACCACAGTGAAACAGAGTCACTGGTGGAGACTAGGATGCGCAGATCGATGCAAGCACGGGAATTTGAATGCGCTTCATGGGGGAGATGAGAAGCATCAAGCACGCATTTACTGCAATCCGGGCCAGAAAGTGTCACACCTCTGCAGAATATCATGCAGAGCGTCCCCGGTCCCCCATCCGCGTTCAGATCACCGGGCTCTCTGCAGAGGAAGCACAGCCGCAGGTTGGCGTTACCGGTCCCCGTTTCTCATCGAGCCATGCATGAGAGCAAGCGGGGCAGCCCCCCCATCATGGCCCGGGGTTTCCATCCACGCCTTGGCGGCCAGCCAGGTTTTCATGTCACCAACACCACAGGATGTCTACAGCCAGAGTGAATATTGAAACCAGGTTCCCAAACCACACTAAAAACACTCATTTGAACCGTTTCTTAAAACAGTGTTCTGCTGTTCTGCCAGTGGCCCATGTTTGTACATCTATCCGTACGTCACCATGAGGTTCGTTTCAACATTTCAAGCAAAAACTTTGACTTGTTTACCTGTTTTTCATGGCCAAATCCAGCATAATACCAATTTCCTCCCTCCAGAGTTGTGCTATTGTGCACAGCAGCTGTGGCATGTTAAACATTATGTGGCCCCCCTCACAGACCTACGACGGGGACGGACTAGTGAACGCCTGACCTGGAAAATTACTACTTGCACATCAAAGGACATGAGGAGGATTACGGCCATGAGCGATGGAGCTGGATTACAGGCGGAATGGGCGAGGCAGGTGAGGTGCAGGCCCTCAGAAACGGCAGCGGTGTGTGAGGAGGCGTGAACACGTCACTGACACAAGACTCAGGGCCTGGACATTCCTACAGCCATAATAAAATCCCGTATCGCCAAACCGTCACTTTTGCTGATTTAAAAAGAAATGTACTACGAAAAGCTGGTGCCACAAATGTGTCACATCCTCCAAATGATTTGCTAGTCTTATAGAACTTGATAAAAAAAAAACACACACACAACCTGGCAGCAGCTGGGTCTGGCCCGTTACCGCTAAGCACAAGGTATGGCAGAAATGTAACATCCTGCCTCGTCTCCAGTTCGAAATCCGACTCGGAAAACCACAGCTGCTCCTGGGAGATTTGCCCAAATGCTGCTTTTAGAATCCAGCCTTGTCCGTTTCATAACATGGAGCCTTGGGAAAGAAGCCTGTAGCAGTGTTAGCAGCACCGTTGTCAGCCCAGTAGCCAGCGAACAAATCAGCAAGATGACCTGAGCTGGGTAAAGTATCTTTAAGGACCTCTGGATTCCCTAAACCCAGATCAAAGTAGGCATCTTCTAGAGAACCTTCAGCCCCAAGCGATCGACAGAGAATGGATCCACTTGGGCCCAGCCGAACCACCTTTCAGATCCGTAAGGCTCAATGCACATCATGCTAATTTCTTTAGCACACATACAAGTGACATAACAACCGTTTCAAACAGTAGAGACACACCCCCTGGTAACTTCTTTGCTCTTTACTTGAATATGTTTGAGCACAAGAAACTACATTTAAAAATGTACCCAGTAATTCATCTTCGTAACTGTTTTATATACTTTGTAATATATTACCATTTTACTGACTCTTCGTAACATTTTATAGTTGTTGGAGTATTTACCTATTTGGTTATTCACTCCGTTTTAATACCCGTATCCTCTCGCCATGACTACAGCCCTGTTTGCTTGCAGTGTGTTAAATGTCAGCATAACATAACCCTGCATCTGCAAACACTGCCTGCTATAGCAGCACTAATCTACAGGTGTTTCACACACTGCCCTGCTTATAATATTTTACCGCGTTTAATAATCTTCCGTAGAGAGAGGAGGCCGGAGGCAGTACAGGGTCAACGAAACCCTCTGTGTGAAAGAGGCAGGCTGTCCTAATTGCAAATATTTTTATTTTGCTCAAAACAACAGGTGACTAACATCCTAAATCCATGCATCATCATTTTTGCGGCCACACGCGGCAAGTCCCAGGGCAACGATGGTGCAAGATCTCTGACAGTCCAGCGCTGAGTCTGATTTTAAGATGAGGAACATTTTAAACTGAGGAACTGACTATTTGAACTGAACGAGGGGGATGCAGCCAAAGCTCCCGGGGGCCCCGCGGATGTGCCGCGGTAAGGCCAAGCCGGGGCCCCATGGATGACACGGTAGGCCGAGCTGGGGCCCCGCGGATGTGCCGCAGTAGGGATTGGCTCTGTCCAAGTGTCAATCATCACATGTAGTGTTCTTCTCCCGCCCATCCGTCACCATCGGCATTTCCACTTTACCCAGAATGGATCAGAGCAACCCAGTGTGTAGAAAACCCCAAAATCAGGGAAGCCATTTGCCTTTTACTTTGGCCCCCAAAATATTACAGCACTGTCTTCCCTTTGCATCTCAAAGCTTTGCAATTAGCACGGCTGCCAAACATCAGGTTCTGAGGTTCTGGGGTCCTGTGGCTGACGACAGCCAGGCCAACGGCCTTCATGGTTCCTAAGATCCCCCAGGGGCCGCCAGACAGTCATATGCCAATAGGTGTGTCTCGCGACCACAGCCTGTGATTGACTCGGGGAGTTTGGGGGGGTAAGCAAGGATATCTTCGGGGGCCCAGGGGGCAAATGTGGCAAGGAAACCTAGCTGTGTGAGGGGCTTAGGGCTACAGAAGCAGTTTAGGGATTACCTGTCACCTGCCTGGTTCCATGCTCCTAACGGCCAAAGACCAATCCATCGGAACATGGGTCTGGATTTGTCAGTAAACTAAGAAAATTCATCATCTTACTAAGAAAGGAGGACGTGAGATGTGGTCTATTTGGCAATGTATCCTCACCCAGACCTCGTGTTTAACGGCCCACCTGTGCACTTATCTAAATAGAGCGGACCTCCGCGTGTGTCCATGTGTGCGACTTAGACGGAGCCCCCGCACAGTCCAAATAACCCCACTGAGGCAGTGACCCGACCCTCGAGCCCACTTCGCACCCAGCCCCGCGACAGCATAAAACCGAAAGTATGCGACTGAGAAAGTCACAGGCGTGAGCGGAGCAGCGAGAAAGTGCAGAGCCAGAGCCGCGAGAGGCCAGCGGGGTTAACGACAGCGAGCTCTTCTCTCCTGGGCTGAATGACATTCCAAAACATGAACGTGAAACCCACCCCCGCAGCCCGGTGGAGAGCCCCACAGGATCTGAGGGAAGGAGGGGGGGACAGGTAAAAAACATCACCAGCAACTCACAATGCGCACATTGTGTCATGACAACCCTGCAACATTACACCAGCATCCGCATTTCATCCTGCGCTGGCGGCTGCTTTGCATTACGCCTTTTACGCTGCGCCCTTGCAGCCCAAGTTAAACTTTCGCACAGTGTTTACATTCAGACATATCACATTTCCATCCTTCATTGACGCTGTTCCTCTTTTTCATTTTAAATAATGCAGTTTATGAACTTACCTTGAGCTGAAAGGGGTGCATCTCATTAAGAGACTGCCGCCTTAGCTTTTTCGTTAAGGTCTTCAACATCTTGATTTATATTTCATTAGCTCGCGGGACCGAGCTGATGAACTTTTTCTCGCGCTGTCTCGTAAATGCGGCTAACTGGTTATGAATAACTACTTAAGTGGTTACATTTGAGATGGTGCGCTTGCTCGATTTTGCACACTTGGTGAAAGGCGCACACATACACACACACAGAAACACGCACAAAGAGCACACTTATGAACTTCTGCTGGAGAATCGAAACGGCCCCTCGCTAACTACTACTAAACTGCTGCAACAACTCTCCTCCGCCAAGTAGCTTGATAGATGTCTGTATATATAATTATATATGTATATATATTTCAGTTGAGGGACAGCAGAATCCGCACCGGATAAAAAATAAACATTATTGTGAGGATGATGACGATGATGATTTTCCAGGCGAGTCTTCTGCAAACGTATGCGCGATTACTAGGGCGAAGTTGATCGGTCTCACTTTGCCTGTCCCGCGGCTCGTATCGTTTCGGTCGTAATTGGGTCGGCACACAAACACGCACACAGCACAGCACACACTCACACACACACTCACTCACACGCAGCCCTGCGCGCACGCTTACATGACAAACACACACACTATTCCTCATACTGATCCATCCGTTGCTCTCATTGGCTGATCCGCTGAGTGATGTCATGCGTTCCCTCGAGGGGGCAGGGCGATCGTCTTAAAGGTATATTTCCGGGGGGGGGGGGCGGTATTTCTATGCGTATGTAAATACACTGTTTATATCTAACTGATTGTTTAATCATACAGTTAATAATACAGTCTTCTTTTACTATATGTTTGTCCGTTATGCGCGTATTTTAAACTAGTATATAATGATATTCATTGTAGAAAATAAAATTAGGCAGATTTTTATTTTGTAATAAAACTGATATATGTAGAAAACATTTCAGAAATATTTTTGAACTCTACACAGCTATCCAAATAAGTATTGTAAGGCATACATTTTAAGCTAATGCATTTTTGTGTGTGTGTGTGTGTGTGTGTGTGTGTGTGTGTGTGTGTGTGTGTGTGTGTCTGTGTCTCTGTGTGTGTGTTCTGGGTGTTTATTGCAAGATGGAGGCCTAAGCTAATGCATTAGCATTACTAAAATATTTCTTTAGAATGAGGTTATGCAGCAAAACCCAACTCTGGCAGTGCGGTTCATCCAGCATCAGAAAGGGACCTCAGACTATCAGATCACATGCAACGAAGTGAAGGTCCAACAGGAACATGGCCCTCACTGTCACAGCATCAGGTGTGAAGGCAGCTTTCGGGGCAGAAGAAACATGTTCTAAAAACTGGTTAAAACAGATGGTGTGTGTGTGGGGTGTGTGTCTGTCAGCAGCATACGTGCGTGGGAGAGCCTGTGCATGTACAGTCAGCCATGCAGGGCTTTTTGCGTGTGCATAGTTTTCTTCTGCACGCGTGTGTAAATACTCCAGGTAAGTTTTGGTAATCTGAGCCCTCCTTGGCTCTTCTGCTCAAGCGTCTAATCTTTCATGCCGGCCTTATAATTGTCTGCCTAATCCCCAAGTAGCCAGCCAAACTGCTCTTTATAGATCGGCTCTTTTGGGCTTAATAAGCCAGGCCTTTTAATCAACCAGAGAGCCGATGAGCCCAAAGGTGCAGCTGCTCCCCCTCTTTTTTAATAATTACAGCACGGCTTCTGGTGGCCTGTGCTTCCAGGTTTCAGGTGGGAAGCCAGCCCCAAGTCCTGCTGGGAAAAGCCTGAGCTCCACCTTCCCCACCGCGAGCGGAGACAAACAGAAAGGTTAACAGCAAAGCCTCAGTGGGCGAGAGAGAGTGGCGGGGTTAATCGGCACAAGCTCGGCAATCCTATTACCATGACGTCAGCCGACAAGTTAGGAGAGATGCTCAGATTTCCAGGGTTGGGCCTGTGCGCCTCTCGGAGGCCTGCCGCTGCAGGTGAGCACACCCGGAGTCTGGGTTAACGCCGCCGCTACCGTGTCGCTGGGGGCTAATCACTGGGTGTAACATACAGCTGTCCCACTAATAAATGAAGGGATCAGTTTTCCAGCTCATTAGCGGCGTGGCGCAATCCAGGTAGTCATAATTAATCACCTGAAATTAAATAACGTTTTCTAGGAAAACAATCATTTCACACCTTTGGTATTTTTCCACCGCTCCTGCCACAGAAAGTCACAATGAGGGTAACCTCACTGTACTTTAAATGCAGGTATTATAACAGCGATTATGTTACAGATATTGTTCTTGGTGTCTCCAACCCAGAAGTCAGCGTGCAGGTTCCACTGGGACATTGTGGTCCGAGTCGGGCCTCTGGGATGTCGGCAAATCGGGATCGAGTGGCCTATTTAAGGTCCACCTTGAAGCGGTGAGGAGGAGTGTGTGTGGGATTAGGAGTGATGAAGGCCGAGGCAGGGGATGAACTCAGCACGTTACCTGGAAACCGTTCCCGTTTCTTCTTCCTCTCTCTGCGGGGAAAAGGCCCCTGGGTGTTAATGTCACATCGCCGGGGGGGTGGGGTGGGGTGGGGTGGGGTTCATGCTTACCCTCCTCCTTCTCTTCCTCCCCATGGTTACACTTTTGACTCTGCGCTGTTTCACACATAATTGCACAATTCCGTTTCTAAACAGAATGAGCAGCTGAATTTCCCCAGAATGCCTGCCATTCACCTTATCCATAAATCACTGGGCTGGGACACTGTCAGTCATGCATAAGTGACAAATGCTTTCAGGGGATTCCAGCTGCAACTGGGAGCAGCAATCAAACGGCTGGCCCACCGTGACAAAGTCCTCAGTCTGCCCGTTGGTCTCTGGCTGATATGAAGACACTACATAGAAATATCTGGTCAGTGAAACGTTGAACCCTGTGAGACACTGAGGTTTTGGCTGTGTTGCCAGTGAATTTGGCACGTCACAGGAGTTCACCGTGTCATCCTGACATAAACTCAGACTTCTCTGATACTGGTTCCCCTAGAAGTCATTGACATTTATAGACACTCATTTATATGGCAGACATTGGATGTTTTAATATCAGTTCATTACTGATAAAGTGATTTTTACGAGGTGGGGATTTTTTTTTTTTTGCAGGTTTGACGCAATTCGAATTTTTTACAGCTACACTCATTGTGAGTTAACGTCATCGGAGTGAGTTAACAGTTAGTCAAGAGCTTTTTTTCTGCGCTAGTGCGCGTTTATTGGGGTGAGTGCGTTTTCCGGACGGGCCACTAGGAGGAGATAATGCACCGCCAATAACAGTATCACCGGATTCAGTAAGTAATATAGTCGACTATAATACTGCCTAACGTATTATAACGGCGCAAGGTTTCATTAAGAACAAATGTTTGTTCATTTGATTTTTCTCACATTTTCAACAGTCTTACTTTATTTATTCCGGTAAGACGCGGTCAAGTGGGAGGCGATTTGATTATTGAAAAAATAGGTTTATGTTGGGAGCTCTGTTCAGATGGCAAGTTTATTCATTTTGAAAAGGGGACCAGAGGACGAAACTTTCGAGGTCTGATTTACAACAATGCGATTTTGTTTACTGTGTGAGGCAGATGCGGTTTTTCCCGGTTGGGGTTTTTGAGTGACCTCACTGGAAGATACGGGTTGTTTATTCCAAAAGTTACACAACGCCTTCCTTCCTTTTTGGTACAATACGTGCTGTTTAATGTTTGATTCCTTGCGGTGAATCGTGAAAAACGTGTAACACGCTATAAGGGTGTATTTTCGATGGAAACCCTCCCGGAGTTAAGGTGTGTGGGGGAGGGGGGTGTAAATAGTATTATTTTTCCTTTCAAAGAAACAGTTCCACATGAGGTTGTCATAACTGGTAGCAGTGGCGGTACCAGAATGCTATCGGTGGTCCTCTGGCGGCTAGTTGTCGAGCTGTGGAGGACGCTGACAGTAAAAGTTGTGTAAACTTTGTCCGCCGGTAGCCTCGCCCCTGACCTAAAGCATAGCGACTTTCCCAGGTTGATAAAGATTTCATGGGTGTCATCTCATGGGTACAGCAGTAAATGTTTGACTGCATCCTCAGCAGCAGCCCCCTTTGGTTTATTTCAGCCTGTTTAATGTCCTTTGGATGTTCTTAGATTTAAAGAGACCTGGCTTACAGGTGTTATGCCGAAAAAGGCATCCCTGCCGTAAAATGCATGCCTGTCTCTAAATGACCGATTGATCTGAAACGAGTTGAGCTACTTTGTCGAGTTAGGCTACCGTAGTGCTAATCAATAGCAAACACGTAAAACTCTAACCCAAACCCCCCAAAAAACCCTAAAACCCTAACCCCCAAAACACCCCTATAACCCTAACCCTAACCCCTAAAAACCCCCCAACCCCCCAAAAACCCTTAAAAGCTCAACTCGTCAGAACACCGGCATGCATTCTAAGGCAGGGATGCCTTTTTCGGCAGGGATGCCTTTTTCGCATAACACCTGTTTCTTGCATAAGCCTCACAATGTAAACGGCAGAACCAAAAGGGCAGTGACGCCTGTGCTGCTTCGAACACGATAAGGCCATTATCGGGCGACGAATATACTGCGCACGGCGTTTAGAAGAAATCTAGACAATTAGGGAGAACAGGCCTATCTATCCAAAGGAAATTTTTAAAATACCTTCGTTATCTAAAAAATAAATTATAGAATTAAACAACCATTTAAAAGGCATTTTAGCATGCACCCATGCACCGGATCGACTATGTTTTGCCAAACTTAATATTCAATTTTTCAGTAAATGTGTCCCATGTATTGAATACATCGTGTATGTAAATGTGAAAAGTTTCTTTTGCCCCCTGCTGTTCATTTGTGTTACTGCAGGACATCAGCAAATTTCAAATGTATGTTTTACTTTAAAGATTAATAGCTCTTTGGGTGATTCCGGTTACTTAAGAGTGCCATGGAAGTACTCTTTTTGACCATTGAACTAGCAATGTCGGGGTTATGAGCCAATGTCCTTAACAGTGTCCCTCTCTACAGCTCCTATTCTACACGATAGAGCATATCTCCATGGCAACTGTGACCGACATGGTTTCCTTGCTAGTGGACTTGCCAAAAAACTAGTCAAGGCCTTTTATAGTTAGGCAAACCGCTTAACTGAATAGCAGAAACCAGTGGGTACTGGGCTGGATCAGTTGGTGGTTTGGCAACCAGGACCTTTGTTTTAGGAAACCGCAGGAGATAAGGGTGCTTTCCGAAGCACAGACGGGCTGCTGGTGTTAGACAGGAACCGGGCTGCTGATGTTAGACAGGAACCGGGCTGCTGGTGTTCAGTTATTCCAATTTAGGCCCACTCTGCCCAGTCATGGTGGACAGGTGTGCGATTATCGCTGAGCCCCTCTCTCTCTCTCCCCCCCCCCAGCCTGCAAGCCCACCTGTATGACAGCTTTGCAAATGAAGCCATCTTTTGGTCATGAGCTTTTCGTGAAGGTGTGACTTTCCTTTGCTGCATGAGGATGTAAAAGTGACAGTGATCTCA
>JAODJU010000025.1:21504454-21517779 GCA_026776725.1 Gnathonemus echidnorhynchus | reverse complement strand
CCCCAGCTCCCACTGACCTGCAGCGGAAGACGTGGGCGTCCTGCTCCGCCTGGGATTCTGCTTTTAGAATGGTTGGATGCTATTTTCTGTGCGAACAGGCCAGCTTACGCAACGCCGCCTTCGAGAGAACCTCTGAAGTGTTTACGTTGTCCGCTGACGTGCTGGAGGGCTGTGAGCGGGGGCCTACTGGGCTCGAGAGCGCTGGGACACCGTCACCGCGCTCTGCTGGATCATTCCCAACTCCTGCAGTCACAGTGACTATACAGATACTATTAAGGTAGAAAAGTCCAAGAACATTCACCTTTATGACCTGATGCTAGGGTTCAACATCCAATTCCTCCCTCATTCACATGTCGAGCAGGCTTCAGAGAACAGCTTGCAGGGTGTATTGCCGCAGTCCATCTCAATTTTGAAACACCAGTTAACCTTACTGCCTGTCTCTGTACTGCTGGTGGGATTGGGGGGGGTGTGGGACCCCCCCATCCCAGGATTTGAGCCCCCATGCCTGGAGGTGTGGTAACAGTGCCAAGTCAACATGCTGTTCATAATAGATATATGTATGCTAAGATCCCAAAAGAAATTTCTGTGTGTGTGTGTGTGTGTGCGCGCGCACACACCTATAATAGACTGGCATCCCTTCCAGGGAGTGCCCCAGCCTTGTGCCCTTGTATATAAATGCACTCTTTACTCATGCACATGCCTGCACTGACGCTCTAAGGGACACTATGAGAGACACACTGGGGGACACTCTGATGGATACTCTGATGGACACACTGAGGACACAGTGATGGATACTCTGATGGACACTATAATAGATACTCTGAGGGACACACTGAGGACACAGTGATGGATACTCTGATGGACACACTGAGGACACAGTGATGGATACTCTGATGAACACTATAATAGATACTCTGAGGGACACACTGAGGACACAGTGATGGATACTCTGATGAACACTATTATAGATACTCTGTGGGACACATTGAGGACACTCTGATGGATACTATAATAGATACTCTGAGGGATACTCTGATGGACACTATGATAGATACTCTGAGGGACACACAGGCTCTTACAGGGTCACAGAGACCCTGGTTCACTGCCTTTTGTTCCACTACACCCACTTTGTAAATGTGCAGATACTGCAAAGGCTCGTAACCTTGTGTCTGGTCACACTCATCATGTGCGGCTGAACTGTCATGTGACCACTGCTTTCAGGCCGTTTCACCCTTTAAGCAGCCCACCCCCCAACAAGCCCCAAGTTGCTGACGGAGTGTGTGCCGTGGCTCATTTCCTCCAAAGCGGTCAGCAGTATCACCTTATCCCTCCTTTGCCAAAAATAAAAATCTATCTCCAAAATAGAAAAGGGGAAGATCCGTCCAGCAGCCTGGAGTCAGACGCATGACCCTCTAAATCTGGTGATTGCGGTGCTGCAGGGTGTTTTGTCATAAGTGTGGGGTTTGTGCCTTTTCCGTCTCTGTGGCTGCCCCTTTAGTGAGCCGCCGCATGTCACCTAGGGGGGCACAGCGCCATCCCTCCTTAGATTTCAAACTGACCACCCCCCTTCCAGTCCGCTTCTCCAGTGTCTGCTGTCTGGATGATGTAAATGTGTAAATATTCACCTTATCTTCCGGAATGGCACTGGACTCGTTTGCTTTTATAGGGAAGATCGGATAGGCGACAGGACGCACCACGAGCTGGCATCGCCCGCCACCCATGGCACAGACGGGAAGTGTCTTTGCCCTGAAATGCCAAAGATTACATGGTGGAGCTGTGAGCCGAGCGGGCAGGCAGGTACGGCAATAGCCCCGCGCCGCGTAGGAGAAAGAAACAAAATAAACAGGAAAACAAGATGATGTGGCTGTTAGAACATTCTGGTAAACAGCATGGCCAGGTCTTCCCTGTAGGTGGAGCCAGTGTCCCTCTAACCATCATCTACTAGACCTCCAGAGCAAGTCCAGGTAGCTGCAGTCACCTGTAGCAGCACCATATTGCAGAAGTTTCCTGATCGAGGTCCTGAATGGCCTCCATTGGTAGTTAAGTTCACGCTGTAACCTCCTCACATTCAGGCTGGAAGATGCACATGTTCCTTTGGGTTCCAAGATGATTCTCAGCCCCTTTTGTCTCTCTGGCATGCATCGTGCAGTTAGTTGTCAGTGCTATGTTGGCAAGGGCCAGTGCGCCTTAACCAAATCCCGAGGATCATGGGAGATTCGCACCTTTAAAAGCTCTCAGGAATCAAATGGAGCAGCGACCGTTTAAGCGCGTGGCGCAAGCCTGCGATTTTATTTTAGGACAGCAGGTGGCAGTAAAGTTTCACTTTCAAATCCCATTTCACGTTAACGGCAACGGCAAGCTTTTGCGGCAGTCAAAATTAATTGTCACTGTTTAAAAATCAAGATTAAAAATCGAGTGAAAAGAAAATCAAGCACAGAGGAAAACTTTTTTTGGCTTTTTGATTTAAAGGAAAAAATGACGCACATTTCATACTGATCCAAATCATTTGGCTATTTTCTTCGTTGTTCATAATTTAATTCTAATGGCAGTTATCGGTCTGTTGCACCAGCCGCAGCTCACGGAAAAGTATTTCTGCGTAGCGTTTTTTTTTTTTCTTTTATCACTTGAACATGCATGTGATGTTTTCCTTTATTATACGTAATATTATCACAAGGCTTCAGGGAATTAGTTGCCCCCCACCCGCCCCCATTGTCAAAATTGTATTATTCTGTTTTTCAATTCCTTTTTGCTCTTGTGAGAATTCGTTCAAATAAAGGCAAATAATTAGCAAAGAAGCATAGATAGATAGATGGTGAGCATTTAAGAGCGCCGTGCGGAGGACCGACTGGCGGTAATTAGGAGCGATTCGCGCGCTGACATCTTGACGGTCCGGGAAGGCGCTCCGCCGCGCACTCGCCATCTCATGCCTCTGCCTGCGATCCTGACATTTTCACGGCTGATTGTGGGCTATTGACACTTTCCCAGTACGATTACGGTCATTATCACTTCAACGGCGTCACCCCCCGGGGGAGGGTGCCGTTGTCGCTGCTGCCACGTCTGATATGGTGGAGGAGCTGGTTTTGCCTCAGGATGGGACTGTACATAGGTAGCTGCTGTTCTTCTCTGACAGCGAGCATGCTGAGTGAGTGTGTGTGTGTGGGGGGGTACAGAGGATCAGACACACTCCACTGACTCATGCTCACTGGGATCAATGGAGGCAGGGGGTTTCGGGGTGAGATTTCCTGCGTAACCCCCAGTGCTGTGCATCATCGGTGGGTCGCTAGGCAACGAGCGGCATGGAAACAGAAGGTGTCACTTGTTACCTCAGAGCCGGATTTAGTAAAAATAGCCATAAACATGTCAGGAAACGACTCGGTCCAGCTAAATATAGCGGCGGAAGGGAGAGAAACGTGTCAGGAGGCGTTTCGGGGGGGGGGTTGTGGAGGTGGTCGGTCAGCAGGGCGCTGTGCTTCAGTCCCGCCTCATCATCTCAGATACCCCTCGAGGCTTACTTAAGACGCCGCACTCTATACCCCCCCCTTGGCCGTCGATGTCACTGGAGTGTGCCCATTCGCTCGCCCATCCGTGCATCCATGGCAGCTTCCTGTCCCCGCGACGCCTCCCCAGAGCCCCATACGGGCACTCAGCAGGCCACCGGGGCTGCTCTGCAACCAGAGAGCAGACGGCAGATCCACACCCACTGCCTGCGTCACGGAGCACAGGCACAGATGGAGCGACGCAGAGCGCGTGTGCGAGCGTGCATGTGTGTGTGTGCATGCGTGCGTGCATATTTGTGTGTGCGTGTGCGAGCAAGCAAGCCAGAGCTTCTTGGGGAATGTGGATGAAACAGCACAAAAACACTGATCTCACAGACTATGATTCATCATCATGGACCTACCCATGACCCTGATGGTCCTCGATGACCCCCCCCCCCCCCCCACAAAATTCAGTGGTAGCAGCAGGATCTGTGTGGATGAATTAAGCAAGAAAAGCCACCCGTGTTGTACTTCATCTTTCTGACATTGAGCTGATTCTGTTTCAGGTTCTGTTTCTGGTTCTCTGCTTAGCAGACACTCTTTGTCCAAAGTGAGGAGAACATGGGGTCCAAGCACAGGCTTCCTGGAGCATCTCGGGTTAAGAGTCTTGCTCAAGGGCCCAATGGTGATGCGATCACTCTGCTGGTCACTGGATTAAAACCCACAACCTTCCGGACATTGGCGCAGACCTCTAGCCCACTGAGATACACGCCACCTGTTCTTCTCTTTTATTTCAGGTCAGAGCCACAGAAAACATCAGTCTGTATGTGGCCTGGCTCTCTCCTCCATTCCACTCCAGTTAGTGGTGGGATTTAGGAGAGATTCCTGACAGGATCCCAGCCCACACACTCCGCACCATACCTGCTAACCCCTCGGCCTGTGGGCTATTTACACTCCTCAGGAGTGCTTTCCACAGACATAGACAAGCCACACAAGGAGCAGCCAGAAGACAAAGAATGGAGTGTATATTTTTTGCAGTCTATGTAGCAGACACTTTTACCCAAAGCAATGTATATTTTTGAGAATGCAGGATCAACCGGGGCTAGAGAACCTCACTCACGGGCCCAACGCTGACATCACTTTGCCAACTTAGGGATTTGAACCAGCAACCTTCCGACCACAGACAGAGCATCATAACCCACTGAGCCACACACCGTCTTATATGGCATGTGTGCGATTCTCTAGTTTGGACTTTGAGTTCGCCCTGTCCCAAGGATCACCCACCTGCCCCGTACGCAGGTCTGAAGGGGATTGCATATTAGCCCTGGAGATCTCCACGGTAACAGACGGGACAAGTGGACAGCATCTAAGAGCTCTGTGCTGGCGGTACATCAAGTAACAAAAAAATAGCGAGTCAGCACAGGTAAGCAATGGGAGAGACTCCCTTCTCGACCCGACCCCATTTTACCAAAACAGGCACAGTTCCAGGACAGTGTGACGTCACCGAGATTCAGCCACATTCTATTGTTTTCCCTCCTCCTGGGTCATGATACGGAGACAGATGCATATTTTTAAACATTCCTTTGTGAAATAAATCTGAAAGACCACTGATCAGAAGTAGAAAGAGGTTACTGGATCGCCGGGAATTTCTGTCAAGCGATGCAGCCCCACTATCAGCCGGAACTTGCCGGTCGTGGCTTTTACATTTCATTTATTTAGCGTGTTCACTGATAAATAAATAAATCTTGGTGATGTATATTGTTTGAGAAAGCAGGGTTATCTGGAGTGACTTGGGGTTGAGCCCCTTGCTCAAGGGCCCAGCAGTGAAATCATTCTGCTGACCTTGGGATCTGAACCAATAACCATTCTTTTTTTGTCGGTCAGTGTTAGCTGTGTTCGGGTGGGTAGTTTATCTGGGTAGCGCTGCCGTGTGGTAGGTTCTTGAGCTTGGTGCAGCAATGTGCTGAGGCGGCTTCTTGCAGGCTGACGCCGGTGACCAGTGTGTCCCGGCACCGTGAGTCACTCCTATACCCCCCCCAAGCAACTTTGAATGCGTGACAGGTGTGGGCTTCAGACCTGAGGGCAGTCAGTCTGCCTTCTCTCCTGGCCTGTGCGCCTTGAAGCACAGATGGTAGCCACATACAGCTACAAGTTATTTGACTGCCCAAAGAAATCGGCAGCACAGAAATGCTAATGAGCTAGATATTAAATTTCACTTCACACTCTGGGCTGGTGTGTGATTCACCAGGCTGGAGCTCAATGCCCATGTGCAGAAGATTATTTAAAGGTTACTTCAAATGAGTAGATGAGTATATTTGTACAATTTACCTCATGGGTAAATGTATGTACAACTCTGTTTCCAACAAAGTTGGGACGCTGTGTAAAATGTGAATAAAGACAGAATGCAATAATTTGCAAATCAAATAAACCCATATTTAATGTAAAATAAGACAAAGACAAGATATGAAATGTTGAGAAATTTTCTTGTTTTATGATAAATAAATGCTAAATTTGAATTTGTTGCCAGCAACAAGTTTCAGAAAAGCTGGGATAGGGGCTTGTTTACCACAGTGTTGCATCACCTCTTCTTTTAGTAAAACTCTGTAAACGTTTGGGAACTGGGGAGACCAGTTGCTGGAGTTTTGAAAGTGAAATGTCTCATTCTTGCCAGATATATTTTTATATCAGACAATATATTTGCTATATTTTTATATTATTTTCCTTACTGTACTTATTTGTATTCTCTTTATATCTGTGTACCTGCTGCTGGACCAAACATGGATCATTGAACATGATTGGGTGGACGTATGGATTATTGAACATGATTGGGTGGATGTATGGATTATTGAATATGATTGGGTGGACGTATGGACTGTTGAACATTATTGACTGGATGTATGGACTGTTGAACATGATTGGGTGGACGTATGGATCATTGAACATGACTGGGTGGACGTATGGATCATTGAACATGACTGGGTGGATGTATGGATCGCTGAACATGACTGGGTGGACGTATGGACCGTTGAACATGACTGGGTGGACGTATGGACCGTTGAACATGACTGGGTGGACGTATGGACCGTTGAACATGATTGGATGGACGTATGGATCGTTGTACATGATTGGGTGGACGTATGGATCGTTGTACATGATTGGGTGGACGTTTGGATCATTGAACATGACTGGGTGGACGTATGGATCGTTGAACATGACTGGGTGGACTTATGGATCGTTGAACATGACTGGCTTGACGTATGGATCGTTGAACATGATTGGATGGACGTATGGATCGTTGAACATGATTGGATGGATGTATGGATCGTTGTACATGATTGGGTGGACGTTTGGATTATTGAACATGATTGGGTGGATGTACATATTTGCCAGGGTGCTCAGAGGCAGATGTTTTCCGTTGGGTGTTATTATTTTCCTTCATTATTATTTCGAAGTCAGAATAACCAATCGACTGACAGCAAAACGCATCTGGAGACTTGGACCGAATCTAGAGAACAATCATCCGTAATACTTTGATCTCAGTCAGTGGCCTGAGAGGTTTATTTTTAACACAATTCAGCCATACATTAACACTTTGTCTAGAAGTGTCCTGTGCCTTTATCCCCCCCACAAAAAAACGGCATGTATTGCGTAACAGCTAGCACTCCCAGACGATTCTAAAGAATAGGCCCCTTTTATGCTAATCAAAGGAAGGCTTACTGCTCAGGCATGGGGGTGTTAGTCCCTGCCATTTACCAAATTATCCTGCATGACGCAGGCTTTTCCACAAACTTCCTGACAGCTGGCTGGTTATGACAAAAGGTTTGCCCAACTACTCATTTCCTGGATGGACAAAGATGGTCTTCCTCTCTTAAGTATCGCTTCCTCAGCCGCCTCCTCCCTGCTCTCCCTCTCCTCTTCCTCTTTCAGCCACACTCTCAACGATCATTTACCTAATTCTACAAAGTCTCCAGTCTTTCACTTCCCCTATTACGTTAAAAATGACGCACACACTCAAAACCGCAGCCTTGATTTGTGTAGGACAAGCTAGAGTGATAACCTTTCACACTGGCTTTATTATGCATTACAAATCCCTGCTTTGGTTTCCTTTATGCCATTTAATGACAGTGTGTCATTACAGCGTATATGGTATTTAAAAGTGACATTCAGTAATGAAATTACTGTCATTACAGTGCATACAGTATACATTGTGTCTGTTCCCTGTATAAATAATCTAATAGCCTAGTATATGGATTGGGTGTGGCCCCAGGGACCAGGGAGGTATTTAAAAATCACATACACACTGTTTTTCAGATAGTGTTATAAAGGAATTTGCATTATATAAGCTTTGCATAGATGCAGAACATTTAATAAACTATATTAAACCCTCTCAGTTATCAGTCAGGTTCGGAAGATCCTTATTTAGTTCAAAGTCAGACTGTAAACTGAAAAATATGCTTTTAAGATATTAATTGTTTTCTTGTTTTAATATAGCGGTTCTGTTTGATAGGTGTGTACTTTATATGTATGTACAAATATATCACGTATGAAAAATAAATACACGTTAACTAAATGTTCATTAGTATTATGTATATATTGTTCTATATGTTTATATTATTATTATCATCAATAAGTACAACACCGATAATAATGTTAACAATAACAAAACAATAATCATAATATTAGTAATAGTAATACGAACTACATTTCGAAATTTTCTTGACCTACTCAGAGCGCTAATGCGCCGTAATAGAACTACAACTCCCGATAACCCGGAAATTAGTTCTGTCACCCGGAAGACATTGTCTATGTCACTCGGAAGTGCTCGCTGCTCTCAACGTGAATCGACCGTCTTTTGAAAAATGTTCCTGACAGCGGTCAACCGTGAGTGAAAGGATGCAGACTTCTTTATAAAAGCGTCTCATGTTAGGGATAGGTTAATTAAGAAACCATATGTTGAATTATAACAAATGTATATGAAAACGAAGTGGCGTGACATTTTCGGGAATATGTGCTTCGCCAGGGAAGCAAAATGTGGTGCAAAACCAAATATTAAACTTAGGTTGTTTGTTGCGTAATAAAAATGCACAACGTGCAACAAACAGTAATCTGTAAATTAAACACCAGAGTGATTGATACCCTTATTTTAATTAATGTATGAGATCTTATTTCCTTTTGTTATTCATACTGTTTTTCAGCAGATATTGTATATTAAAACTGTGACGGCAATATAAATGATTCGGGGGGTGGGGGCGTAGGGTACAGTTGTGTGGTTCCGGTAAGAAGGCCTGTCTTGTCGGTATGTGCCTAAAATGCCTTGTTCTCTCTTTTTATGTGCGGGGACAAAGTCGCCAGGGCCAAATCCAAGTGAGTATGTGATTTTAATATGGTCCAGTGCGTCCATCCCGAGCCTTATGTCTTTATTATTATTATCCACACGGAAGCACATAGATTCTGGTTTTCAGTATCTGGTTCCCTGCCCAGTGCTCAGCTGGAATGTACTTCATGCTAAGTTTCTGTGTGTCTGCTTCTGAGCAGTTTGAATGAGGTGGAACTTGACCTCTCACCGTATCATTAGGGGTTGACGTTCCAGAAAAAATCATTAGTGTGTTAATTTGGGCCTGAGCCTTTGAAGAGCTTTGTACATGGGATAAGCAGGGACGTGTGTATGTGAGAGGCTGTGGCTCACGCTCACGGCCACGTGTCCCACAGGAGGATCCTGGTGGAAATGGTGAGCGCCGCTGGGACAGGCTACACCTTCACCGCCAAGCGGAACCGCCTGAAGGAGAAGCTGGTGATGCGCAAGCTGGACCCCCTGGGTGAGGACTGGGCTCTACTAACTGCATCTTCACACTTCCGCTTGCTGCATGGAGCCACATCGACCGATAGGCTGGCAGTGTCTGACTGTGCTTGATGTGGGTGATTGATTAGTGATGTCTTGTGGCAGTGTTTCCCAATCCAGTCCAGTCCAGGGAGCAAAAACACGGACAGACTGTGGGTCCCCGAGGACTAGGTTGGGAAACACTGTCCTACGGAGCTCACACGCCCAAGAGAAGGAGTTTTCGCTTCCCTCCCCCATATGCTTTTGCTGCCACTGGAAACTGCTGCATGAAACTGCTGCGTGAAACTGCTGCATGTGACCCGGCAGTCAGGTCCTTTCTGCTCATCTATGTCAGTCAGCATGGGCCCCCTCACAAACTACAGTCCATCTTGCTGGGAGAGTGAGAGACCTTCAACACTGCCCCCCCAGCGCGATCGTGCTGGCGTTGATGTCGCTGCTCCCACCCTCGGTGATCCCTTCATTTTCTCCCCCCTTTGCAGTAAAGCAGCACGTGCTCTTCCTTGAGAAGCGGAAGATCCGCACCCTCTAAATGAAGACAGGACGCGCCTCCGGTGGCGAGTGGCGTGGACGGCCCTGGGGGAAACTTCCAGATGCTACTGTATCATGGGCTTGTCAGGAATGGACACTTCTGTGCTTATGGGACTGGTTTGTCCAACAAACTCCCAGCAGCCTGACATCTCTGAGGAGTCACGTCACACCCCCCGGGAGTATTTGTCCCACGTCCCTCCCTGATTCATCGAATCATTTCCTGTACAATGAACTGCAGCAGGATACAGAAAACCCAGTTGGAAAACAGGCTCCTGGAATTTATTCTGAAACTTTTCCCAATCAGAAGAACCCAGCTGTTTATGTTTGCAAAAAATGTCTCATTTCTGCCTCTGGGTTCCTCCCCAGTCAGATCTTTTCCTTATTCGGTCCCTAGCCGAGAAGTCGGCTTTGGAATGTAATAATTTAATGGGAAATACTTAACGCAATAAAGCAGAGACACCTCCCCGTGTTGCTGAGTTCTTTAAGCTGCCTGAGTGATCCGTGTCTGTATGGGGTGATGTAAGGCTCGTGAAATCGGTGCTCGGTAACTGCAGACAGCTTTGTAGCTTTTAAGGGAATTCTGTACTCGTTTATCATACTCATCCCTAGAGACCCGCTTTGTTTTAATGTCAAATCCACATTTTCGGAGGCATTTTCAGGCTTTGATGCTGGGTGCATCGTGTAAAAAGCCTTATGGAACCTGAAAGGCGTCTTACTTTCTTTTGGAACCTGGAAATATTTTGCTGTTGTTCTATTTAAATGAACATGTTTGACCTGAATTGCTTCTGGCCCAGTGAATGGACAGACTCTTTGTCTCACGTCACACTTGCGTCCTTTATTGTGCTAATTTTATACAGCGAAGGCTGAGAGAAAGCGGAGCAGCAGGGCTCGTTAGCGAGCTGGAAGTCCTCCAGACGCGAGGCCTGGCGGACACGTCCTGGCTAAAAGAGATGCGGGGGCAGGTCCCCCCGAGACGGGTAAGACGCCTGTGTCCCCGCAGCCTGCACGCTGACGGCCGCCACCTGATTGGCCCTCCTGGCCATCTCCTCCAGTGGCATTGTGGGATAGCGTGCTGTGTAGAAAGCCAGAGCCCCGATGAAGCTGTCTCCTGCCCCCTGTCCGGGAAGAGAGAGGAACAGCATCATTGCCCACACCGGATAGACAAAAGAAGTTTCCAGAATCAGTCCACTGAATGCAAACACTTCTTAAAAATTGCACAAACTAGCTGTAGGGGGCGCTCTTACATTACACAGTAATTTTTCTGGACGTGTTTTTCCGTGCAGACAAACCTGCTCGGGAACAAAAGGTGAGCGGCCTTCCTGTTAGCATGCTGAGGGCACGGACTGCATTCTCCCATTGCCTCACTCTCCCATATTTATGTTAAGTAGATGTTACTCAGACGCGTTGAGTTTCGATGTTCACTGTGACATTCTGGGCACAGATGGCACAGCAGGGAGTGACTGAGGACTGAATGGTGTCCCTAAAAGGGAGCCGCTTGGTTACACCAGCAACACGTACGACTGGGCAATCCCGTGAGTCACTTCGGATGAAACTGATTGGATAAAAACGCAGCTCTCAGATTGGCTGGTAATACGCGTCACCCTGTGTGATTTGTACGTGGACTGCGATCCCCATGTGAAGAGCACTGAGTACAGATACGTCGACATTGGGCGGGGGGAACACAGCCCTGCTTCCTGGGCTTGGTCACGCAGCTCTCTGGCGGGGCCCTCTCCTCGTTGGGTCTCCACGGCCTGGGGTCGGGCCTTCAGCCAAGCTGATGTGCTGCTCGCCAAACGTCGGCCATTTTTTGCATGGTTACAGGCCAGAAATCAAATTACTGCGAGTAACAAGTGAGACAGCATTGACCCGCAACTCTCACAGACATGTCTGGGTCCCGCTTCCATCCGGAATTCCCCACCACGTCTGTGTGTGTGTGTGTTTGGGTGGGTGCTGGTTTTGAGTGGGGAGACAAAGGGAGCACGGCATTATGGGTATTACAGGCCTGGCCCTTCCTCACTCCCAGCCACGAAGCCTGTGATTTCCCAGCAGCCCCTGGGAGTTAAATCTCTCTGTCTCTCAGACATCTGTAAAATCACTGCGGTACCAGCTGCAGAGACAAAACGTAAGGAAAGGTTCAGTGCCTCCCTCTGAGGAGCTGGGGGGGGGGGGGCGGATCACTGATGGGAAAGCTCAGAGGAATGTGGCAAAACTCTCAGATTTAACCGCAAACGGCCAGGATGCTGGCTTACACAGGCCTGGCTGATTACTCATTGGCCTGTTTTTACAGCTCGTCTGTGCTGCTTCCAACACCTTCCCCCCCCCCCCCACAGCGCTAGCCGGTCGAGGTCGCCCCCCCCCCAGTGCTGCATCCCCCTCTAAAGAGAGACTCCCATGTCCTGGGCCCCCGGGAGGGAGACGCCGCTTCTGCTTGATGACCACCCACCCCTGCACCCCGATTGGCCAGCCGATCCATCATGGCCCCCCCTGGGTGGTGGGGGTCTTACTCTGATCAGCCTTGGGATGCCTGATGCTGTCGGACGGTGCTCAGGGAGGCCCGCTGATGGTGAGTGGAGCGGTCCAGGTGGGCTCTCGATCATCTCTAATCGTCTCCTTACAGGACCCAGCTGGCCTTCAGTCCGGGCCTGATCAAACCTCATCACCCACACACATTAACCCCCCCCCCCCACAGTGTGCCTTCTGTGTGGCCTGTCACGCTGCGTAGTGCTGGGGGGTCATGCTGCCGATTCCTCCGAAAGGGTGCCGGCCGGGTGACCTGATGAGGGCAGGCCTTCCCGGTGCAGCTGTGCATGCTGGGTAGTGGATTGTGCTATGAGTGTCGCCACACGGTGGTAGGCTGGGATACCGCATTGGTTTACTAAGCAACACCGTGGACACAACTTAGCGCTTGGGCTGCAACAGCACGGGCGTGGTAAATCACACTGCGGTGAGGGTGGCCTGGAGAGAGAGGGAGGGAGAGAGAGAGAGAGGGGGAGGGAGAAAGAGCCAGCGAGGGAGAGGGATGGACCATCACCGATCACCGTGGGAAGCGTTGCTAGGAGACCTCGCTTTTCAGGCCAGTGCCGCAAGTAGGCGCAAACTGGACGGTACCTCCAGCCCCCCCATCCGTGCCCCGTCACCCACCGCCGACACGCCAGTCCTGACCCGGTGATGCAGGCACGCCGAGGCCAATAGTCACTCTCATCCCAAAACAGGTTTATCGGTCACTTCCAGAAAAGCCCCCGCTGGGATTCTCCGCTGTTTTCCTGGTTCCGTCACTCTCCATCATTCCGGTTCTATTTCTGGAACCCGCCCCCCCCCTCACTGAGCCCTACAGCTCGGATGGGCCAGTGTCGCCCTTGGCCTGGACGTCTGGAGGATGCTGGTCCATCCCCTGAATGCCTCCGTCCCTCAAGTCATGTGGCCCCCTCCATGCAAACATCTGTGGCTCTGTGGGGGGGGGGGGGGGCAAAGCTGGCCACCAT
>JAODJU010000025.1:21477472-21500258 GCA_026776725.1 Gnathonemus echidnorhynchus | reverse complement strand
ATGTTTGGGATGGGGTTCGCAGTTTAGGTTTTCCACGCCTGAAGCACCGGCACCAGGCCAGTTCTCTAATCCTGGTAACAGTGTCACTCTGCCATTTGTCCCGCTGTTTTGGTTCTTCATTCCTGCCCCTCCCTTCCTCACTTAGTAGCAAGCTCCACATGCATAACTCCAGGTGCCCCCCCCCCCCGCCCCGCCCCTCCATCTCACATGGGGGGATGCACACCATCTGAAGGGGCCATCTGTGGACGGCCCCCATCCACGTCACTGGCGATCCAGTGATCAGTGACGGAGGGATTCGCGGAGCAGAGTGACCAGCACGGCCCCCGCTTCCCCGGTGCGTCATGCGCCGCGTCGACGAGCATCTTCTCTAATCTGTTTGTGCTGTTTAATATTCATTCATTTTAATCAAAAACTGCTTTAAGGATCCGCTCTGCTGATGCATGTGCACTTATTTAACCAGGCTTCATATAATGAATGAGGAATGAAAGGGAGGGGCTTGCTTCAGCAACACCCACCCGGCAAGTGATTGAGCACCGAGCCAGCCAATCAGAGGCAACTTAAGCCAGGCTCCTGCAGCTGTGCAGTGGGTCACCCGGTGGCGATTGCTGGGCAACAGGAGCAGACTCACCCCCCCTGTCCCGTGCCGTGCGGAGTGCCAGGAGAGTGACGTCCGGCTTGATTTCCAGCTGGCAAACCAGGACCTTCGCCCCACCCAGTGCCGGCTCCACCCGCTGCAGTTCCTCCTCCCCCAGCAGCAGGTTGGCCCCAGCGACGATAACAATGGCGTTCTCACCTGCAGACGTGGGTTGTGGTCACAAACACACTGGTGAGAGTCCTCACTGACCGAGCGTACACACACATACACACAGAAACACACACACACACAGAGCGCACCAGCCCAGGACACGCGTCAGCTCTTGCCAATCGATCTCCGCACTGATTGGCTGCCTGCTTCGATGTTCGCACATCTTGTCCCTGCTGTTGCTTCCTCATTCTCTCACTAACAGGCTGCTCGTACGTCACCCGCTGCCACCCACTCAGGTCACTCACAAAGAGGAAATGGGGGCGGGGGAGCACAGCGTACTCTCGCTAAGGGCTACCGGAACCTTCCGCCATTTTGGGGGACCCTTCCTGATCGGGTACCCATTCAACGGCACCCACCCCTGACTGGCCAGAACGGCTGCTCCTTTCGGACCGGTGCCCAGCTGAAAGGCACCGTGGGAAAACTTGGGCATGGGGTGTGCCTTAATTAGCCTGATCCAAAAAGGCACAGGGAGGTGATATCATCGGGCCAGTAGGCACAACCGAAAAGCAAGGTTGAACACACACACACACACACCTGATTGTATTCATATCTTTGTGGGGACTCTGCAATCATTTCAAACCCTAATCCCAACATGACGACTTTAACCCCTACCCAGACCAAAAATAACCAAACAAAGTTTTTGTTTTGGCATTTTTAGTTTTTTGATTGCAGTCACAGATTTTTAGTTGAGGGTATCCTTGGGGGATGTCCCCGCACGGTAACAAGTTACAGGCTTTTATCACATTGTGGGGAAATCTGGGGAAATCTGGTCCGCGCCACATAGGAGAACACATTCACGTACGTTGCCTTTCAGACAACGCTGAGTCCTTACCTTCATCGTTCACAATAATGGTGGCAGCACCTGTGGCTGCCTGCTCTGTTTGCCTGACAAATTCTGTGGGGTGGTGGGGGGGGGGCAGAGAAAGGGGTCAGACGTCATGATACGAGAGTGGGGAGATTGTTCCGGAGCGATGTGGAATCTGTGTGCTCCTTATAAGTCAGGCCATACCTGTGGAGATGCCGTTATTCTTGAAATTCTGGATGTAGTTATCTCCAAAGAAGTCCTTCCCCACCTGGGAGAGTGAAACAGGAATAAACGGAGATGTCAGGGGAGGGGGAGGGGGCGAGGTCGCGGGAAAGTGGGCATGTGGGCCCGGCGAACGGCGAAACGCTAGTTCCAGCGGGGTCATGCTGAACTACGAGCACTGCCGTCAAGTCGGCACTCTGCGGGGTCACGTTCCCTCCCGTGCCTCCAATGCCTCCAGGAAGCAGTGACCCCCATCTCTCGGTCCGCCCCCTCCCTGCAACGTCCTCCGCCCCCGGGGTCTGCTTTCATCCCTCGCTTCTCAACACGGACCCGGATCGCGTGATCAAAGGATGCGCTCTCCGTGCCAAAGCTGGGCTTTCCGGAGGGCCAGGCGAGAGGACCGTCCTCCCCCCGCCTGCCGTCTTTGAAGCGCGGCCTCACGGCGGTTCCCCGGCAGCCCTCGCCGTCTCTACTTCCCTTATCGATCGCTCTCTGCGCTCCCAGGAACCTGCGCCATGCTTTTATCTTCTCCCATCTCCCTCCATTGTTCCCCACCAAGCGGACGAACGCCTTGCCAAGGCACTATGCTGACACTCACTGTCAGCCAACACGAGGTTCGGGGTACTAGTGGTCGGGTGTGGGGCACGTCGGGCACGTCGGCAAGGACTGGACAGCCCCGCTTCCATTGCCTCAGGACCCCAGTGTGCTGATTGCAGCTCCGAGTTTTACAGCAGTAAATACCGAAGTTGCGCAGACAGGTTGAAATGTGGCGTACATTTGCTAAATAAACAGGACTCAGAGGTCCGGTGTGAGGTTCCGTGCGGTGCTCTGTACCTTACACACCATGGCCGTCTTGGTCCCTAGGCGTGCTGCCTGAACACACTGGTTGGCACCCTTCCCACCAAATCCGATGAAGAACCCATGACCGTGGATGGTCTCTCCGGCTTTGGGCAGACGGGGGGCCTGGCTGCAGAGAGACACGTCACTCAGATGGGGAGGAGGACCACAGACTGACATCCCACATCCTAAACCCCCACCGCCGCTCGGCGATGATGTCACACATTTGTGAGTGTTGGATTCAAGGTCTCGGGGTTGGAACGATGAAAACGGAAGGACTAGAGCTTTACCAGTCCAAAGGGAATTGTGTCTCCCTCATGACTGAGGCAAGAATGGCAATGTTACATGAGCCTTATGCATATTCAGGCAGGCTAGCAATTAAGTGCACAAGTTCCCATAACATAAACATGCTAGTATGCTACTTACAGGTATAACCTAAAGCTTCAGATCCCAGGGGAAACTTGAACAAAGAACCACAGAACCTAAACCAGATAACAACCTCAGTGCTAATTACTCGCTTTGTGTGCTGTATGTATGGATTCTTGACAATCAGTGATGGTCAGAGATTGCTTCACCCGGATGGTGAAAGTGGAGATTGAAAAAAGTTCTCCAGAAGGTTCTTAAACTCAACTAGGAGATCAAGAAAGGTTCTGAAACCCAACATGGTGGTCAAGAAAGGTTCCAAAACTCAAAAACGGAGGTCGAGAAAGGTTCTCAAACTCAATGTGGATGTCAAGAAAGGTTCTCAAACTCAACGTGGAAGTCGAGGAAGGTTCTCAAACTCAACACATAGTAGCACAATGCTTGGCTGACATGTAGCTAAACAGAAAATGGCCCTTTGTTGGTTTTTTCATGCTTTTCTCCAAATCAGACAAATCATCTATTATCACGTCCTTCAAAAGGAAACAAGGAAACGGAGATTTTTGTTAGTCAGTTTGGTTTGGCCCGGCTCCAGAACTCCCTGGTCAGTGGATTTCTTCAGAAGCTGGTGGCGATAAATGTGTTTTAATCCACTCGCTATCTGCATAGATCTGTGTGCGATCGGCCTGCATGTGGTAGAGGGTGGAGCCTTTACAGTAAGTCTGCTAAAAACACCCCCTCCCATTATTTGGTAAGAATGGATTCAGGGGATTTCAGCTTGTTTTTGACATGATCCCGCATCTGCTCTTTGAAAAAAAGAGACCTCCCGAAATCTTTCCATGCGAGTTCACAACCACAAAACATTTTTTAGGATTCAGAGCGTTAAATGAAAATAATAAACAATCTGGGTTTTTTTTATTACTTTTCAGCTGTGCTGTGGCACTGTTCCTAAGCTGCTTCTATTTATGATTTGGTAAACATGTAAAGGATAGTGGTGTGTGTGTGTGACCTGGTAAACACGCCTCAGCACTGAGTCAAAAGAGGGCCATTCAGTGACAGTTTGGTGTCATACAGGCTGCTCTGAAAGCCTCACTGTCCACCCCTGGCCAGAAGAGGCAATGCCATGCTAGACAGAACCCTCTGTGTGAAGCCATGAGCGTGGAATGTGGCCCTTCCTTATCGCCCAGGACACACCCGAGCTCGCTCGATCCCAGGGCACCCGCCCTCCTGTGCACACCAAACGCCCCAGCCTCGCCCCTGTGCGTACACTGGGGCGTCACGACATGGCAAAGACGAAGGTCAAGAGATGCCTTCACACAGAAAGAGAGAAAATGAAGGAGGGAGAGACAGAGAGAGAAAAAGGGAAAGAGAGAGAGAGAGCACGTGGTTCAGTCTCTAGAGACCGTCAACTTTTGACTTTTTTGAAATCGTTTGAACTCACACCCACAGGTCCTTCACTGAAAGGCGGCACATGGTCAGAAAACAGTATTTAAGGAGACAGAACATGTTCAGTTTAGTGTATGATTACATTCCTTATTGTCTTTGCATATAGTGCCAGCTCAGTTCACGCCCTTTCTAATTAACGACACCCTTACGCTCAAATATTCTTGTATGGTCCCATTTGTAGGTTTGCATGTATGTGGGGGGGGGGGGGGGGGTCCGTGGAGGTTAGTATACATGCTCTATTCAGGAACACAGCCAAGTTGCCGACGTGTAACACACATAAAGTGGAGTAAGGAAATGATGAAACAGGTATACAGGTATGCCTTCATCCCGGGAGAGAGTCCCCTCTGTGCCCTGGGCCACAGGGCTTAACTCGACTGGTTCAGCATTAACCGTTCGGCAGTAAGAGGGGGTTACGTGTAACTCGTAAGCTATGCAATTTGCTCCGGATAAAAGCGGTAAGAGAGCGAATAATGTCAAGTAATCCTGCCTAATTCGACCCGACAGTGGTTTCTTCGGCACCCCGTGAGCTCTCCTGCCCCCAGAAATCCCAGCACCGCGGCAATTACCGGTGTGAGTGGCAAGAGCGTCTTGGCTCTGCAGAATCCTGTGCCCCCCTCGTCTATTCTTAGCAAAAGCAGGTGTCGCACGGTGTGTCAGACGGGAAAGGCCGGGCCAGCCCGGGCACACGCTCCCAGACCCCACACCCCTGTGACGAGGGGACCGTAAGCTGGGACATGTAGCTCACTTCCCTAGAAAGTCCCCCTCCCCCACCTGGCAGTTAGCCGGTAACAGAAGCTCTGCACGTCAGTGTTGTCGGCGGCTCTGGGCACCAGGTGGCGCTGTGTGGCTTTGGCAGGAGGCAGCCAAGCAACATAGAGTTTGCGTGGGGGTGTCTGCGGGGGGGGGGGGGGGGCTGGGACTTGTCACTCCATCTGTCACAAGCACAGAAACATCCGCCGCAGAGACAACTGGATTGCAGACATCAAAGTCGAGCACATCACTTTGATGGATTAAAAAAAAAAAGTCTTTCATTTCTTGAAAAAAAAAAAAACACAATCGGCTTTTCTCGCTCTTCCCATAATTGATAGCGTGCCCACCCGAAAGGGAGCAAGTTGGGGGGGGGGGGAGAAAAATCTGATAAGTTTGAGTGCCAGCCACACTCGCAGGGAGAGTCACAGCTGCTCTGGAAGGAAACTGGAAAGGCGGCAGGATGATGCTGTTTGCCATAAATTAAATCGGATTAGAAAAAGACGACAGAACATTAAGGGCCTGGGGCGACATCAGGCCTGCAGGCAGGACCGTACTGCCGTCCCGGAGGGCGCTTTCGGGATTGCGACATTTCAGAGTTGTATCACATGGTGCATTCAATGTCGCATGCTGACCGGGAGCGCCGTTGCCTCGGAACGCTGGCCTGCCGCGGGGACGGCTTTCTGCCGCTCCCCGCCGAGTCGGCTCCGGAACATTCCGATTCCCCACGCCGTGCCCTCGCCCCTCTCCCGTCGGCTCAGCTGCCATGCTGCTGGGGACGAGGCCGTGGGATGAGCAGGAAGCTGTCTCTACCACCACTGCCGGTGGTTTCCTGCCGGACGGCTCCAAGGTCCGTTATTTTGGTTCTGGACCATGTTGAGAAAGCGAGGGGGGGTCCTACTGTGTTGGGTTACAGGCGGCCACGGGGGTGGACAAGCGTAACAACACCGCCCCCGAATTCTGGGCAGATCACTGGACCAGTTCCCCCTGCCGCGCTTCTCCTCCAGACTGGAAAGGCCCTGTAGTTATTTTAGAAATGTGACCAGTGTGAGTGACGGATAATACAGGTCCTGTGATTGGCATACGCGCCCCATCCAAAATTACACATCATCTGTATTAGAATGTTGATACAGAAACATGTAAACAAAGCAACATGCGATCGTGTTTTATTGTTAGTTATAGATATGAGACGTTGATGAGGTCGATGCATGAACATGTCTGCACCCACCCAAGGGCGGTGCCACCACCACTTGCTGTTCCTACAGCATCCTTAGGTTCTGATTCTGACCTTGCTAAACCCGTCAGCTTCCGAAGGAATGAGGAATATGAAGATGTCCTTGATCCTTGAACAGCCCTAGCTCAAACCCGGAACCCCCAGGAGGAGCATGTGTTCACAGCGCCCCCTTGAGGGACTGAAACTAGACCAGAAGTGGGGTGGGATGTCTTACCTCACCAGGTCCGTCATACAAGACCCCACTACCACCACCTCGTAGGTCCCGTCCGTCATGACCTGAAGGAGGGAAACATGAGATAAATTTTGGTGCTTAGCTAACCCTAACCCTACTTGCTACTTGACCCTGAGCAGTTCAGGTTAAGTACCTTATTAAATGAGGGTATAGCAAGACCCCCCCCCCCCCAGACTGGACACCTTTAGCATCCTTCACCATGGTGCTGGGGGGCTCAGTGTGTTAAGACATTGTGCCTGTGACGGTTGTAGGTTCAAATCCCAGGGCTGGCAGTGTGATTTCACCATTGGGCCCTTGACCCCCAGTTGTTGCAGGAATTGTCTGACCCTGCTTTCTCAACTACATGTTGCATTGGATGAAAGCATCTAAAGTGCTGCTCAATGACATCCTCTTCCATATATATTACCAAGGCTGAATGTGTATTTGGAAATCAGGCAGGAAGAAAATGACAGCCTTTCCTGGGACGCGAGCCCATGATCTTCTGGTGATTACACATGATCTTTAACCCCAGACTGTCCTCTGTCCCCTGCAACACACCCCCACCCTGCTCCATACCCATCTAGGCTAAGTGGATCTGCTCAGCACAAAAATAGAGCGCTTTATGTTACACAAAGCTGGCCTTTTGCCAGCAATACCCAGGTCATTACTTGAGTTTTGAAGAAGCCCCAGCGCTGCAGCACGGCGAGTCTTTAATGCGATCTCCCCGTGCGCGCTCACCGACGACTGCCAGCCGACTAATCTCTTCAGATCTCGTCTCGGAGGGCCGGCCCCGCTGGCTAAGGGGCAGCTCAGTTTCAAAGCCTGGGTCCCGCGTTCACGGGCTGCTCCTCCACGCGGTTATTAAATCCCCAGCTCGAATTTCATTACGTTACGGCCCGAAGATTGGGGACCGATCTGACATGTTTAACCCTGCCGTGAAGCTGCCCTCCTTCAGGTAGGGTGGCAAGTAGGGAAAAAAAAACGAATTCGCCCTCAGGTGGTATCAGGTACTTTTCACAATAAGGAGAGGAAGCCGAGGGGGTGGTCTAACCAACCGGATTGCCATTCACGGCATTTGAGGGACATGGTAATGTTACAAGAACGCCTCGTACGCGGCGAGGAGCCACGCGCGCACCGGCATCATTGCCGCGTGATTCGTTAATTCTGGATGTGGCTGAAATGTTTGCCAGACAAAAGGCTGCGGTTTTTTTTTAAACGGTTGCTTTGTTGCACCGCTGCTCACAACAGCCCTCCATTGTTCCACTCGAAAGCTGACGGGCTGCATAACTGCGGCAGACGGCGGAGGAAACTCCTCTTTTCAGAAGGCGTCGACTCCGTTTGGAGCAGTGGTACCTCTCACACAGCCCCGGGACAGACAGACTGTCTGTGGTGCCATACAATGACAGCATTGTCGCCATTTCCCTGGATGCAGGTTATTTAACGATATGTAACCAACTTGATCCCATGTAATGTGAGGGGTCTTAGAGCTGCTCATTGGGGTGATCATATTGTAAACTATTCTACCCCGCTTGAAGAAATTCTTGTGCCAATTTCATGTCACTTTATTTCAGAATACATGATCCCTTTTGCAGTGCAATTTAACAACATCATTATTTAGATGTCTTTATTTATATATTTATTTCGGTAGTTTAACATTGTGTAGTTTTCCCAAAGGTCATAACAGCAGTTTTAAAATTAATGTGAATATTATTAATAAAGGGCCAAGAACTAACAAGGAGACCCTCCCCAAGAAAGTCTTCATCTTGATTCGCTAAATACTCTTACTACACATTTATTAATCATTGTATTTATCTAGCAAATACAGTTGCATGGACATGAGAATAGAAACAAACTTTAGTTTCAGGCGAGTGTATTTGCTCGTACGAGTCAGCTGAGAGCCTGACGAGCACCGGACAGCGAAGCATCCTGACCTGGACACACGCTTTCAGTTTTCACTGCAGAAGACGTGCGTAAATAATAATAACAACATCAACAACAAATTTTCAGTGAATAATGTAATGCTGTAGGACTTGTTACTGATATTAAATATTTAAAATATTACCAATTTTCCAACTTTTGGCTGGCTGTTGTATGGTTATCTCACGATTCTCCCACTGACCAAAGTGCATTTCAATGCCTTCACATTGTATTACAGTAACATATCAGCAACGAAGGACCTCTAATCAATACGCGTTATTGCCTTTACGGATAAAAGTGCAAATTAAAATATAAATAAAACATTTACTTAAGAATACTGGAAACATTATGAAACATTATTTATCAGTGTTACTATTTTTCCAAAATATACATATTATATATTGCTAAAAAAATTCTGTTAAATTCCTTGAAACAGGCAAAAATATGGACAGTCCTGTTTTTCGGAGGCCGAAGGACCCCGGAAAACATTTACCAGATTAGTTGGAAGCGATTGAAGCGGGATGTGTTTTTATCTCACGTAAATATTGTCGGGATTTCGTTTGAAAAGCAGGTACTGATAATCGCCTCGTTTTATACGAAATGTTCGTCTTTCCCCTCCCACATGTACTCGAAGGCTAATATATCTCTGTTCACCGTGTTCGCAAAAACACTCACGGGTCCGTTTCTTTTTCCTATTCAAAGCAAGTAGCTAAATAAGTCTTGGTAGTTTACCTTCTCTTGTTATCGATGACTGGACAGCTTTTCTAATGATACCTCGAAGGTGGCTAAAACATGTAGCTGCAAGCAGTCCTGCCCACCCCCATTGGAATATATGTCACAGGTGTCCATGTGTGTTGCTATATTTGATATTATGAATTTGCGTTTTCATTTCAAATTCAGAACACAAATGCGTCATAAACTCAGCTCTATCTATCTATCTATCTATCTATCTATCTATCTATCTATCTATCAACATTCACGTACGGCTCTTTATCTCGCAGAAATGCACGTCTTACAGTCATTGTATTAATTTAACGCGGAAGTGTCACAGCTACATAAACATCTAGATATGAAAATATAGTCTCGTTTGTTTCGGAGGCGTTCTTCTGTTGTGGGTTCATATCTGGGACACCAGTGTTAATATTACTGAGAGTAACGCTTGCATTACGTGCTGGTTATGTATTCACCATGTGTTTATGTGATAATGTCAAAATCGTGTTCAGGTCTGAAAGATTGTTTGTCTTTCTTTTTCATCTAGTAATTAAAATCTATGTTTGGCAAATGCACAACACCTGTGTTATGTGTGATGTCAGTGACTCACTGCAGTAGTTTCAGGGTGATGGAAATGCTTTGACCTTGTAAAAAGACGTTACCTGCACCCAGAAAGTCCCCGTAGGCTTTCTGTAGTCAGCCTCAGTGGGTATCAGTGCAGGTCTCCTAAAGATCTAATCATTCTCTTTTGATCTTTATGGGGCTGCCGACAGAGGTCCACAATCGGAAAATGAACAGCTTGTCCCCTGAAGTGGCACTGAACCGCATCTCCCCGGAGCTGCGCCCCCTGCTGTCCAGTGTGGTACGCAACGGTCGTGTGGGCCTGGACTCCACCAACTGCCTGCGTATCACTGACCTCAAGTCAGGGTGAGTTGAGACCCCGGCCTGCTCCCCCACAGGGGCCCGGATCAGTTCCAAGCCTATGCTGAACCACAGGTCTCTTTCCTGGAGGCATTGCATGAACAACAGCTTTAAACTGGCACACCCTGCCACTTGTGTACCTATACCTTGTGCACATTGCAGAGTATGTACGAAGCTGCTTAGCTAATGCCGTGATTAGAGATTAACTAATGATTAATTTTTGTCTTGACTCACGCTATGCATCAGTGTTTCCGGCTGATGAAAAACACGGCATCTTGTTATCATAATTCAAGGAAACTATCGGAAGAATCATCATCATTTTGCTTGCAGCGGTGGCCTTGTAATTTGAGATTTAACTCAAAATTCCAAAATATTAAACCTAATAAGACACAGTCTGCTACAGAAGTTTACAGAATTGTTTAACACTGGTAGGGTGAATAAAGTTTTTACAGACTCTGCTGGAGATGGTGACATGCAGGGGGAGATGTGCGCTTCAGCTAGTTGGGACACTGTGCCTGTGATCAGAATGTCACCAGTTCAAATCCCAGGGTCGGTTGGGTGACGTCACTGTTGGGCCCCTGAGCAAGACCTTTAGCTCTTGCATTTTCAGAAGTGTATGTCTGCTAAATAAAATGTATATATACTGCTAACGGCAGGTGGCTTATCTGCTCAGAGAGAGCCAGCTGTGAGAGATTTCACGAGACTGGCAAGTGATCTGATGCATATTTTCTGATGACTAACAAGATAATAAATCAGGAGGAGCCCAGGCTGATTTGATTGGGGGGGGGGGTGTCAGCATGCAGACTCTGTTTTCCTTGGGCCCCTCGGGGACACGTGAGTCGCCCCCCCCCCCCCAGGGGAACCGCACAGGAGTGTTGTGCAATCAACTGGCCTGGCAAGCCTGCTTTTGAGAAGTGGTACGAACGCACCCCACCTCGCCACACCGCACCACATGCTCTCGTCGGGTGTCGAATGACATGACGAGAGAGGTCGGCGATGCACGCAGTCAGATGCTCGCCACGGGGCCACACCGCTGGCCCTTCCCTGCCACGCCCACCGTTACCGCGGTGTCTCCCGCCTCGTCTTCGTCGTTTGACATCTCTCTCGTCTCTCCCCTCCTCCCATCCCAGATGCACGTCGCTGACCCCGGGCCCTTGCTGTGACCGATTCAAGCTGCATATCCCCTATGCCGGGGAGACCCTCAAATGTAAGCCCCCCGCCGTTTGACTCCTGCTAGTCCCTGGGTCCCCGTGTCTGTCCTCGCCCAGCTTTCAAAGGATGTCTCCTTGCCCTGGAGTTCCTCGCTGTCGGTTCTTCATGATCTTCTGGGTGGGTGGTCCCACCCAAATGCCAGGCTCACCTTACAGACCTTCTCTGACTAATAAGCGCCATTTCCATTATTCTTTAATGGCCTTCACTGATTCCCATATGCGGTCACATAGCTGCTTATTCGTATGACCCCCCCCCACCCGCCCCCCACGCTGGACATTTGAGCTCCTGTCACAGATGTTGGCTGATGTCATCCAGACTCAAGCACGAGGTGGCTTTTTCCATTGCTCGCCGTGTTTCTTCACCACATTTCGCTTGGAATTTTAAGCCACGCCCCCACAGTTTGCGGTAGTTGCGTCAGCCGGCACACTCGCACAACAGGCTGGTTTAAATTAACTCAAGTCAGCTGCCTGTCGTGATACCTTGGAGAGGGCCGAATCGTGTAGCTGAAAAACCAAACGCAGGTGACAGGTGTCCTTGTGTGTCACCCCGCTAAATAATTATTAATGTTTCTGTCTTAGCTGTCTGTTCGTCTGTCTTTCTATAAACATTCAAGTGTGGCTCTTGATCTTCCAAAAATGCATGTCTTACGGCCATCGCACGAATGTACCAGTATAAAATCACACTGGCATAAATATCTACAATAGAGTCTTACTTGGTTTGGAGGCCTACATCTGGGTGGGACACCAGTATTAATGTTACAGTCTGTATTGCTTGCATTATGTGCTTGTTAACCGTTTAGCATGCGGTCATGTGATTGCTATGTCAAAACCATGTTTAGGTCTGGGAGTTTTTTTATGTGCTGTTTGAAGCCGGCGGACTTGGAGTACGGCCTGGTTTAAATTACCGGCATCGTGGCTCGCGGGACTTTCTGAGCCTCATTCAATGCCAAGGATTTTTGTTACGGGCCACGCAGAAGTTTCTGATATTCTGCCCCCCTCGTGGTTCCCGACCTGTGGAAAGGCTGCGTACTCTGGCTTCCCAATAAACAAACCGCTCACATTTAATTTACGCTCGCCTTAGGATTGCATTATGATGCAAGCCCTTTGAAGCTCTTCCTGGAAGCACGTCCGCATGCCACAAAGCGGGAAAGTTTTGCTAAGGCAAATATGTTTTTAAGCATGGGCCTGCCTGCTTTTAATTGGCCGTTTCTGTGATGTGCATGAGTCAGCGAGGTGAGCGCTCGCTCCCGGATGCTTAGGGCTGCGGGGGACCGGTGAGTGAGGCGCTGTTACTGTTAGGCCAAAGGGGGTGATGGTCCCAGTTAATGTTTGTTGAGGGACCACCTCCCAGGTACCTATAGTGTCTCTCACTGTGCCTCGGTCGCTGGGTGGGGGTGGGGGTGGTTCGGTGGGAGTTGGATTGTTTCCACCTTCACTGTGTGGAAAAGTACTGCCCCTCCTGCCCCGTTTTTCTTCTCTTAATTCCCTCTCAGAAAACATACTGGGGATGACAAAAATAGATGATCAGTGCGAGATCAGAACAGTGGAGGGCCCTCGAGTTAATACCCCCTACCCCCACCCCCCGTGACGAAGGCTTGGTGTGGCCACTGACATCACCCTCCCCCTTCCCCCCCCTCCGCACCGTGGCGTAGGCCAGGGGATGTAGAAAGAGGCATGCTGTGGGACAAAGGATTTTCAGAGAGGGGGTCAGTCCTGCTCCCGCCTTTGCTTCTCTGCCCTGTGGGATGTGGGGGGTAGGAGTGCGTCAGAGGCGGATCGGTGCCAGAAATGGTGGGCGAGTGGACTAAGGGGTGCCTGAAACGACACGCGGGCGAGTGAGCGAAGGAGTGCCTGAAACGGCGGGCGGGCGTGTGGGCATAAGGAGTGCCTTAAACGACACGTGGGAGAGTGGACAAAGGGGTGCCTGAGATGGCAGGTGGGCGAGTGAGCGAAGGAGTGCCTGAAACGGCAGGTGGGCGAGTGAGCGAAGGAATGTCTGAAACGGCGGGCGAGTGAGAGAAGGAGTGCCTGAAACGGCGGGCGAGTGAGAGAAGGAGTGCCTGAAACGGCGGGCGGGCGAGTGAGTGAAGGAGTGCCTGAAATGGCAGGCAGGAGGCTGCCACCACACCCCTCACGCCACAGCATTTCACCCATGCGGCACCCTCATACCAGCCTAGCATTCAGCCTGTTTAACCCCCCTTTTACAGCACATTTACCCCCCATTTAGCCCCCGTTTACCCCTTGCTTTACTGCCCATTTACCCCCATTATATCCCTTGCTTACTTCCCATTTACCCCCATTTTACCCCTTGCTTACTTCCCATTTACCCCCTGTTTAGCGGCCATTTACCGCAGCTCTGTATGGCCGCTCCTTTTCTTTAACCCTCACACACCGCTCTCTCTCACTTTGCCACCATCACCATGTGTTTGGAAATTGCCTCTCACGAATAGTCTATATTGTACTCTGTCTTGTGAGCTGTGGCCCTTTGCACATTTTCAGTTTAATACTCCGTCTTTCTTCCAAAGCTCTTCTGGAATACCTCTGAACACTACTTCCTTGCTTGCTTGACTGATTGATTAATTGAATGATTGACTGGAGTGTAAATTGAATCTGTGACTTTTATCATCGCCATCTCTCCTCCCATCCCCCAGGGGACATCATCTTCAACGCCAGAGACCCGGAGCTGCCTCCTGATTTTATTTTTGGGGAGGATGTCGAGTTCCTTCCTGAAGCTTCCGAGCTGCCAGTGAGTCCCCCCCCGCCCCCCCCCCCCCCCCGCTGTTTTATTTGGCACCTGCAGGCGGTCCGGTGTAAAACCCCCTTGGGCGGGGAGCTGAGGGCTTCATCCTGGAAGGTGGAGGCGTGTGGTAACGGCATGCAGTCACTAGGTAATAGCGGCCACTGGTGGGGGGGCGTGACCAGCAATGGAAATCCCGGTGTAGGTGTTATGGGGGTGGACCCCGACCGGTGTGCAGGGTATTCTCTGGCTGCTGTGTGGCCGTGTCTGTTTTCCACAGCTGGGTCATTACGACATCACACAGTGCTTTCAGCATAATGCCTCTCCTACCCTATACCCTTGACGCGAGGGCTTGTAGGATGGACTGCATGAGTGAGCATGCAGATGTGTTCCTGGATGAGGGCTTAAACCGTGGGGGCTTGGGTTCGAGCTGTTCCTGGCCCGAGTCCCAGCCCGGCTTTCCCAAGGAGGGTTGGGCCTTTCCACTGGTGGCTGTTTACCCTTAACTACAGCCCAAGCCAACAGACCCTCACGTTGTTTTGACTCGTCTTTGACTCGATGGCTGCATGAGATAAAGCGGTATTGAAATGCAGGGGTGAGTCACACCCCTAATCAGACGTGGCCAATTGCATAACCCGAGTTTTTTTTTTTTTTTTTGTTGTCTGCCTCCCTGCCTGGACGTCTTGGATGCGGGAGCAGATGCCAGACTTCCAAGAGGCTCTCACGGAAACGTACATGTTTTTCCCCTGATAGGACTTGGGAAAACTGATTATTTATTCGGCGTTAAGATTATCGCCCATGAGATGGATGGTGATTTGAGCACCCAGTGGTGTGGCGCATTTACAGTACTGGGCCGCTTTCAGGGGGAGGGAAGTGCCCCATAAATTGTGTCTTTATTTTTTGGGTATGCCATCTGGGATGTTTCTCAGTGTGTGTTTGTCGACTGGAAATGTACACGGTCAGGGGGGAGAGGGTTACCCATGTCGCATCTAAAATAACGGGTGATGTGATGTGATGGTATGGGCAGCTGGGGGGGGGCTCTGGTTTGTTTTTCCCCCCATGTCTCCCAGACGTGTTTCTCTGTCCCTCTGGTTACAGAATCCTTGGCAGTTGCATGCGACTTCTGTCAGCAGCCGGGTGGCGGGTGTGGGTGGCGGGTGGCGGCAGCGGCGAGGCTGTGGGTCACTCGGCGGCGTCAGGGACGGGTTGCCCAGCAAAAAAAAAAAAATGGCGAGAAAAGATGGACCGCAGGGCCCTTAAGGGCCACCGCAGAAACTCAAATGACGTGAGCCGTCCGGCGTCTCTTGACCACAAGCGGACCATGGTGTCACTACCCTTGTGGATAACGCGCTTTGGTGGAGAGCACAGAGAGCTGCCCCAGAGTGACCTCTCTGGGGCAGGCAGGCCAGCTGGTTATTTGCCACGTTGTTTATTAGTGTTATTTTTGCCAAAGGCTGTGTCCAGGACTATTTGAAAGGCAGCAGAGCTGAAAAATTCCTCTGTGTCAGTCTGCAAGTCAGTGTGATCCTCTCACAGAGTCAGTCTACGAATCAGTGCCATCCTCTCACAGTCACTCTGTGAATCAGTGCCATCTTCTACAAGTCAGTGTGCTCCTCTCATAGAGTCAGTCTACGAGTCAGTGAGACCCTCTTGCAGAGTCAGTCTACGAGTCAGTGTGACCCTCTTGCAGAGTCAGTCTGTGAATCACTGCCATCCTCTACGAGTCAGTGTGCTCCTCTCAGAGTCAGTCTACAAATCAATGCGATCCACTCACAGTCAGTCTGTGAATCACTGCCATCCACTCAGTCGTTCTGTCTTGCAGTCAGTTTGTGAATCAGTGCCATCCTCGAAAAGCCAGTGTGATACTCTCACAGAGTCATTCTGTGAATCAGTGCCATCCTCCCAAAGCCAGTGTGATCCTCTCACAGAGTCAGTGTGTGAATCAGTGCCATCCTCTAAAAGCCAGTGTGATCCTCTCACAGAGTCAGTCTGTGAATCAGTGCCATCCTCTAAAAGCCAGTGTGATCCTCTCACAGTCAGTCTGTGAATCAGTGCCATCCTCTAAAAGCCAGTGTGATCCTCTCTGAGTCAGTCTGTGAGTTAGTGCCATCCTCTAAAAGCCAGTGTGATCCTCTCTCAGAGTCAGTCTGTGAGTTAGTGCTATCCTTTAAAAGCCAGTGTGATCCTCTCTCAGAGTCAGTCTGTGAGTTAGTGCCATCCTCTAAAGGCCAGTGTGATCCTCTCTCAGAGTCAGTCTGTGAGTTAGTGCCATCCTCTAAAAGCCAGTGTGATCCTCTCTCAGAGTCAGTCTGTGAGTTAGTACCATCCACTTGCTGAGGGAAGGGCAGCACCCCCTGCTGTCCTTCAGCTAGCAGCCAGGCCTGTTTATGGCCTCGTCTGCATTTCTTTACAAACCTCTTTTCATTCCCAGCATTGGTTGTTTTGTAGTTTGTAACCCCCCCCTCCCGCTTTCTGTTGATTCACTCTGGATAAGACTCCCCACTCTGTGCCTAATCTCATATCCTGTACAGTGTTGTTTTGGTGGTGTTATAGACCTGACAGAATAACAGGCTTTACTGCACTGTGTCTGAACATAGTCGGGGGGTGCATGGGGGGGGGGGGGGGTTAACGAGGGAGGGGTGACTGGCCTCAGCACCCCGCCGTCTTGGACAGTGGGGCAGCAAGTCACATGGGTTGGTGGGGGGGGTCCTCTGAGACAGGAACGGCATGTGGAGGTTCTCTGGTGCCCATAATTAAAGAGGGCTGAGGAGTCCAGTGCCGCTTTGATCCCTGGGAAACCAGCCGCCTGCCACCCTCATCCTCACGCTCTAGATCTCAGACAGAGATTCGCAGCCGACAGCTTTCATTGGTGTGTAGCCATGCACAAAACAAAACACGGGAAATTGCCCAAATAAGCCTTAATTTAGAACGTAACTGCAGCAGCCAAAAGGAGCCGCAGGGGTGTGTCAAGTTCACACGTGCTCAGTTGTGGGGCGTGCCGAGCGTCCTGGATGGGCCGCACCAAGCCGCCATTTTCTTCACTGGAAGTGCATCCGCTCCATCGGGCTGCCCTCTAGGGGGTGCTCTGTATTCCTGTTGTTCTGCGGCCAGCCAGAGATCCTCCCTTTCCGCTTCCCGGCGGGTCGCTGTCTGGCGCTCCACTCCGCCGCTGCCTCCCACCAGATGGCCAGGAAAAGGTGATGAAGGAACATTCCGGCAAACTTTAGGCACGTTTCGTCGGCCTGGGTTTGGCTGGGGGGCGGGCAGTTCACTCTCTCAGTCCTGCGTAATGCCAGCAGTCAGGCTTCCTTTTATTTATGGGTAAAAACGTTTGTGCGAGGTTTGGAGCTCTGAAAGCCCAGTTGGTAATCTGTGGGTGTTGACCTGCAGGTGGCGCCAGGGAGTGCGCTGGTCATCTCGCTATAAATGTCAGGTCACGGGTCATGACTAGCTGAGTGATGTAGTCCTGTGGACAGCGTGACCTGTTATCACCTCGGACCTTTGACAAAACCATTTATCCCAGACATGAGAGAGGCCTGAGTTCACTCATCAGTGGTTTACAGATGGACCACAAGGACCACCATGATGTGGGGGGGGTGACTGAGTGATGTTTCTAAAAATACCCCCTCGGTCACATGTCTTCGGGTATCTGGTGAGCTATTTCAGCTATGCCCTCGTTGACACAGACAATGGCTCATTCTGCACCCATAACCCCCCCCCCCCCCAAAAAAAACCAAAAAAAAACAGACGAGCGATTTGGAGCGACATCAGGACCCCCCATCCCCCCTAAAAGTGGACGGGGACTTTGCAGAAGACTGCGGGAGGAAGATCCATCTGCCGGAATTCGTTCTAACCTTTATCTTCTAACGAAAACGAGCAAAAAAGAAAAATCCAAAATGTCATGTTGCAGACACTTAGTCAATTAGCATTTGAAATGCATGCAAGTGACTGGGCGGTGAGTCAGGACAGTGCTGTGCTTCTGGGTCCACGGGCCACCGTCCTGCCCGCGCCTCCCAGCTCTCTCCTGGTCCGGGCGCTAAATTCGCCCACCTTGTTTGTCATCTGGGCAGAATCAGGCGTTTGCCTCATTGTTTTTTGACAATAGAAACCATTTTTCCTGTGATGCGGTTCTACAAGGTTGGAAGCGATGTTTGCTGCGAGGGGGGGGAGGCTATTCCAGTGCCTTGCAGCTCGGGAAGGGGGCCGCGGCGCTCCAGGCTGGACACACGTGGCCGATGTGCGGTGGCGTGGCGTCCGTTTGGAAAGCAGACCCCATGAGAAGCTGGGCCACACCTGCCCTTCACGCTATTCAGCAGAGTTGTGTTTTCCCCGAGTGGAAAAAAGGCTTAGGGCTACTTCCTCATCCTCTTTTTATCCCAGTTTAAGATTTGGAGAAGTTTGGGCCTGAAACGTGACCATAGGGCCCCACAGAGGTGATTTTTACATCGTTATTTCCAGGCTAGGTTCATTTGGGATGGGACTAGCTGTTCGTCGAAATCCACATGTCAACAGCTTTTTCGTCAATGAAGAAAATAACTATTTCGCTTTTTGGAATGAATAGCGCAAAGCCGTGTGCAAAGGCGCATTTTTTATTTGCATATTACCACAGTTCTTGTGCGAATCTGAGTGCAACAAATAATGCAGTTGGTCTGTAGAGCTCTAAAGGTTCTGGACTGGATCGGAACCTCAAAGATGTGCAGGATGCTTGGATCTGGGCCTGCAGGGTGGTGGTGTGTGTGTTTGTGTAAGAGTGTATGTGTGTCTGCCGGTGTGTGTAAGGGTGTGAGGGTTTGTGCTCATGAGAGGGTGTGAGGGTGTGTGCGCACATGAAAGGGTGTGTGTGTGTGTGTGCATGTATGTGTGTGTATAAGAGGGTGTGTGCAGATGAGAGTGTGTGTGTGTTTGTGTATGAAGGCGTGTGTGTATGTGTGTGTGTGTGTGTGTATATATAAGAGGCTGCACCCTCAGGTTGGGACCAGCAGTATGGATGTGGGAGACGCTATAAAAGAGCAGCCTGTCCACTTTGTCTGCAGCTGGCCGGTTGGCGTCTGCCTGCCCGACTTCCTCTGTCTCTCTGTTTCTCTGTCTCTCTGTTTCTCTGTCTCTCTGTGTCACACATGGGCACAGCACAGACTTAGGTAATCAAAACGTTTGAGGCCATTTATTTGGGCAGTAACTGTGTATTTAATATGTATATGTATATTTCAAGAATAAAAACAGAATTTATCATTATGACATACACAAATTCACAGTAAAACAAAAAAAAAACACTTTTCTGTTCTCAAAACGTTGATGAACACCGCTTCCCAAACGCCGCTCCTCCCGGGCACCTCAGCCATTCCATGTATTTGTTACATTTCAGCACCAGCTCAATTAATTATCTTAATTAGAATAAGTCAGTGAGGTACTGATTAGCCAGATGAGGTGAGGTGGTGGTCAGTCAAAAAAGACAACAGCAAGTAGATTCAGAGATTCTGAAATGGCACTTTGACGGACGACACAGAAGCAGGAAGATGATTTGAACGTTCTCTGTGCCTGCCTGTGTTACCTCCATGCTGCTCTCTGTGTTTTTCACAGCATCCTCACATTCCTCACCTGTGCTTGTTGTATCACCCCACCGGCCACTAATCGAAATTCAGCGCCATCCTCTAGCTGCGGCAAATGGTGGATACTCAAGAGCCGATGGGTAAATGGGTGGGTGGGGGGGGAAAAGCCGCCCTGGGGAGGGCTGTCTGTTTATTTTATACTTACACGGGCTGACTTATAGCCGCAACATAACCCTATGACATAATTATTTTCTGAAATGAGGCGTTTTATTCCAGCTGAACAAAGGCTGGTTAATTACTGTGGGAGAGCGAGGTGGGGTGGGGGGGGGGAGCTGGGACATTCCCAGACTGCGGCAGGGTGGGGGAGATGTGGAACATGTGATGCAAAGTTCTGCCGACTTGAGGTAGATTAAAGTAAATATAGAAGCAGGAAAGATGGCAGCGTGACTGAAGGCTGCTGTGTTTACATGTGGCGTGCGGGGGGGGGACACGTCTAGACATATCTTTCCAGTGGACAGTTGGGACGTCGGGGGTCCTGTCGCTGCTTTGTTCATTTATCTGTTTAGGTACAACCAGCTTCGCCCGAATCGCCAGCTACCCGAAAGGCTCTGTGAGACAGCAGCCCCACCTCCACGTATCCCGGCGCCCATTAGTGGGTCCGTCCAGCATGCCCCCACGGCTCAGCCACCTCTCATTAAAGCCCTTTCATTGGGGGGGGGGGCGGGGGGCAGCTAGCCCGTTCCATGCAGAAAAGGTCATGTCACAGGCGGCCTCCCCAAAAACAGAATAGATACCAGGCTGCGTTCTCTGCGCCTGCTACACACTCAGGTGCCACATGCATGGAAATCCTTCCCTTTCCTGTTTCCGTGGGAATGGTCCTGGGCTCCAAATGGGGGGGTGGGATTTATAACGATGGGTTAATGGTTAGCGCTGTTTTGTTGGCAGAAAACGGCCCTTTGAAGGTCAGAATGTTAATTAGTCGTCTCGGAGAGTTTTGCTCTGGTTTGTGTAATGTGAGGCACGGCATAAAACCCTCGCCGGCTCTCCTTCCTTTTATTAGAACATTTTGTTCCCTTGTTTATTTTCTTCTTTTTTATTCTTTTTTTTATGCGAATCCCGTAAAGGTATTTTAAATGTTCCCATCGGCATAGCGGCTTCCCGTCATTAACGGCCGGCATTCAACATCCGGCGGGGCCCAGAGTTCCCCACCACTGGTGCCAGGCAGCTCGAGCACCCCCACACCTTTCGGGAGGGTAAGGGGGGCGAGGGGCGGTGTTATATGGTGGCTAGTTGGAGTCCCGTATTGTATCTGATGTGTTCTTTTGTGGAAAGAGGAAGGGCTTCATACAATGGATGGGGGGGCACACTTCAGCTAATGGGAAGATGGGATGTGGGAGGGGCTGATGGGAAGGTGCCCCGAGGATGCTGCTGGGGGGGTATCCTGAGCCAGAGGACTGGCAGTGTGAGGTCTGAGCAAGATGCTGTTACCCCATTTAATTTTGATGCTTATTTTAGAGTCGTTTTGGTTAATCACCTCCCTACAAGGCAGGGGCTGTCTTGTTGTTTCTGAGGACGCCTCTCAAAATATTACTTGTCCCCCTGTAGTGTAGTGACAGGTTGTGACCAACAGGGGGCCCCATGCAAATTTCGGGTTTGAGTGGCAGAAAAACCCCAGCGCTGCTGGCCGTGGGTCTTGCTGGTAGTTTGTGTTATCCCGCTGTACTTCTCCCATTTCACTTCTGGGGGGCGCTCAGTAAAGCTCCGCCGCAGGTCCCTGGAGCATCGCTAGCGGAGCCCTGTAAGCCCACGCCCGGGCGTGACGCATCTCGGCTCCCATCGGCTCATTTGTCACAGAACACGGCCGGTTGGACCCGGTTTGCATCTCCTGGGAAGCCAGTCCCCTCTCTGCTGGGGCTCGCCTCACACCCGTGCTGGCAAACAAACCCGGAAATAGGTTCGTTTAACCTTTTGTTTGCTGTGTGTTAAAACTGGCAGCTCCTTTAACGGAGGTCAGGGGATGGTGTGTGAAAGGTTTATTCTCCTGGATTGGCTTTTGAGGGGGGTTCAGCATGAAGTCCCCCCACCCTTGTACCTTTCTGTTTGCCTCTTATCATCCTTCTTTAAGCCGCTTGTCCTTGACGGTCTGCTCCTCCCCGCCTCTTGACGAATGAGGCCCTAGGCCCACGTTGATAAGGTGTCCCGTGACTCCCGCCTGAAAACAGGCCCTGATGTTTGGCTGGCGCCGTGTCTCTGACAGAGCTGCCAAATGCACGGGGGGTGGACCACACCCAGCGCCCGACCTGCTAGGCTTCTCACCCAGCCCGACGGACCTCAGGGTACGAGCCGCTGCGTCATGCGGCCCATCACAAAGCTTGCTTGGGATCAGACGGCAGGCCCAGGTGGATGTGGGCTAGAACTGCTAAGCCGGCACTTGGAGAAGGCCCGGGAATGCTTTCTAGCAATGGTTCCTAGAGGACAGCTTGTTCACTTTTGGGTGACCCAACCTAATTTGAGTTGTAGCCTGTATTGATTCTCATTCCTCTTTGGTCGTTCTCATTGTTCTTTCATTCGTCGTTCTCATTGTTCTTTCAGGTGGATCCACTTTGGAATGGGCCAGATTTTTGACTCTTGGGAAGCACACATCCAGATGTTAAACTGTGGAGATACATGGAAACAGATGTTAGACTAGAGAAACATACATACAGATGTTTGACTTGCAAAGCACACATTCAGATGTTGGACTCTTGAGAATTGGGTACACAGATGTTAGACTCTTGAGAAACATGCATATAGATGTTCGACTCTTGAAGAACAGGCACACAGATGTTAGAGACTGCTCAGAGGCACATACCCAGATGTTACTCTTGAGATGCACACATTCAGATGTTGGACTCTTGAGAATCGGGTACACAGATGTTAGACTCTTGAGAAACATGCATACAGATGTTCGGCTCTTGAGGAACAGGCACACAGATGTTAGAGACTGCTCAGAGGCACACACCCAGATGTTACTCTTGAGATGCACACATTCAGATGTTGGACTCTTGAGAATCGGGTACACAGATGTTAGACTCTT
>JAODJU010000025.1:21445232-21465391 GCA_026776725.1 Gnathonemus echidnorhynchus | reverse complement strand
CCCCCCCCCCCCCCCCCCGTGGCAGCTGGAAGCCTCCCCCGGTGGTAATGGTAGGTAGGCGATCTAAGAGAACATATCAGTTTGCATAAAGCGGGCCCTTCGTCTCGTCTCCCTTTTTGGAAGACATTCAGGAGCGGGTTTTGTCTGGCGGGCGGGGGGGGGGGGGGGTTGGTTTTTAATCACCCCCTTACTGTAAATGTTTTTAAAAGGCTTCTCTTGTCTCTGAAGTGACTTCTCTGCGTCGGGGGGTAGACGTTCCATTGCGCTGCATCGTGTTTATTAACGCTGGAGCTGGGAAAATGCTGGATAATTGGCGGGTAGCGCTCGCTAATGCAGAGCAAATGAGGACCTGGAAAGATCAGCGGTGCCCGTCTCGCAGATAAACAATTAAGTTGCCGTTCAGGGGGGGCCTAAATTATAGGCTGGGTGGGACATGGAGGTCAGGATAAATGTCAAAATAAAAGTTCAGAAACAAAAGCTTGCAAGCTTGAGCGAAAATGGCCCCGTGGGATGGAAACAGATTGGGGGGGGGGGGTGGTCTAGGTGGTAATGCCGGCAAAAGTGGAGATGTTGTGTTTGTCACCCAAGTACAGCTGCAGAGCTGCCTCCCTTAGACTGCAGGTAGGACCGTCAATAGCTGCGGCATCCTGCGGTTTGTTAGTTGCGTGAGCAGACGGTAACGAGAAGCCTGGGAGATGCGTTTCGGATGCTCCGATGGTTACGCGTCTGTCCCCGGTCCCCGGGTTTGGGGGGGGGTTTGCCGACTCCGGCAGTGGAATGGCTTCTACAGAATGCGTTGCGAGAGGGAGTTGCGTAACGGCGGGAGGGTCCAGGGGAGGAGGCCCTTCTGCGGTCTCTGCTTCCGGGGTCCACAGCCAGGGAGGGGCTCCAATTTCCCAATATGGGTCTGGTGATCCAGTGGGGGTGGGAATTGCGGAGGGTCCGGCTGCCGAAATGCTTCCGTGTTGGCTGCAGTGTACTTGGTCTGTCACGAGTCTAAAGCTGAAAAAGAACCGTTCACCTTTGACCCCGTGACCCTCCAATAGGGGTCATGTGTTGAATAAGGCGACATTCTTCCCCGGGACAATGGCCGCTTTGCACGTCCGCCTTTGAATGGCACCGCGGTCAGACCGGATCGCAGAGAGAGGGTGCTGTAACCGTAACCACACAGCTGCAAAGGGGACATCAAAGGGATGCCGACTGTGGTGTGACCCCCCCCCCACGCGCCAAGCCTGAGGCATCAGACTGCCCCCCCCCCCCAAAAGACACGGCCGGTCCGCTGATTATCCCACGCACCTGCTCCAAGCGGCTCCGTCTGCCGTGGGGGTGGATGCAGGTGGGAGCAATCTGAAATATTGTGGTTTTTGTGGGGGGGTTCGGGGGCCACAGTTGGCAGGAAACGGAGTTGGCCACGAACAACCCTGTACACTGCAGCAGCAATAAAGGCAGCTCACCTGCTCCGCTCACGCCATGGAGCGTGCAGACAGACCCCCCCCAGCACCATAGAGCCCCTGGGGTTGGGGTGGCTCTGCCATCTCAGAGCAGAAACACACCTGCGAGTTTTACTAGGGAAGGGATAGAGAGTAACAGTGGGCCTGGGGTAGGTGGGGGGGGGGGCACACCTTGGTGCACTTTCCCAGCATGCCCCTGGTGCGCTTTCCCAGCATGCCCCTGGTGCGCTTTCCCAGCATGCCCCTGGTACATCATCCCTCAGCATGGACCTCTCATCCCCACAGAGCCTCTTCCTCCTCCATTTTCTCACTCACCCTCTTCATAACGTCGCTTTTCGTCCAAGAGAGCCGTGGGATGGTGTCTCGGGGAGGGGGGGGCTCGAGGGGACGGCAGCGGCAGCCCCCCCCCCCCCCCTCCACCAGCCGCTTTCCTGCCTTTCTGACATTTCTGCTGCAGAAGCTGAAGACTGACCTTCAAAGCTGCCATTATCAACGGTGATTACTGCACACCCCCAGCCGGATGGGATGGGGTGGGGGGGTGGGGGGGCTTTATGTCAGGGCTGTTAGGCTCGTTAGGGCTTGTAACATCCATTCAGATCCCATGTGACTAACGTGTTAACTAATTAGATTAAGGTTAATTAGTCATGGTTAATTAATCATGTCTCACTTTGTGGGTGGCCCCCCCCCCCCGTGCTTCAGAACGCAGTACATTCCCCGGGGGGAGGGGCGGAGATTTTCATAACACTGTTCACGCCGCCTCGCACCCCAGCCCATGAATGCCATACCACGCATCAGGTGATGGCCCCTTGTTGATGGAGCACCCCAGGCCGCAGATGCATCCGTTCCCGTTTGAGGTTTACGCTCGCCCCCGCGAAAGGTTGCTGAAGATGTTACCGTTACCTGCCGGAAGTCAAGGCCAAGCCGCGGCTCTCCATTTCAGTCATGTGTGCATAGACGCATCGGCCGCTTGCGGGGGTGGCCGCATGCATGCCTGACTTAAAACTTAAAAAAAAAAAAAAAAACCCAAGCGAGAAATGTTACTCTCTAATAGTCATCGATGCTGGGGGTGAAGCAGGAAGTAATACAGGCTTTTCGAGGAAAGCCGATGGCGTTTTGTCAGACAGATGAGTTTCTTTGGCTGAAAACTTATGTAAATGGACCACGGCCTCTGCGGCGAGCGAACGAGCGCAGGACAGTTAGGCAGGGAGTGTACGAGAGGGCCAGAGGAGGGCGCGACCACTGGGAGGGGGGGGCGGGTCGCGCTGGGCCGGGACAGGCCTGACCGCGGGCGTGTGCTGTTTTCATTGCAAAGGTGCTTACCTCCTTTAAAGTCACGATCAAATAAAAATAAACAGCACGCAAAGTTTTAGTGGGTCTGGTAAGGCACACTTTCAGATTTTAGCGAGGGCTTTCTCCAGATGATCATTAGTTGCCTTATTAGGCTGCATGAGAAGTGAAGTGAGGTCCACAATAGTTAAACAAAGTCTGCGATGTGAACTTGGCTACATAAAACCCTATAAAAAAGGCACAGTTCCGTGCAGGGTCATGTGACTTCACCTCTCAGCGTGAAGTGGCCATGTCGGCAGGACCCGGAAGCTTCTAATGACGGTGCCGAGCGTGGTGACTAACCCTCCACCAACACAGAACAACAACCAGCAGAGCTGGTGTGGGATGGGTCAAGGCAGATGCCCATGGCCTGGCCCGTTTTGGGAGGGGGGGTCTTGCGCCAGCCTGGGGCTCCACTAGAGCTGTTGGGGAGGTTAGGGCCGTTTAGGCTGTTGACCTTCAGTGAGGTCTCCCTGCTATTAAGACTACAGAGCCAGCGCTCCCTGTCTCTCTCTCACTCAGTGTTTCCTGGGTCACTTCCTGTTTTTCTCAGGGTACGGCCATCTCTGCCTGTCACTGAGCCTCTAGGTACCAAGGTGGGGCTAGTTTGTGTTATTGCTGTGATTTTTGTTTGTTTTTCTCTGCTGTGTTTTGAGTTGGGAGCTCAGCTCACTGACAGGACAGTGGTTCCTCCAATAATGTGGCACTTCACGTTTCATGTTTGCACACCATGTGAATTCATAGGAAATTTCTGTGATTATTAATATCTTTACCAAGGCTGAAGAACACCTCTGTACATATAATAGTCTCCTTACAAAATGCTCCATAAACAAACCGGACTTCCCAATTGGTGTCTAATGTTCCCAGTTTCACTCCCAGCGCATGGTCTCGGATGTTGGGGGGGGGGGGGGGCCGGGCTCATTGGGATCACGGAGCCAGTGGTGATCGCCATGGCGACACCCTTGCCGATTTATGGTGCTCTATCACATATCGCCGGATCCTTGAGACGTCAGCACCGCGCTCGCTCAGATTCTGCTGGAGACGGCGCTCCGTGGCGTCCATCTCTGGCCCGATCGCAGCCCGAAATGCTAATGAGGTAACGCTGCATAATGGATGGCAGATTATTGGCAGGCGCCCTTGTCCTCGCATCCGTCCCGCGTCTATTTCAGTCTCCGACACAGATGGAGGGGGGAAGATTACCCCCGAGTTTACTTGCGCAGATTTTTGTTCTGTGGCCCGACGTTTCAGACACCTGCTCCGTGCGGTCGGCGGAAATATCAAGGAGGGTGGCAGACACTTTCATTTTCATTTCTTTTCCCGAAGTGTCTTGCCCTCTCCAGACCATCCCTTACTCTCACAGCACAGCCGCCCTTCCGTCCCCACGTTCCCCCCGTCCGCCTGCAGAGGTGGAGGAATCAGCAGGTCCTGCTTCACCTCCTGCTTTGTGGCTCCGGCCTGTACTGCGGTTACGACACCCCCGCTCCTCTCCACGAGCCATGGGCCCGACGAATCCTGTACCCCCCCGCCGCCGTCTGTTCGAGTGTGGGCGCGGATGCGGCGGTTTGTCAGCGCCGTGTGCTGGTACGGACAGCTCGTCCCGCCCCCCGTCGACGTGGCCACGTGACACCGGCAGGCCCGTCTCAGTGGCGTGGCGAGGCTCGTGTGCCTGTGTTCATTTCCATCCCGTTGCCCGTGGTTGTGTTCCCCGTTACCACGTGTTTGCTGTGTCCGGGGTGGGGAGGGTCTGATCTGTGTCGTCCCTACACGTGTTTCCCTAAGAGCGAATGGACTGGCATTTGCACACGCGCATGTGTCTGTCCGCAATACGAGCGAGTTTTGTTCCAGCTGATAGTGCAGGACATCTCCCCGTCTTGCTACGGAAAGGCCCCACGACCTGTATCTGGCACTGGGCTCTCAACATCGCCAAATAGTTTCATGGAAAGATCAGCCAGGCAGAACTACCAGCACCCCCATCCGCCACCAAACCAAGTGTTGGCATTGCTCTGCATCTGAGGGGTGGCGCCTTCCCCTGGGCAGGCTCCGCATGCTGGCTGAGGCCGGCCCCGGGCCCTTAGCGGCCAACCTCTAGCATCCATCTGCACCGCTGCCTGTTTATTGACTAGGGTGTGTTTGGCCACATCGCGTGTTGATGTGAAAAGGCTGAGATGAGGGCGTGTCTCCTAGGACATGTGTGGGCAAAGTGTTGGAACACACCCTCCCCCTCCCTCCCTCTCTCTCCCTCCCTCCTTCCCTCTCCCTCCCTCCCTCTCTCTCTTCCTTCTCCTGGGTTAATACCGGTCACATGCGCTTGGCTTGGCCCTCACGGACACCTCTGTGTTGCTCCGTGCAGAGCCCTGCCGGCCGCGATCGGCCTTTCTCACCTGTGGGCCCGTCGCCACTGTCAAATTTCCATATTGTTCAGAGCACAACATTTGATAAACAAAGTGATTGATCTTATAGGCATGGGGGGGGGGGCATGGCAGCATTAACAGGGGGAGGGACAGCCCAGCATGGGTTCTGTGACACCATGCCACACAGGAAACATCTCCTCCAACAGTGATAAAGACATTATTCATGTTTTTTTCTGTTTCTTTATTACTGTAGTGAAGGTAATCGAGCGAGTTCCTGGTAGGGGCGGTGAAACCCTGAACAGGGTCACCCTGAACCTCCCCCCCCCCAAATAAGGGCTTTCCCCCCCCCGCATGGAGACAGAGGGTGTCAAAACACCACGATGCCTCTGGTGGTCATTGGCGTTTTCGGAATGTTCCCCTGTCGCTTGGGCCCCGCAATAGCTGACTGGTTTGTACGTAGCTGTGCTTTCAGGGGGTGGGCGGGGCATGTGTGTCCCGCGGCGGCCCGCGGGGCGTGGGGTGTGGGTGCTGTTGTTCAGGTGTGCTGACTCGTAATTAAGCAGGCTTTACCGAGACAGGAATGCTGGGAAACCGGAGTGCAGCACCGCTGCCTGCAGACAAACAGGCTTCTCACCTTTCCAAGGGAGCGATCAGGGTTAGGACCAGGGCCCGTGTGTGTGTGTGTATGTGTGTGTGTGTGTGTGTGTGCATGTGTGTGTGTGTGTGTGCATGTGGCCATGTGCGCCAGCGTGCGTGTAATGTAAACTTGATTTGGCAGTTTGCCAGCTGAAAGGGCTGGAAATGCCCCCCCCCATCTGATACAGACAGCGTCCCGCTCGCAAAGTGAAGGGAGAGGCAGTATCACCACACTGTGACCCCAGTCTTGGTGCACATCTGCCTGCCCCCCTCTGCCATCGTATCCCGTTTGCAGAGTGAAGGGCCGCTTTACGTTGGTCTGTCCTCACACTTGTCATGCCCCCCCTGCCCTGGTGGTCAGAGCACGGCTTCTCTTCCCACCCCTGCACCCTGCTAATAAACAGCACCCCCTTTGACATTATTACCTGTCATCACTGTGCCCCCTCTCAGGATGGCATGTGTCTGTGACCGTGAGTCACGCGTGGGGTTTTTTTTTAACTTCCAGTCAGAGATGATGGAGTCATGAAGTGCTCTCTCTCTCTCTCTCTCTCTCTTTCTCTCTCCGTTTTTTTCACCCGCCATTGTGCTGCACGAGTGTGAAAGAATGTATGTTTTTGTTTAAGGTGCTTTCTGTCCAATTTGGCTTCATTCAGCTTCGTTTGCTCCTTGCTTGAGTCTCAAAAACAATGATCCTCTTCAGCGTCGTTCAGAGATGCACTTCCTGTCTGTGAGTCATCACCTCCGGCGACATTCTTTTGATGCCCTCTGTCCAACGAGCACCCCCCCACCCCCCCAGGAGGCCATATTACCCCCTGTAGTGGTAATCACCCTTTGCCACCGCAGACGGCTTCTGGCCCAAGGCAACGGGATGACGTCGGTGACCCCTCTCGCTTTTGGTAACAGGGGTGCACAGAGATACTGAGAAATGCAAATTATGTGGGGGGTGGGACAGGAATCATTGTGGCTTTTCTGGATGAGAGTCACAGAGCTATTTTGCTCCATACCAGAGGACCAGCCGCGTGAGGCATCTCTGTAGTTGGGGGGTGTTTGAGTAGCTGGTTCACGTCAGCAGGCCGTCGTGCCGTTACACACGCAGGCTCTGCGTAATTAACAGGCCTTTTCTCTTCCCTAGTTTGTTTATTTGCTGGCTTCATTTTTTTCAGTTTGTGTTGATAAGATCGGATCGCGTCAGCACTTCAGGCAAAGTGCTCGATCGAGGTACAACTGCAGTGCCAAATCTGGGATCGCACCCCCCCACTGGGATTCCTCAGAAACCCGTATCTATTCCTTTCCTGCCTGAGTTTTCTGATGGGCCACATTTTCCTGGGTTTAGCGGTATGAGCTCAGCACCGTGAGTAGGCAGGAGCCCCTTTTGTGTACCGGGCCCCGTTAGGCCCTATCTGCCGGGGGGGAGGGGATCCCACCCCTTTTGGCTCGTCAGCTCGGGATTTGGCCCAGTGCTCCGGCGCCAACGTATCCGAGCATTTGGCGGGCAGCCAAGGCACGCAGGAAGCGGTGAGCGCAGCAGCCAAGTAGTGTCACTGGCCGTGTTAACTCCTTCGCAGCAAACGCATGTCGTCACCATGCAGCGCTGACTCACAGGCCGGCACTCTGGCTTCCAGTAATAATGGGTCGGAGTCCCGCCCCCTCCCCAAGTCCCCCCCGGTGGGAAGAACAGACGAAGGTCTCCGTGCGCTCCGTGGCCAGGGATGACCACGAGCTGGAGGGTGTTTTTGGTTGGGTAGTCCCCCCACACCCTGCGCAACAGCCATCTGCGATTGGGATGACAGCAATTTGGAGAACGAGCTGCTTTTTGTATGTTCATTAACTTTAGCATAATAATTTTCTTTTTTTGGTTAAGCCCAGAGATGTCCTAGTATATTTTTTGTTAGATAAAGTATCTTAAATACGTTTTGTTGACAAAACTTAGATAGCTGTCTGTACCATTGTTTCTGATGTTTTTCCACACGCACACACACATGCACACACACACACACGCCACCATTACAGAATGTTAGCGGCAGTAATTTCCAGCCGCGCTTTATCCCACGTTCCCGGCAAGCCGTGTCCCACATTTAATCATTTCCTGTTGACCTCCGCAGCTGTAATTTTCACATCCTGCCGAATTCCTGCTTGAGGGGCTTTGCTGATAAGGGTACACCATGTGTCGGGCACTTCGGAAGCACCTAGAGTCTTTCCTTAAAAAGGGGGAGGCCCTATTATCTCCACCATCCTATGAGGTTCTCCTCCACAGTGATGGAGGGAAGGATACTTGCACTATGTACTTTTGAAACTTGTTCAGGTTAGGCCTTGATTTATGGGCCTGATGTCAGTCGGACTTTGTGCATTTGCCTGATGGGACAGGATGAACTTCCATGCTGATGTCAAGCCAGGTGTGGTGATTCATATTCCTTGGGAAGCCAGTTGCATCACCGGCTGCTCCGCGAATTGTGGGTGTGTACTCTTGGAATCGGCCCAGGAGTTCCACCAAGGTCCTGGGGGAGGGGCAGCGGGCGCGCTGTTCTCCTACGCGGCGGGAAGGGCGGGGTGCCTCTTCATTGCTGCCACTGCCTCCTCCGCAGCCCGTTCTGAGAACTTCCCTGACTTCTACGGATTTGTAGTGGGGGTTTGCACAGCCATTTGCTATGTGCTAGCAGGGGCACACCATTAGTGTTCTGCATGCCCCATACCACCCTGGTCAAGGCAGAGGTCCCACAGCTGGTGGTCTTCTCAGAGAACCGGCTGGAATAACCCACCCAAACCCACTAGCTCTTGCTTTGAGTTACTGTGGCTGATGGGGCACAGTCACCTGCGATGTATCAGACATGCACTTGGCTGTTGAAGGATGAGGGCATCAGGTTAAGGTTATAGTCTGTAATATCGTAAGCGACTTGAGGGATAAGATGGACAGTGTTTTAGTACAGCCACATTTTTGAGAGCGACCATCTTCCCCCTACCTACTGCTGCAGGTCCTTCTGTCTGGTTCAGAAATGCTGATATTTGGAGCTGAGTCCAGCATCTCCCGCCTTCACCTTCACCCATGGACAAGGATCACGGAGATGCTACATTTGCTTTACGTTAGGTTGTTTCTGAGTGTCTGGAGGGACAGATTCGTGCTGCTTCTTTGCTTTGAAAGCGTGCGGTTTTGAGTTCCTCAAGGAGAGCCATCTAGGTTGAGAATCATCAAGGTTGCTTTTAGTTAAAACTTTCGAGGCATTCCACTAGTGATCAGAAGGTCCCTCTTAATGTCACGGGATCGAATCCCAGGGTCGGCAGAGTGATTTCCCTGCTGGGCTCTTGAGCAAGACCCAACTAATCCCCAGCTGCTTCAGGAGCCAGCTGACACTGCTTTCTCAGTTGTACATTACTTTGGATGGCCACTAAGTGGTAAGGGAGTTGAAAAGGCACTGATCCGGGAACAGTGAGGCCGTCTCCTTGGGCCCTGAACCTGCTAACACGCTGAGGAAAGTGGCAGTTATTCTGCAGAACTCTTGTTAAGTTACTCGTCGTAGGTTCTTATTACCGAGTGCAAGGTTACCGTGTGCTGTATGCGTCACTGAGGGTTAGTCTTACACTTATCCTCAGTGTGTCATACTTACCGTAAGGGATTGCCCTCTACACCTGCACTCTGCACCTCTCAGTAATTCATTATAGAACAATCGATTAGCCGCCCATGTCGGTTGCCTGTCCAACATCCTATAGCGTATGCTACCAATTACAGCCAAGTCCAGCTCATAATTATCAAAGAGCTGCAGCAGTCTTTTAGGATATCAGTCCTTCCCGTTCACCCAGCCGTGGGATTTGAGAGGCCATGGCATGACTCAGATTTCTGGAAGCATGTTGGAAAGGACAGCTTCCGTATCCCGCTCTAAAGGGAGCCTGTGGGGTTTGACCTTCTCAGGACACACTGGAGGCACCTTGGGGCTTTAGTCTGTCTTTTTAGTCTGTCTTAGTGGCCTGGATTTCCCAGTGCAGACATGCACTTACTGTATCCTAAACTCAAACTGGAATATATTTGTTTTTGCTGTCATGCTGCCTCTGGTTTTCATTCCTGTATTAAATACTTAGAGTTTTGAAATGAGAGGACCTACATACTCAGCACAATGATCAACCAGATGGATGAGACATGACCTATATAGCTTACTGCACTTATTTTATGTTAATAGTGTACTTTTATTTGAATTGAGACTCATCTTGCTATTTCCGTGACCTAGGGGGGAAGGACCTATGGCAGCAGCCGTATGGGGAGAGTTAAAAAGGCACTTCCAAGTGAAGCCTTGTGAAGGACAGAAGGTACCATACGCGTCATTGGGCCGGAAGGGCTTCCTGTCTGGCCTGAGCAGGGCACCCATTAGATCAGCCCAATGCTGCTCCAGGGAAACGAAACCAGGGGTGACCGGAGCGTCCGGGGCGTCGACGAGTCCAAACAGAAATACGGAGAAGCGCACGTCTCTGAGAACATGAGTACCGCGGCATATCCCGAAGCAGGCAGAGCCACGTTTATGTGGACTGATTCAGTCAAGCTGAACCCCCGGCTGACCCCCCACCCCACAGGGAGTGCAAGCTTTCCGTCCTTGCTGGTTTGTTTTTTTTTTTTTTTCCCCCTCTTCTAAGGACAGTGTCTAGATGTCCTGACACGTGATAGGTCACCACATTTGTAGGCCACAGTGACCATCCATTGCCTGTATTATTTAGCCTAATTAGGTGCTTTTTTCCAGTCTGCTTTTGTACATTTATGAGGAATTTCGTTTCGGTTGTGCTGTGTCACTTGTAGCTGTTTGGCCAGATCTTGGAGTTGAGCTAACTTTTGGCCAGCTTGGCGAAGAGTGTTTTGCCTGTTTAGTAATGTGACTTAATGTCTTCTGGGTTTCTGTGCCTGTGAATGAGATAGAAACAGCACATTCCAGTTGAGCAGCTGATGGTTCGGCAGGATGAGCTTGGTCAGTAAGTGGCCCTCCTTGTCCCATCTGGTGCTCTGCTAGTCATCCGAGTGAACTGGTGATGTTCTCGTGGAACATCATCGCAGTGGGCGGCCGTTCGGAGCAGCCGAAAGGTGAGCCATCGCGCATTACACATGTGCGGGCGTTAAGGGTGTCATCTGAAGCACCTTTGGAGGCCACCTCCAAGAGAGTAATCCTAACCCGGCCCCTGTTCTCACCATGGTGTATGCACTGTATGTCAGGCCGGTCCGGTTTCCATGGGAAGGTATCATGGCCATGGTTCGTCGCTCTCTGTGGTCATTGACCACCTCCATCTCATCTCTCTCCCCGGCAGGACACAGCCTTGGACCCAGGAGAAGATGTTGCTCTTCTGTCCGTCAGCTTCGAAGACGCTGAAGCCACCCAGGTGTTCCCCAAGCTCTACCTGTCCCCAAGCATCGAGCAGTAAGTGGGGCCGTCTGATGGTCCACACCACTGCTCCCTCCACCTTACCTCTCTTTCCTGATTGGAACTGACTCTTCTCTCTGCCGGAATGAGTCTGCAAAAATCCAGTTTTCTAAATCATTGCAGTGGGACCTGTTTACAGCATGCGCCAGATGTGAGTGGTTTACAAAAATACAGTTAAAAATAAATAAAGACTGGAGCAGGCAAGCACACCCTGGCAGCTGTGAGGGGCTTGGAAAGAGCGGACTTCCTCTTTCTGCTGTCTACTTCTCTAAAATACTGAGGAAGCCGAGAACTAGCTTTGTTTATGACACAGAGCATGTCTGGGTAAGGTCTGCCACTCTGAAGTGCTAAATCTTGCCACAAAAGAATAGGTTTTTTGGGTAAAAATAGATGAGAAGCTGTTCCTCGGCACTTAATCACCAGCAGAAGGGACACCAGTCAATTTCCAGTTGGTAGACTAACAATGTACCATGACCATGTGATGAGGGTATTTTTAGTTAGTTGTGCACCGCTGATGGTTGTGATGTATCGATAAATGTGAAGGGGGCCCTTCACATGAGCAGCGATGGAGCCTTGGGGGTCACGAGAGCGGCTTGTCCTTCCATCTTGACGATGGGATTCATTCACGGTGTCCGTAGTTCACTCTGAAGCACTTGTTTAGGGAAGCCTTGATTCCTTGCCGGTGGGTGTGTCGCGCTTGTGCATGTGTATTACACAAAGGCACGTGTGCCAACAGGTAGTCGTGCCAGCAAGGTGTGGCCACCATCCCTAACTCCCTTACTCGTCTCCGCTGTCCTGATCCGGAACGATCCGGGATGATTTTTATTTCCGAGGCCCCCACGCCAGGTTAGGAGGCTGAAACTCATCTCTGTACCTAGTCCTCCTGCTGTGCACAGATGTGGTCAGATTTTCAGAGACAGGTTACGAGACCCACTCCCCCATCCCCCACCGCAAACACAACTAAAAATACCACCACAACGTGACCGACACACTCCAGTAGGAAGAAGGATCCTCTTTAGCTTTTGGCTGTCAGATGACAGCGGTTAAGTGGCGCTTTCTCCGAATCGTTGCTGACCGCTACACATGTGTCTCCTGCGACCTGCTTTCCCCCCCAAATACCATATGTTTCCTGTGTTAACGTAGCGGCTTTAGAACTTAAAGTGCCAGCTCAATTAAATCTCGGCTCATCATGAGTCATCATGAGATGTAGTGGATTTTGACCCTGTTCTGGGGGTAAAGCGCCCCCCCGCTTGCGTCACTGGGCTCCTCGGCTTATCTTCCCCTGCCACTTACCAGCTGACTCTTATGCATTGAGGGTTTCTGTTTGAGCTGTTAGCTGCAGCAGGGCAACGCTGAATAGGACTGACGTCGCTGCACCCCAAGCGGCGTTTGGTGCTTTCTCCCTGGGGAGGGAGACAGTCCAGGGATGGGGGGTGGGGTGGAGGCAGGTCTACCCACGTGTGCCTTCTGCTCTTTGTTTTGGTTTATTGTTTTTCTGCCATGGCCCTGACTTTGGGGTGGGGGCATAGCCGCTGGCCCAAGACAGCCCCTTCAGATTCAGCATGTCACAGTTTGAGGCAGGGGGGCTGACGGAGCTGGGGGGGCTAGGACAGCTGGAAGGGAGCAGGTTGAGCTGAACGTTACTCCCATGACCGAACGTGGTGACCAGTCCTGACCTTGGCGCCCTGGTATCGCCACTGCAGTGTGCATGAGGAAAGGGGGGCAGTACACAGCTGCGGGCAGGCTTACAGAGGAGGGGGGGGCTGACAGCTCCTCAGCCCTCTGAGGGGGAAGCCTGGCCTGAAATCGGCTCTGCTCATGTTTGTGACTCTTCCATTCCACACCTTGCAGGAAATCATATTGTGGGGACCAGATTTTCCCACAATGTGACGAAAACCTGTAACTTGTTACCTTGTAAGGACATAAGGGGAAACTCATTTTTATAAAAATGTATGACTGCAATCAAAAAACTAAAAATCTTGTATTTAGTTTGGTTGCTTATGCTTAATTACGGTTGGGGCTGGGTGGGGGTTAAGGGTGTCATTGCTGGGATTAGGGGTATGCCCATAGAAATGAGTGGAGATACGATACAAAGATATGAAAACAAACGTCTGTGTCTGTATGTGTGTGTGTGTGTGTGTGTGTCTTTATTTGTGCTCTGTCTTCATTTCTGTACTCGTCGCTCGTTGAACTGGCTCACACGTGCACACAAATACACACACATACACACACACGCATGTACACACACACACAGGGGAGGAATGCGATCGATAGGGAAAGCACCGCAGAGGGGAGAAGAAAACAGGCCAGTTTTCCGTTTTGTGGAAACGCAACTGGAGCCGTCGAGCACTGAACTGCCGCGGCTCATGCCTGCTGTCCCTTTCTGAGAGACGTTAGCGGCCCCATTGAGAGGTGGCCCCCCCAGTTTGCACCTCTCTCTTTCTCTCAGCTGCTCACAGCTGCTCTGTCATTTTTTTTTCTTCATTTTCAGTGACTTTTGACTCTTGTCTACACAGCTACATCTCTCCGATTCCTTTGCTGGAGCAGCGCCCTGAGATCCCCCCCCGCTGCCCCCCCCCCCTCATTTTTCTTTATTCGTCTTCTCCATCAGATCCCTCTCTCCCATTTCCACACGTTGCTGTGCTGGGTGCCCGTCGACTTCGCAGGTGGCTCCCGGCCCGGCTTCCCGCTCCTGCGCCCGCGAGGGAGGGAGAGAGAGAGAGAGAGAGACAGAGGGTTATATAAGGTGCGTGGGCACAGTTAGGCCCCAAGGCAGAGAGAGATGAGAGTATAAAAAGCGGTTTGGGTCTTGGTCCTTTTATGTTGCTGTGCTACAGCGGCACACAGAAGATGCCCCTGGAGATGGGCCACCAACAAGGGGGAGTAGACCCCCCCCCATCTCCGGGCCCTCGAGGAGTCCTGGGGGTTTCTGTGGCCCGGCACGGGGGTCCTTCATTTGCCCTGTATTTTCTACTTTTCGTTAGTCCGCCACCCCCCCACTATTTATCGTTATTCCTTTTTCTAAGGAATGCATGCCCCACCAAGACTTCAGGGCGCTCCGCTGGGGCTGGGGGGCCGGGGGGCTGGGGGGTGCCCAGGCGGGTCGGCATCCAGCACCCTTAACTCCGAAATGCACCCTTGACCTTTTCGCCGACGCTCTAATGAGCTGCTGTCTGCTCCGGCTCCCAGTGACCTTTCTGCCGTGCTCCTGCCCACTTGTTGTCACCGGTCCCAGTCTCTCTACCCCCCCCCCGTACCGGTGGGGTTGGACCGCGTCTTGCGCTCAGCCCGGGGGATGCGGCATCGGGGGGGTTTTGCAGGACTGCAGTGTTTCTTTATGATTTTTGCTCAGGCAGCCGGAGTAGCCCTGGGGTCCTAGTCAATGGGCAGCTTTGCCCACCCCGGGCGTTTGCGGCATAAGGAATGCCGATCATCAGTAGGTCATGTCTCATTTGAAAGGTTTTATTTCAATGGCAGAACCGTTAATAACGACAGGAATAGTTCATAATTACAAGGAAGCCTAATTGGGCAACCAACACCATCCTATTCACTTCTGTTGCTTCTCTGCTGACTGACAGACCACGGGAAAGCTGCCCCCCCCCGCTGGGGCAGTTGAGATTTCACCAGAGCCGTAGCTGTAAGAGACCCTCACTCAAGGGTCTAACAGCTGTTCCATTCAGGATGCAATACAGAGAAGAACCTCATGTTTGGTGGGGGGGGGGCAGAGTTATTTTCAGGTTATTGTTTTATACTGAACCCCCATCTATGTGGAATTTGTTGTTCTGTGGGGTGGGGGGTGGGTGCTCCATTGCTCAGGAGCATTCCCCCTGCTGCTGGGCAGCTGGTGCCCCCTCACTTGAAGGTTCCTTTAAGACTATGAAACTAAGAAAATAAAAATAAATTCTCAGCAGGATGGGTGGAATGCTTTCTGGGAATGCGGTACCACAGAGATCCGGCAGGTCGGGCAATATCGGAACACTACGGAGGAGACGACTCTTGGGCTTGCTGAAGACATATGTTTTTTTGTGATTGGTCCACATCACTGTAAGTGCACCATAATCCAGTGCAATGTCCGGCACAGCCAAGGGGTGGGTGGTGGTGGGGGGGGGTTTACCCACAATGCACAGCTTTTTCTGTGCCTGAGCCACCACACCTGCAAGATATCTGAGGAAATCGAGAGGGATTCTGCTTTTTCAAAGGTGCAGGACAAAACTGCAGCTGCATTCAGAGGGACGAAAATCTCTCAGAGTAAGACCATGACGTGGGCTGGATTTCATGTGGATCAGGGAAGGGATTAGGGAGGTTTTCCAGTTTAACCAATGACTCGTTTATCTACTTTCTGCTACTTTTTTTTAAAGGAAAATCTCTGGGTGACATTATGTTAAAACATCCTTTGAAAAATGGTAAAGCTGTAATGATTGGCCACACAGAATCATCTGATCAGGGTCACATGACGACATAGCTTGCCCACTGTGGTGAGAGAGCTGTTCCCTGGTCGCTGCTTACATGCTGCTGTGTGTGTTTGTTTGTGTATGTACACATCGGCCTGAGGATGTGGGTCTGTCCAGTGCCATGACATCTTGTCACATGACATAACAACAGGCCCAACGGACCAATGAACGCCTGAGGCTTTCTGAGGCTTCAGAAATTTTTCAAATATTTCCTACACACTTCGGATTGGATTTCACAATTAAAAGCAGGACTGTCAGTGAGAAGGAGGCTGTTCCTGAGGGTGCCATCGCAGCCAGTCGGGACCGATCCTTTCCTTGTTGGGTTCTGTCACGCCCACGGCCCGTTCGGTACCTTGGAAAAGAATCTGATCCGGACGCCTCACCGTGGGTGACTCGACCAGGAATCGGTGCGAGTGTGCCAAGCCGGGCTGTGTGAAGTGGAACGGGGCCGCGTCCAAACCCGGCAAGACCAGATTTGCCTTCCCGGGAATTGCAAACCGGTTCAGCGGCCATGAAAGCCCCATAGCAACACCCCTGGCGGCCCTGCCGTCTCCCCCACTTGCCCCCTGCAGGCATGGTGGTCCATAGGGGGTTCCTCGTTACCACAATTAGCCGTGTCTTCGGGCCCCCAGCCCAGAGAAGCCCGTTTAGGCAACACGCTGCCACCATGCAGAGGCACAGCCGTCCCCAGCCGGCGTCCCCCGGAATCTCAGCCAGTCACAGTCTCCTGTCCTGTGGCCGTTAGTGGGCCAGACCGCACTCCCACCCGAGCCTCCGGCACACAACGGCCCACAGGAAAACCAGGAATAATTAACGGCTTGGGAACACGGGCCGTAGGAAGACCCGGAATAATTTCCCGGGTTGGGGACACAGGCTGAAGGAATACCCAGAATAATTTCTCGGCTTGGGAACACGGCATTAGGAATACCCGGAATAATTTCCCGGCTTGGGGACACGGTCCGTAGGAAAACCTGGAATAATTAGCCGGCTTGGGAACACGGGCCATTGGAAGACCCGGAATAATTTCCCGGCTTGGGGACAAAGGCCATAGGAAAACCTGGAATAATTAACTGGCTTGGGAACACGGGCCATAGGAAAACCCGGAATAATTTCCCGGCTTGGGAACACGGGTCGTAGGAAAACCCGGAATAATTTCCCATCTTGGGGATACGGGTCGTAGGAAAACCCGGAATAATTTCCCGGCTTGGGAACACGGGCCGCCTCTCTTCCCTGGCAAAGCTCACGCTGTTTATATACGGAGATGGCATGTAAGCATACCCAGTACATTAATTCTAAGTTAAGCACGATAACCCACAAGTTGCTGTTAACTAGCTGTCTTCTGGGTCATATTCCAGCCACTTCCGAGCCTCACAGTTTAGATCCTGGTTCTGGATTTTTTTCCCCACAAATCATGGATGGGCCTTGGTGAGCAGCTCGTCAGGCTGGGTGAAGGCAGGTAAAGGGTGTCTCAAGAAGGAATCTCTGGCAGAGGGACACTGGGCTCAGCCCCCTGCCCAGGAGGACATCACGGGCTTCCAGAAAATTCCCACGGAGGGCTCCGGCATGTGCCGTCATGCCCGGACAGTCTCCTAACCTTACGGGAACACGCCACACCCTGTGACTTGGTTCCAATCCTCCGGGGGTGTCATAAAGCACCCTTTGACTAGCATCTAGCGTCCGAAAGCTCAGAAGAATCCTGCCTCGGCACCCCCCCACACCCGCTGTTTGCCTTCCCGGTGCCAGTCTGCTTTCATTTCCTGCCGTCTGTCCGTCGTATCACGCTCATTGCGTCAGCTCTGCTGCTTCATTGCGCTTTCACTTTTGCGCTGGCTGAGATCGCAGGTCTGGTCTATGTGAGGTGTTTGATTACCCTCACAGCCGTGCCTTTTGGGGGCAACAGTGAGAGCAGCAACAGAGCCAAGAGAAATGCTGGAACCTTCAAGAGGGGATTTCTCAGGATTTATTTTTCAAATGTTGCTTTACAGCGGCTTGAACTTCGTGCATTCTTGGGATCTCAGGGAAATGGACAGCAGGCGGTTGGCCGTCTCTCGTCAAGCTGTATGGCATTCAGAGCGGAGGTACAAGCTGTGTGAATGCAGAGTGATTCACTGTGCCGGCTCCCCCGTGCCACAGGTCTGCCGAACGGGCCTTTCCACTGCCACCGTGGCTCCAGAATGTTCTCCCAGTCAGAGGCCCCCAGCCTCACCTCCGGCAGCAAAGCCAGCCGCCGTTTGACCAGAGCCGAGTGTTTTCGGGGTCCCAAATGCTCCTGTTCTGTGCCTTAAAGGCCTGTGTGGAAGGTTCTGAGGTTAACAGGATTCTCGATGGGTCCGCTTAGTGAGGCGGACTCCAAGTGCCCTGACGAAGCGGTGAAGGTATTCTAATTACACGCCTCAGCCCTGTAATCTGCTCTACTGTTTGCCTCAGCTTGTTTGCCTGTGTGTGTGTGTGTGTGTGTGTGTCTGTGTCTGTCTGTCTGTCTGTGCATATGTGTCTGTGTGTCTGTCTGCTTATGTCTGTGTGTTTATGTGTCATCTAAGTGAGCCAGTCTTCCTGATCTCTGGCCTCAGGCCTCTTGATGTTTGTGTATGTCTGTCTGTCTATCTCTCTCTGTATTTGTCTGTGTGTGTGTGTGTGTGTGTGTGTGTGTCTCTATGTCTGTCTATCTCTCTCTGTATTTGTCTGTGTGTGTGTGTGTGTGTGTGTGTCTCTATGTCTGTCTGTCTCTCTCTGTATTTTTCTGTGTGTGTGTGTGTGTCTCTATGTCTGTCTGTCTCTCTCTGTATTTTTCTGTGTGTGTGTGTGTGTGTCTCTATGTCTGTCTGTCTCTCTCTGTATTTGTCTGTGTGTGTATGCACATGCCCCCGCAGGCTGTAACTCCCTCCAGGTGTGTGACCCATGCCAAGATCAAAGTCTTCCCCACCCTGAGAACCGCACCTTGCGCTCGCTGGAGGTTCCACACGGTGTGTAGCCTGATGTCGGCTGGCATAATGTCAGTTCCCTGGACACCCCCCACCTGTCCCACTGGTGCTCGGGTCCGGCGGGAACTGCTGTGCTCGGGGCAGGGTGGGGCAGAGCGGGGTGTGCCAGGCTTTCGCACGGCATGGAGCAGAGCACAGCAGCCTGCTTCAGCCTCGTACCCGGAGTTTTCATGCCTGTGTGTGTGTGTGTGTGTGGGTGTGTGTGTGTGTGTGCGCGCACCACTGGTGAGCATGTGTGCTGTATGTTGCGTGACAGCAGTATGGTTTGGCTCGCCGCGTCCTCCCCCCGGGGCAAAGGTGACCTGCCCTGCCTTAGTGCCCCCACCCTCTTTCCAGCATGCCCCCGGGCTGCCTCCCTCTCTCCCTCCCCACCAAAGCTCAGACATTCACATACACCATGCAAATAGCCTCTCTCTGCCCCCCAGGCCGTGTTTGAGACACTGCATGCCAGATTCGTTCTCGCCCCCACCTACCTTGAGCTGCCTCTGTCGCTGCCTGTTGGAAAAAAAAAAAAGCACAAAGAATTTATTTCACCTTGGTGACGTACAGGGACTGGATTGTCACGCTTGTAGCAGCAAATGTGTAGGGGGATCTTTAGACATCCAGTTTTTTTGTTTTTATTTCTTTCACAATTCAAAAGCTGAGCCTTGAGTTTTTCCCACATTGCATCACCTATCATTTATTATCATCTTCTGCTTCAGTGCCCTGGGAGGGTCCTCCGCACTACATATCCCAGCATTCCCCAGCGGCGGCTGCCTCATCGACTATGTACCACAAGTGTGCCAGCTGCTCACGAGCAAGGTAAGGTCGACGGTGTAATTAGCACCCCCGACAGGCGTGTTCGTCACACCGCCCCATGGACTTTGTGACACAGATTATGAGTCGCCGATGACTGTAGTATCAAATGCTATTAGCTGGACTAATTTCGAGGGAAGCAGGTACCATAGTAGCTGAGATCCCAGGCTTGTTGGCTAATTGGCAAATGGTTATAATTACTGCGCTTAATGATTGTTTTTCAGCACAATGATTTAGCCTTGGCTGGGTACTTTGCTCAGTGTTTCACAGCTCCTCCGGGGACGGAACTGGGAACCTTCAGATTAAGGACCCCTGTCAGTCAGGGATAGGACCTGGGCCATTCCAGGGTCTTAGTGACTGTGTGACTACTCACACATCCTTATAATAACATACAGTAAAACCTGCAAGAGGAGTATATGTGTGTGTGTGTGTGTTTGCATCAATCATATTTGGGGACCAAAATGTCCCCAAAGTATGGTAAAACCTGAAACTTCCTGACTTTTGGAAGTTAACCTCAATTTAATAATAATGCAATAATAATTAGTGTGATCAAGAAAGTTAAATCGGCAAAAGCCTTGTGTTTTGTTTGGTTACTTTTGGTTTAGGTTAGGTTTAAGGTTAGGGTTAGGGGTTAAGTATGTCATCACTGGGATTAGGGGTTTTCCTATAGAAATGAAGGAAGGTCCCCATTTAGATAGGTACACCAACATATGCGTGTGTTTTTCTCTGTTTTTGTATGTGTGTGTGTGTGTGTGTGTGTGTGTGTGTGTGTGTGTGTGTG
>JAODJU010000025.1:21419686-21435363 GCA_026776725.1 Gnathonemus echidnorhynchus | reverse complement strand
ATCAAAGCGGGGGGGGTTACTGATTGGGGTGGGGGGCAGGAGTGTTGTCGGTAAAATTTGTGAATCAGGGTGAGGGGTCTGTCCCACCAGCAGCAGATCAATTGGCCTAATTCAAGATGTATTATTATAGATTATAAAATTTTAACCAATTGTTGCATAAAAAGTTTGGAGTGGACATTTGATCTATGTGTTTTGTTACTAAAGAAAAAAATGTTGAGATCAGCAGGGGGCCCCTACAGTGTGGGACCCAGGGTTGTTTGCCCTTGCATGTGGGAGTTGGGGGTGTCATTAGCGCGCGGTTTTGTTTCCGGTGTGATGTGCGCTCCGGCTTCAGCGTCCGCCACTGCCCCGTGGGCTCCCTCTGACCTCAGTGCAGGACACTTTCTCTCCTCCGTCTCACTTTCTCTGCCTCTCATCGCTTTGCTCTCACCCAACTCTCTTTTTCACCCAGTTCTTACCACACCCTCATATAGCAATCGTTGCTTAATTTTGGTCATGGATACGCAATTTTCTCAGATGTGTACGGTGAACTCGGGCTTTCACTTATGGTGCGTCATGACATGTCCCGTCCTTTGCCATCGCAATCCAGCAAGGCTGCACTGAAGACAGTGAGGCACACACATAAAGAGAAAAACATGCCTTTTTCGGGCCAACGAACACTTTCCTCTGTGGTTTCGATTAAAGAGGGCTTTTGTTTTGAACAGGTCTGCGTCTCCAGACAAAACAGGAGGGGAAACAGCAAACGCATCATCTGTCTGTTTACGGGAAAGCCACCACTGCCAGGCCACTCTCCTCCCGGCTCTCTTTCTCTGCCTCCCTCTCTTTCCTTTGTTTCTTCGATGCTGGATGTTTGTTCACTTCTTCCACCATGCCGTGCTCTCTGCCCCCCCCCCCCCACTTACATTTCCTCTCCTTTGTTTTTGTACCCTTGCCGCAGTAGTGTTCCGCTTCGCTCTTGTGGGCCATACCTTTAAGTGAAGGGCTGGTGACGCACTTCCTTCCATTTGAGCAGGAACAGATACAAAGCACTGACACCAGGAACTTACGGTCAAAACCACGCTTAGGCCTTGGGGTAGGGGGGGGAGCCGTGGGGGTCTAGTGAGGTGGGCGGGCGATCTTATTAATGCCACGTGCCTCTCCAAGCATCAGGGAACAAGCCTACTCTTCAGTCTAATGAAGTCAACAAGTTTTGATGAAGCCTCAGTCATTTCACGAGCTAAGTGACGGAACACTCTGGGTCAGGCCGTGGGGCAGGTGTTGGCGTGGTGGCCTGGGCTCCATTACATCACGGCGTCATTAGGGGGCTCCACGGCACAATTCCCCCCCCCCACAGCCAGGAGGAAACAACAAGTGAAAACAAACAAGCGTATGACTACCTGCTATCTATCAACAGAGGTGAGTAATTCAGATGTAGAGAGTAAAAGTCCAGACCAAGATTTTGTTTCAACCAACCAGTTGAGTATAAAGAGTCTCAGACAGAGAGTACTGAACTGGTTGGTTGAAACAAAATCTTGGTCTGGACTTTTAGTCTCTAGACCTGAACTACCCACCTCTGTCTATTGATAGCTTCCCGCTGTGACCTTGGCGGCCGTGTGCGTTTCCACATAAAAAGGCCCTAACCCCCAACCTGGGGCTCCAGAGTGAGGACTTTATAGGACAGCTGAGGGACACGCGTAATAATGTATGCCAGTGATACAGGAGCCCATAATGTACCAGGCGCTTCAAGTAAAGGCGTAGCCTCAACTTTTAATGCTGAAGTTTCCGTAAGTGATAAGGCTAGCCTGTGCCGCGTTGCGTAACTGGGTCTGATTCCCTGTAAGTAATACCAGGAAGGTCTGCTCAGATAAATGCTCCATCATTATGCTTTTATTGAGTTTGCTGTGATTGGTGGATATGTTCCATAACCCCTTTTTTCCATCCTAAAACCGCATTGCTTGAGAAACTCTAAATGAGGTATGGTGTGTCGTTTTGAACAGTCATTGCTAATTCAGATCACCCATCACTGATGAAACTTAGAGAATGTGTCATTTATTTATGGGTAGAGCTGGTCTTGGGTTATGCTCTTTTGGTGACCGGTAAAAGCTGTACCGTGTCTGATACACTTTTGTGGAACAGAGTGAAATGAAGTTTTATTTGCCATTTGTACAAGTATGAGTAACAGGCACACTGGTATGTGTTGGTTTTCATATATCCCATCATCCTCTCCTTTTTAAAGACATACACACACAAACAAACAGAGGGGAGCACAGACTCAGTCATCCATCCAGGGCCTGGAGCATTTTTCAGCTGAGGCAGTGGGTGACGGACATCACTCAAGAGTCCAATGGAGATGTAGCCATCCTGCCTAGCATATGGATTCAAACCAACCACCTTCCGATCACACGCCTAACCTACTGAGCCCCATTCTGGCGAGGAAGGCAATCGGAGGACCAGCCGGCTGCATGGAGCTCAGCTCAGAGCTGGAAAAGTGAATCCCCCTTAAATTAGCTATAGTGGGGAAGAACTAACCATTTGTTGGGGTAAATTAATCCCAGCTGCTAGGTCAATAATACCCGGGGCAGATATTCAGCACGTGAGCCTCATTCCACAGCAATGAAGACATGTGACTGATGCAATCAGATTATCCACCCAAGAATAGGAAAGATAATAATCTGCTTCAAGGAACTTAACCTATAACCACAATATCCTCCTGTGGTGGCAGAGGTATGTGCTGCACGCCGTTCTGAGGTGTGTCTGCCTGTGTATCCCGCACTCTGCCTTTATGCACTCTGCCTGCCACCTGCTACCCTGAACTGTTGCTTTACACTTGACACTCTCCGCTTCATATCTATGCATTGCCAGCTTATTCATAACAGTAAATCCCAGCCTTGTATTATTGTTTTTTATTAATGCATCGTTTGTTTATTTCTTGTTTTTGTAACTGTCCTTTATTGTTGTTCACTGATTCAGCTGTTGGGAGTGAGTCAAGTTGATTTTAGTTGTATGTTGAATTGTGTAATGACAGTAATGTATTCTGACCATAAAGGCACTGGAAGTTTGCTGAGGAATTAAATGAACTGTCTACCTAGGGGGCAGTAATAGTGATACCGCATGACCAAATTCTGCCGCTCATCAGAGGGCGCTTACATATCTGTGATGTCAAGAAACGTGTTTCTTCTGGAGAGCGGGGGGCATTGTGGGTAAGGATGTAAAGCGTTTGGCCAGACAGAGCTGATCGTAAATGACAGGATCCGCTGCTCTATCGCTGACCCAAATATCACCCTGTGCTTAGAAACGTCGTACTCAAGCGCATGCTAGTGGCCTTGGGAGAAAGCTCATCGGGTATTATTATATGGCTGTAACACGGGGGGCCTTATGCACCTCCAGACAGCTGCCAGTGCAGCGTCACCACGCAAGTTCATCGGCTTCTTCTGTCTCTCATGAGGAGTTTCGCTTAAAGTAAACATTTATTCTGCCCGGTATTGATTCTCCTCCGGCAGGCAAAGGTTTTTTATTACTGCACAGACGGATGGTAATTAGCGGGGGTTGGTTGTGCCTTCATGTCGCAAACACGCTCTTTTTTATTTTTCGCTTTACAGCGGGTGTTCCGTGCAAAGGTGAGAAACAGTACGATCGTACGAGCAGTATAACAACCTTGGTCCCTATATCGGAATTTCACCTCATTGAAATGGCCGTACGACATTCATTTGCTTGCCTGGACTCTAAACTGGCTTGACCTTAATACTTAATACTTGTCCCGGTAACACCCTGCTCTGCTCAGTCAATCGGCGCCCAGGGCAGCTGGAAAAAAAGCCTGAACATCTCGTTAATTCCTCCGATTTTCTCGGGAAGTGGGGAAAACTCGTTGTCTACTTAATCGGGATGGACTTGTGCCCCAAGCATCCCAAAGGGAGCTGTCCCTCGGAAGCCTATTCCCAAATACAAGCCAGGTATAGCAAGTTCTGTGAATTTGGCCACACAGACACTCGTATACTCTTCTGATTTTAAAGCCAGGGTTTGTAAAAGATCCTCGCGTTGTGTATGATATAAAAATTATATTGACTGTTGTGACGTTTCTTTGGCGCTAAGTATGAATACGTGTTAGCAAATGTGGGAATCTGTGCACAGTCCTCCAATGAATAATGAGGACCGTGTGAAATCGCCACCCACCTGGTCCCTTTAAAGGGTTCATTTTGACAAACACACCTCAACTTCCTCATGCCTAAGTATGTAAGCCCACTGCCGTGGTCTCCGTAAGGTATACCGGTAATGTCCAGTCATCACAGGTATCTCATTTTCCACTGTTCTATTTCAGGGCGTGATTGATAACCATAATAACGTACATCTTGGCTCTAATTCGCCTGATATCCGGCGCTAATTCTGTTTTCCCACTTGAAGGGATATCATAACTCGGCCAGACGCCGCAGTGACGTCCGAGTCAGCGAGGGACCGACGTCAGTTACCACCGGGAGAGACTACCGGACCATCACCCCCCACCACCCTGCTGGCTCGGGATGCTAATCCGATCCTGGGCAGCAGCACATGCAGCTTTACACAGCGCCGACCGTCATCCAATATGATGCAAGCCCATGTTTCCTAAAAAGTTGCACTCAGTTTCCGAATTATCCATCGTTACTGCTGTCTTACATTGGCTATGCATATGTTCAATATGTATTACATGGCTTACGTGGAACATGTGGGGTTTCCAAGGAAAGTCATTGCGACGATGGTTTCATTTAGTTGTTATGGTCCGTTCGCCAGAACTGTTCATAAATTACGGTCCTGTATATTGCGCCCGTTAAGTCTGTAAAGAACGACGTGCTTGTTTCTGATATTGAGTGTAGCAGTAGTTTGCATCATTGCTGATTCGCCGTGACTTTCAGTCGGTTACCCCCCAAGACTCCCGCCATTTAACCATGCGTTTTCTGCACCGGTGACCGCTTCTTTCCGGTTGGCAATCTTTCCATACCACACAATCCCTACATTTTGGGGGTGGACTAATGCCCCCCTCCCCCGTTGTCCCGGAATGTGACATAAATCTGGCATATCTTGGGAAGCCCTTCGCCCGGGAATCTGTATCAGAGAGTGATCAATATATTCCACTGGGATATTCAATAATTTATCGCAAGTAACGCGAAAGAATCTGCTGTATCGATAGAGGTGTGACTATCAACATATTCGTGTATTGGTATTCCCTGGTAGGCTATTTTGCAATTTGTCTATATACCATGTAAAAGATTTGTAAATTAGCCTATATTGCATGTTATTTTGTCTGGAAAGCAATAATAGATGTGTGCAGGATAATCACATGCGGCATAGTACTCAACGAATTAACTATAGTCGCGCAAGTTTGAGAGTCCTTCGCTGTGTTGTGCAGTTACTCGCTTTATTTTCGGGGAAAAAACTGAATTATGTCTCAGTGTACGATGGGGTTAGTTTCATTGTTACTGTAGAACATGATGAGTATTCCTAGGTAGTTGCCATATTGTTACATCATGTATATTTTTTTAGTATTCAACTTTTCCAGGGCGTGTAGATAAGTAATTTACTATAACACAGGGTAATACCAGACGCATCCTCATGTTTACAGTTTATTGTTGAACTGGAACTGGAGCAATTGAATCCTTTGCACTGACTACAGCAATACGAGCAGCCAGCTTTTGATTTTTTGCGGTGATAAGACGTAAATAGCCCCGCTGAGAGTCAGAAGGCTGACCCACGCTCGTTTAAATCGTCCATGACGTGCGCGGTTGAGATCTTTGTTTCTTAATAGTTTGGTCATAGTCAGTAGTTTCCGCGTCTTGCCCCATACCTACTGCAAAAGAGCGAAGAAATCGGTGCCCCCCCCCCTTCCCCATTTTTAAAAAATTTCGTATTTTTCAACTCTTTCCGCATATCAAATACACCATCAAATGCGCGAAAAGAAACAGGTCGTGGGAGATTTGGAGAAACCAACCAAATGTGATGGATGATGAAAAACATCATAGTAAACCGATTTGTATTTCAAGGAAACGATCGGACTGACAGCTGGGAACTCGTGAACGAATAATTCGCTCTTAATAAAATATACATATTTACTCGATCGATTAAAATAAACTGTTGACCATCAACACACTACTGTCACACACTCGTAGTGTAACATCAACTATAAACGTGTATTTTTGTTGGCCCATTCTAATACTGAAATGGGACTAAAAATGTAAGTTCTCCTCCCGTATTAGCATCCCCACATACACAGATACGGACAGAGGTCGTCTGCACTCTGCCACACAAACAGCCTATTACAATTTGTCAGATTTTATGACATGTTCGTAAGGATATTAAGCTGTTGCCCTAATATCCGTTACAATCCAAGTTTAATGTGAATCTTATATTTAATTCTGCTCAGCCTCTGGTCCAAGGCAGACTCGTTGAATTTGCAATTTTGGCAAAGACATGCGAAGCAAACAGTCTTACTATATGTAATTAGCGAGTGCTGGTATTTAATCTTAAAATAGGAACCATACAAGATTGGATTGCAGTTAATACGACGTTCATTATCTTCAATATGTCAAAGTCTGGGCTCTTTGCCTGCACCGGTAGTTGGAGTAAACATCAAACACCACATGAATTAACCTAAATTTTTCATCCCTTCGGTATAGCTCTGCGTTTCCAGTACGTTGCACGACCCTGCATGGTTGCCTTTTTCATTCTAGGTTTCCCATCATCAGACATTTTAATGCAATCTTTGTCATTACATAATGTTTTTTCTTGTGGATTTTTCTGCAACTTGAACACAGAAATTGTGAGCGGCTGTCCACAAAGGAGTTAATCGACATATTTGGTTTTGCCTTTGTTTTTGTTTGTTTTTTGACGTGTGTAGCTGAGTTGTGCGATGACGGGGTCGCGCAGGTAGCATTAGCGCCTATAAGTAACTGCAGACACCGTGGAGCAGCGCTGTGCTCCGGCTCCGATATCGCTGCGCTCGCCGCCGGCCGGGACGTAGGAAGTCAGTCCGGCTGTTGAAATGGTGGAGATTCTTCGCTTCTGCAGTTCTTTCCAGATAATCTCCCCGTACTACTGGCGACATCTATCTGTTCCTCCGGCAGTAGATGCGGACAGGAATTAAATTCTAAAGCTCCGGAAAACTTCAAAGAAAATATAATCTCTTCCCTCTCCTCGCTGTAAGATTAGGCTCCACTCGAAATATGACTTCATGCAAATTACGCGTCTAACTAAAAACGTATTAAAACATAAACTCCAAAATGAATAATACAACGAAATGCACCCCCATGTAACTATTATATTTCAAAAATCTCTCTCGTATTATGTGGGCATACGGAGATATTTTGGAGCTGACACAACCGACCGATGGCAATACCCTGTAATGGTATGGAAATACGCGCATATATGTTTTTCCGCTACACTCATTTGGCTACAGCGAGGTTATGAGACCCCTTGTCCTAGTAGTGGAATTATGAGGTGGGGAGGGGCTGAGAAGGGAGGGAATCCCTCCAGTCTTTGACGTCCCCTTACCAAGGAAACCCGCACGCGTTCTGTCTGACGCAACTGCCCATTTTTGGAAAAATGCGTCAATGGACAAGACCAACTAATACAAAGGGTTTATCAAGAGGGGTACTGTATTGTAGTTTAAATGTAATCACACATTTTTTCGACATTAATGCTTCAAGTACTACATTATGCACACGTTATATATGTATTTAATACAGATAATAATAATAAAATATAATGTTTTCATTAAGCAAAATGCACATTTTATTTGTAAAAAAATATATAACCCCCCTGTTTCGAAATGACTGTGCTGACGTGACGACGTGCAGGGTTTGATAAGCGGAGTTGCTCTCCAAAGTCGTGCCATTGAAGTGAGTCATACAAGTAAATGGTCGGCAAAATTTGAGAAGAAACAAGGCAGAGCTGTTCCAGAGGGACAGAGGCAAGCTGAATAAAGTGTGTCGCAAAAGTGCGTCTTTAATTCAGAGTAGAGCGTAAGCCGTTGTGAGTCACTCGTATATCGACTGCAGTGCTGTTCACGGCAAACTCGGGATTTTACTGCGGAAAGTAGGTGACTCGGTGACTTCAGTTTTGATTTTCAAGTTCGCACTAATTACACCACTAAGCGCTTTCAATAACACGAAAATAAGAGACAAGTCCAGACGGATATTCTCGTGTTTTTTTTCCTTGCAGTTTGTTAGCTAAGATTTTTATGGACACACGGAGCAAAGTCTTTAACATTTATTGCGATTCTTTTATTGTTTTTCACAATAGGGTTGTCTTATTTATTTCATTTTGAAGAATCAGGATTTAATATATATTTTTACAATATATATTTTTGACTTTCGAGTTTATTGATTATTGCTCTGAAACGTAAAGGGATTTCCACTGTCAGTTTTCTTTGGAAGGGCTGATCTTTAGGACGAAGAGACTCTTGAGTGCATCGCGGCTCTCATCGTCAGCTGAAATCTCCCTTTTTCTTGGATCATGTACCAGGACTACTCCGGGAACTACGACACGTCGTCTCGCGGCAGCAGTGCATCCCCCGCCCAACCAGAGTCCTTTACAAGCGGCAGCAGCACAATCGGCAGTCCGATCTCAACTTCAAATTACCAGGTAGACTGAAGGGTATCTTCGTTGGTCAGAATTACCTGCCTTAGGCTTCTCAGCTTCCCTCCTATACCTGTAAACATGCGCAAACAAAAAGCGCTGTGACTTTTCGCTTAGTTTTGTGCTGTTTCCCTCTACTCACAGTATATCTGTATGATTAGTTCAAGCTATCTGTTATGCAAATGGAGTTTCAAAAATTTGTCGTGTCGTAGTTTTAAGAGCTCGTACTCTGTAAGGCGATTAATAACTGTACAATTCAATACCGCGAGTCAATAAAATTTGGAAATACGTTCAAACACCTCCAGCAACGTGGTATTTGCCATTCGATTCCTTTGGTTTGTATCTATCATTTATTTTTTTACACGAGGACATTGCTGCAGAACAACCCGCGGATTAGGGGTATATTGAACAGTGCAGTGAAGTCGAAGTTAGGAATTAGAGATTTGGTTTAATGACAATGAAGGATGGAAGAACTAAGACAAATACTATTCCAAAAAGTTCTTCGACGTAAAATGTGGAGAGCCTCGAGTGATTAATGCTATATTACTGTATGTGCACAATAATAAAATAACAATACGCGTAGCCTGCTTGTAGTCGCAACCTGTGCCAGAAGTTTTCCTAGCTGGATCAGCGGGAAGAACGTCTGCCTGCGTTTTACCCCGCAGCACGCAATCTTATTTTATCGGTCCCATATGCACGTGAAAGCAACAATTGCGCCCTAAACTGGCATTACTGTGAGGTTTTAAATCTGCATAGATTAAATGTTTCTACCCGAGAGTCCCGATTGATTGTGCGTGGAATAACCACGTGCGCGATTTAATTTCTACGAATTATAATCACTGCACCTCTCGCAGTTTAGTGCCCTATATAATAAATAAGGCATCACCACTTTTTTCTTTGCGGACAAGTTTAACTGCTCGATACCGCCTTTCTCTTTGGTTTCGGAGGATCTACAGGTACAACATCGTGCGGGTGCTATGACAGTATACGGTCATCTCTTCTGTTTTCCCCAGGTTTTAATGTAAAGGTCTGTATTTTCCTTTGACTTTGAACTTCCCTACGCGATCAAAACCCAAAAAAGACCGCCGGCCAGTCACGTATAGGTTACCCTTAACACTGTTGACAACCACTTTTGTAGTCTGTGGTCAGAGTACTATAAAACCAAAATGCTTCATTATAATAACGTTTTCTGTTCCTGTTTAGTTTGAAACAAAGAATGCCACTAACTGTGTGAAGTTAAACAAAACCTGACTTTTGGGGATTTTCCTTAAACCGAAGAGGGTTGATAAAGCCAAAGTCTATTTCTTGTTTTGCGATCCATGGTGTTAAAGTATAGGTCCGAGTCAAAATTTGTTCACAACAGTAACTTCTGAAGGTCTGGCCCCGAAAGTGAGTCGGAGGTCAAAAGAGACCCCTAGTGGTAGAGACGGTGATTACTACCAGCGGCGCCCACCGTCTGCTCTTTGAAGGAGAGGAATCTAGGGATCTTCCACAGGAAAATATCTAGTTACCCGACTTCGTAAGAAAACGAAGCTGGCAGGACTCGTTGGTAATACGGGCGCGCTACCTTTGGCCGTAGAACATACTTTACTACTGGTCAGGGTGCAGCCTATGCCTGAGAGCCGCGCCATCACGCAGACTGCGGTGGGGCCGGGGGGCAGTGATCCAATGGAGCAGCCGAATGTTGAGGGGTCTCGATGGGTTTTCTTCTAGGGTACTTTCTTTGAGGAGACAGGTTTGAAAGTGCTTTAAAAGCCATCCCTCAAAAAATGTTCTCTTTATACAAAATAAATCACAATTTAAAAGCAATCGTCATTAAGAAATGAAAACGCGCCACATATGAAATCTGTGGTCACATTTAACCCATAACGACAGTGCAGGTCAAGTACCTCAATCACTGGTAACTTAGCAAGAGACATTAGCCGAGAGCCCCGTCCTTCCTCTGTTTCTGCTTTACTTGACTGCAGACATACCAAACCAGGGGACGCGCTACAAATGAGAGGGCTTCTGTTCGCTGTTATATAATCAGCAGGTTGTTCCTCTGGACGTTGGTATTTTAATCTCATCTCGCCTCTGAAATGTGGCCCCCACGAAACAGAGGAACACTTGCCAAAACAGAAGAATCTGTCTGCCTAGCAAGAAACTGGGAAGAGCTGCCGGCTGAGCTCATGTTCTCAATAAACCAACAATACCCATAACACCCTAATAAGGAAAACTGGACCGGTGACGGGAGAGAACCGCGACGAAAAACGTGACTCAACAGGATGATTACAAACCTAATTTATTCCCGGGGAGAGGGGGTAATTCCCTTCTAAGTCGCTTTCTTTGAAATGATAGGTAATTTGCTTCATGTTCCCTCTACAAGTAGCTTCAATGTACATTTTATACACACACACACTATATTTAACCGCTTTGCAGGCTAAAAGACATGTAGCTACACCAATCATCTGTAAAGTTTTAGTTTTGGAAAAATCTCTGCCTGCCATTTCACTCACGCTACTTCACTACTTAAAACCCCCAAAGGCTTCTTGTTTATTGCAGGCTTCGAAGCAGACTATTAAAGATGAAATATATTCATGTTCAATTCCCAAAAATTTTGAGGTCTGCCCGATCCAGAAAGCTATTTATTTTTAGCTCCTGCTTGGAGAACAAATATGTAGATACGGACTTTAACGGAATCATTAACACGGCTAAATCAGTGTATTTCATAAAACGTAGTTTTAACTAAGCTGTAAATCCGTGGCAGTCGCTCGAATTATTTCATAACCATTTCACTTATCGCTTGTTCTTCGTCAGGTGTTTAGGTGGAACATTGTTCCTGAAAGTTGTGTAGTCATATTTGTGTTAGTCATATTTGTATTGGAGGGGAGACCATAGGTTCTCGTGGGAAATCTGGACGCATTCCCAGTGCGTTCCAATGGCAGGAAGCGGCGCATAGCGGCCGCTCGGACCCATTCCGCTCTGCCCAGCTCCTTCACCTGTTTTTTTGCTTATTCGTGAAATGTCACCATCGTTGTCTCCTTTTCTTCTGCGAACAAACGCCGAACGTCTGGGGCTCGTCACAAAGCGCTGGCGTAACACTGCCTTGCACAACCTCGGCAGTAATTAGAGCCCCGGCAATAACACGGAGAGGAGGGGCGCCTTTGCAACTTCTTGACTAGGGACAGATTTGTATATAAGACAACCCAAAGTCCACGAATGCGGAAAAGACTCGTCTTCCTCATGATATATAAACAGTCTGTTTTTTTTTGTTGTGTAGCGACCCCGCATGTGATCTTTCTTTTCCCATTTCCTGCCTATCGTGCGTATTAATTTGCTTAACATGGATATAATTCAGAGAAAAGGCAGATCTGTTGCCGTCCTCGGAATTTCTGCTCCTCTTGGACAGAGTCCCGCAGTTTGCCGTAAGAGGCGTTACATCCCTCAATTTAGCCCCAGCTCCCGTGTGAATGAGGCGGACCCCGCAGCCTGGAATGTCCTGGCCGAAGACCCTGCATTTCCCCAGCGCCTAAATATATTATCCCCTGCCGCATTACTGGAAGTGATTGTGTACTTACCGATTACACAGTTAAACGTGACTCAGCCAGTGCTTTCCTAACGAATGTATCCTAAAATGGTCTATTTAAAGGCCAAAATGTGGAAAAAGCCAGAGAATGAGATTAAGCAAAATCAGTGTGACATAGGCTAACCCCGTCCAAATATGGCACATTAAATATGTTATATCTCGCGCTGAAAATCACAAGAAAAATAATAATCTTTGACATTCGTGTTAGTCCTCTCGCCCTTTGTGCGGAGAAGAGTCTGTGCAGCGGATACCAGACCATCCCACCGCAGGGCAGCCGCTCATAGCTCACCGGGTCGCCGGGTTCGCATCTGGCCGCTGGCGCTCCGTCTCGCGCTCCGCTTTCCCATCAAATCTAAATGTTATTCAAATGGTTGTATTAAAGTTTGAATTTTTTTTACTGTGTGTGCGTGAGAGATCCATATGTATGCCAGCAGAAAATAAAGTTTTGCTCAGAGTATGTCTAATGCATGGCATTAACGAATTCCATGGCCTGTCTCTCGAACACGCTTCCACCCAGCCCGTTTTCAGGATACCGTTTTCCCAAAGATGGAAGCACTAACAGCTACATCTGGGGTGACACTGTTTTAATCTGTGTCAGCAGGGTTTCATGGCGTCAAATGTAAAACCTGGCCGATGTGAACTGAGCATGCTCCTTTGTCCCCCCCACCACCCCACAGAAGTTCAGGGTCGACATGCCAGGTTCCGGCAGTGCCTTCATCCCCACCATCAACGCCATCACCACCAGCCAGGACCTGCAGTGGATGGTCCAGCCCACGGTCATCACCTCCATGTCGAACCCTTACTCTCGCTCACACCCCTACGGCCTCCCTGTGTCTGGGGGGCCTGGGCTCCTGGGCCACACGGCGCTGCCCCGTCCGGGGGTCATCCGCTCCATCGGGGATGCCCGCGGGCGCCGCAAGCGGGACGAGCAGGTGAGCTGATGCCTCCACTAGGTGGCGCTGCTCCCATATTTAGCCACTGCTAAGCAAACCCACTCCGAAGGGAAGCCCAGAACTGGGGCTATGAAGCAGGATTTTTCACATAGCTAGAAAACTTATAAGTGAACGAAGAAAAATGCCATTTAAGAAATCTGGCGTTGTGGTATAGGCACCTAGTAGGGTACAGTTCCGCCTGACCAGGTTAAAACAGAAACATACATGCCGGTCACTCTAAACAGAGCCCCCCAAAGTTTAGTGCAGCATCTGGTTCCTAATGACGATGACATCATCATGACTCCTGCCCAAGTGTGGCAGCCATGCTTGCGGGCCGGACGTGATTCGCCTTGTTTGTGCTTGGGTGGCTGCCCCGTCTGAACTGGGCCGCGTGTTTCCGAGCCACTGGCAGTGTGTCGACGCCTCGGCCAGGTTTAGACGTTGAGTCTGATTTCCGGGCCACCATGCAGCAGCCGGCCTCCTCATACGAGCCGCCATCCGACGCCCATGCGCATGGATGATGGGCGTTTTTGTCACTGTGTACGTGTGTGTGGGGGGGACTGTGCCATTTACCGTGCCCCCCTCCCTGCCTTCAGCTCACCCCAGAAGAGGAGGAGAAGCGGAGAGTGAGACGGGAGAGGAACAAGCTGGCTGCCGCCAAGTGTCGCAACCGTCGGAGGGAGCTCACTGAGATGCTGCAGGGGGTAAGTTTCCCGCACAGCGCCCCCTGCTGGCACGGCCCTCACATGACACCTGGAGCTGGTGGTTCTGCTGCGGCATTTGGGTTAAAAACACAGCCTTTGTTTCCAAGGTGCCACGGGACGGTATTTCCTGGGGAGGGGCTGTGAAATCCGGCCCCCACCGCCCCAGACGTGTTTTAATTGGACCACAAACGCGATTAAGATAGGAACTTTTTTATATGGGTCCAACTTAACCCCAAGAGTGTGTGTGAGAGGAGAGGAAAAACATTCCGTCCTTAGAGCTGTACTGTGCCTAGACAGGGGGGGCAGGCCACCCCCCCCCCAGGAAAGCAGACAGCTCGTCTTAAATTAAACTAATTAGTTCTCTTACTATAAGAATCAGTCTGTCAGTTAGACCTGTGGAAGGAATTTGATGTCAGGTTTTGTGGTGGCAGGCAGGTGACATTACTGCGCACTGCATTACCTGCGCACCTGCGCACACGCCCCAAACCTCTGCCCACACATGCCAGTAACCCCACCGCGGAAGAACGCGTCCCAGCCCAGCCCAGAGACACAGCCTCTTCCTTTTGTCTTTCGGGGTGGATTTTTTGCCCTCTTTCACCGCATTTCTCCTTCCTCGTTCCTGCGCGCTCATGTCACCGGGCCGAACCCTCTGTCTCCCTGCATTCATGTTCCTTACCCGTTATGGGTCATTTGCCTTTCTTTTCTTTAAAGGGGGGGGGGGGGGTCACAACCAGGTCACACCTTTGATTTTGCGGCATAGAGGCATCCCTTTCTGCACAGCCGCTTTTCCCCCTGTGGTTAAACACGCTGAAACCCAGTCGAGGAGTAAATCAAGAGCGAAATCTGATTAGCGTCGTGAACTCTGCATTTTCCTGTAGCTTTCAGCTGTCACAAAACCCAAAAGTACTTCTGCGGTGAAGTGAAGGTGGTTAGCGAGTACAATATGTTCGACTCATTTTTTTTTTTTTTTTTTTCTTTTTTTAAAAAAAAGCATGCTGCGCCACCATGTGGTAATTTTAGGTAGTGCAGGCAAAATAGTTAAACGGTATTGCCTCAACCACAGAGCCCTTTAAAACCACTGCACACTTTTCATTCTTGTCCATGTCCAGGAGACGGAGAAGCTGGAGGAGGAGAAGGCTGGCCTGCAGAAGGAGATTGAGACCTTGCAGAAGGAGAAGGAGAAGCTGGAGTTCATGCTGGTAGCCCACAACCCGGTGTGCAAGCTGCCGCCTGAAGAGAGGCACCAGGCCTGCTCCACCATGCCCCCGAACCTGCGCAGCTCCCGCAACCCGCTACACCTCCTCAACCCCGTGGTGGTGAAGCAGGAGCCCATGGAAGATCAGGAGGACAAGCCCCAGCGGTCTGTTATCAAGCCCATCTGCCTGGGGGGGGGCATCGGCATCTACTGCCCTGAGGGGGACAGCCTGAACACCCCCGTGGTGGCCTCCTCCACGCCCGCAGCCACACCCAGCACGGCCAACCTCATCTTCACCTACCCCAATATGCTGGAGTCCGAGAGCCCCTCGCCGTCCTCCGAGTCCTGTTCCAAGGCCCACCGCCGCAGCAGCAGCAGCGGGGACCAGTCGTCAGACTCCCTCAACTCCCCTACCCTGCTGGCCCTCTGAACGGCGGCGCCGGCCTGCAGAGCGGCGACACAGAGCTGGGAGGAGAGATCGGGACTGGACAGACGATGACTTCTAGTGATGGGTGGTTGTCGTGGCACATGCCCGCCGTCTACCGCGACCCTCAGAACCCCTCAAGGGCTAAGGCGTTCATCTCCAGAACTTTGGGGTGACCTTTGTGTGCATCCACATCATAGTCTCGCTTCACCCCAACTCCCATGTGGGGTCTGCCTCAATCACCCCCCCCCCCCCCCCCCCCCCCCCCCCCACCACC
>JAODJU010000025.1:21385017-21412151 GCA_026776725.1 Gnathonemus echidnorhynchus | reverse complement strand
TTTCAACTTTAAAGTAATTCGTAAAAGCTGAAGTAGCTCATAGCGTCCCTCCTGACATGGATTAGGTGGTCACCCTACAGTCACTACACTTATTAATTAAGCTTGTTCCTTATGTAACAGGTTCTGAAGTTGCATATTCTGTTAACCAGCTAGTAAGCTGTATCTTAATTTGTGACTTTAATAAGCTGTTCAGTAGATGAGTCTGTTAAACTGAAGTGGGGTGTCCATTGTAACATTGAGTGAGGCCCTAGAAATAAGAAACCTGTGTCTGTCTGTCTCTGAGTATATCCCTGTGCGTCTCTCTCCCTGTGCGTCTATGAAAGAGAGTGAGAGAAACACCCCCTCTGTTTTGCCTGCAGACTCCGCACCCCCGCCGGATGCTGCCTGCGGAGACTCTGCCCTTCTCCTCCTTCCTGACGGATGGTTTCGGTCGCAGACACAGCTACCTGCGGATCTCGCTGACGGAGAGGTGTAACCTGAGGTGTAAGTCTGTCAGCCAACTTCCATTGGTTTTTACAGAAAAGTTATTTGCGTTGCAGTGGAAAAATATCAGTGATAAATAATTGAACTGGAGCATGAACGTGTGCAAGTGACATTAAAGTGGGTGATGGGCTCTGATCCTGCGGGGGGCGCTCTCCTGCAGGTCAGTACTGCATGCCTGAGGAGGGGGTGACGTTAACTCCCCGGGCCCAGCTGCTAACCACACAGGAGGTGCTGAAGCTGGCCCGCCTCTTTGTCCACGAGGGGGTGGAGAAGATCCGGCTGACGGGGGGGGAGCCCCTTATCCGGCCTGACATCCTGGACGTCATTGGTGAGCTTTCGGGGGTCCTGCTTTGGTCTCGCTGTCATTCCCCATTTATTTCCACTTCCAAAGTCACCGCACTCTGGTGTTTCTGGGGCTCCTGTACTCGTCGGCGCTGCTCTGTTCTTCGTCTCGCCCTTCCTCTCCTCTTTCTCTGTCCTCTTTCATGCTCTCCATCCCCCACTTATCTCATTCTTAAGCCTGAGCAGAGCTTCTGCACCCCCCAGATCAATAATGGCCCTTATCTTCTAATTAGAACATAAGAACATTGATTTTTGGGCTGTGATTTTGCATCTGGGTGAGACTCCTATGTTTTAAGGTGCACGCCTGCGTTTTGGGAGCCTAATCAGGATCACGGTTCCTGGATTCTCCGATCCCGTCCCAGAAGGGGATCTGGATGTGTTTTACCTTCTGACAGTCGTGCCCTGGGGTGTTCCCTTTGCTGCATGGATGCGTATGACTTCTGCTGAACCCTGGGGGGGCTTTCTGGCATCTTTGAGTTTGCTGGTGCTTTTCTCAGTCTGACATTTGAAGGCTCCTTCCTCACCCTCCTCTGTCTGCATTCAGCTGAGCTCCGGAAGCTGGAGGGTCTGAAGAGCATCGGCGTTACGACCAACGGCCTGAACCTGGCGAGGCTGCTGCCAGGACTGAAGCAGGTGGGCCTGGATCTGCTCAACGTCAGCCTGGACTCGCTGGTGCCAGCCAAGTTCGAGTTCATCGTGAGACGTAAAGGTGATTTCTGCACTAGGGGGCGCCGTTCTGGGCCTCAAGGGGATGTTTCACAGCGTTCTTCAGAGGATGTGTGGTTCAGCCAGCCAGGGTGCTGTGCCTGTAATGAGAAGGTCGCTGGTTCAAATCCCATGGTTAGCAGAGTGATTTCACTGTTAGGCTCTAAAGCGAGGCCCTTAACCCCAGTTGCTCCTGGGACTGTGAGACCCTGCTTTCTGAAAAACAATATTGTTTCTCGCTTTGGACAAAAGCTTCCACTAAATAATTAAAAATGTAAAAAAAAAAGTGTTAAATGAATTTGCCATTATTTATTCCTTGCTATCAGAGTTTTCACATATTAGTAAGTCTTATTTTAAGCACCATCTGTAGCTGGTGAAATGCTGGCATGGATTTCAGGAATACGACAGCAGTGTCCCTAACGCCACACGCGGTCACAGCGCCTCCGGCTGCACTGCCAAGAAGTGCAGTTCGAGGCCGACTTCCTGTCTGGTTTATTTTTATCTAAACTGCTCCGCCGTTCAGTTTGAAAGGACACTTGCAATTTACAGCTTTTCTGGAACGTTCTTCATGAAACCAATAACTGAGTGAGCTGATATTATGTCCCTGAAAGTCCCCGTCCCTTGCTTGATACAGAGATTTCTATACAAGGCCCTGCAGAGCATGGCTGTGATCACCTGTCCTGACGATGCCTGCTCAGGCTGTGAGTTTCTCTGTCTGTTCCAGCAATTGGGGGCAACTGAGCTTAATCTCGCCCTTGAATTTCAAACCGTCTATCTCTGTAGTCGTCTGCGGATTTCTGCTCGAAAACCGCTCTCACATCATGCTGCCGGAACCTCATTCTTCTGGAATTTGGACGACTTGGTCGCATGGTTCCGGTCAGGACCACACGGCTTCCCCTGGCTTCCGATTGCTCTTGTGTTCGTGGCCGTGTGGATTCAGAAAATTACAGAATCATCGTGACCCGAGTTTATTTGAGGAAAACCCTTTTGCCTGTAAGGGGACGGTGGCCTTGTTCCCCGGTTTGGAGGGAGGTGTTGGTGCTTGAAAGCTCCCTGGAGGAATGCTTCCTCTGCCTCCCAAGTCGTCCACTATGAAAGCTCGGGTGTTCTGCCATAAAAGTGGCTTTCCGACCACACGCTGAAAAGCATGTCGCTGTGCTCTGACTTCGAAAGAGCCGTTCAGTATGACGAGAACGTCCAGACCAGGACATCAGGTGCTGTGGTGGGCAGCATGATTGGTGCGAACATCCCTCCGCAGCCTTTGGCTGGGAAATGCGTGACCCTGGCAGCTCAGACAAGGTTAATCAAGCTCCCCTCGCCTTTCCGAAATAGGCCGCCAATCTGGCAATAGACGCGGAGATGGAGTGGAGGTGGGAAGCTGTGATCCGCTGATAGGAGCCCGCAGAGGATCTCCGTGGGCTGCAGAATGAGCTGGTTTGACCAGATTCGAGCTGACAGCTTAATTTCTGTCCCAATGCCGCAGGATTCCACAAGGTGAAGGAAGGCATCGACAAGGCCATTGAGATGGGATACAGCACCCTCAAGGTGAGTCGCGCAAGAATGAGCAAAGCAGCTTTGGGGTCTTAGTGTATTGGGGCATGTTTTAATGCTGCATTAAAGTACATTCCTTGATTGGATCTAACCCTAAAATTTAGATATTACCGAATCAGATGGTTTCTATGATGATCATAGAAATATCTATGGCTTCATCTTGCTTGGGAATTCAGAAAGGTGACACTGAAGACATTAATACTTTGATGTCACGGAGAATAGCTCCTCTTGGGTAGTGACAGATAGGGCGCCGCGGAACAGATGGCTGCCACCACGTAGCCGTGGATGCTGGGATATCTGATGCTCAGCTTCAACCTGCATGGTGACGACAGCAGAGACGGAGCGTCACAGGCTCGGTTAGGGAGGCGTGAAATGTCCAGGGGGGCTTTGCAGTGGCGTATTTCCGGAAAATACTTGAGCTACTCCAGCTGTGTAAATGGATAGTGTGTCAGCTTGCGGTGGCTGACTGCAAAGTACACAAAATAGTGACGCATTTTTAGAGACTTTTTTTGGGAATATGCTCAAAGTACGACGCCTGTGATGTTCTTGCTCTTGATTAGCCTAGAGGAATGCCGTGTCTGTGCACTCCACACTGCCCTCTGCAGGTGAACTGCGTGGTGATCCGAGGTCTCAATGAAGACGAACTGGTGGATTTTGTGGCCTGGACTGAAAAGAATCCCCTGGAAGTTCGCTTCATTGAGTACATGCCCTTTGACGGTGAGTCGCGTGCCGTTCACTTCAGGTGGTGTTCATGGTTGGTCCATCATCTGGGTCGAGACTCAATGCTCCAGTGTCTCACTGTCCTAGTGTGTGGTTCCCCAAGACTCTCTGAATGAAATGTCTTCCATTCTTTTTGACACATGGTCAGTTTTGGGATTCAAATGTATTTCTACGTGTTGGTTTCACCTGCAGGCAACAAGTGGAACTTCAAGAAGATGGTGAGCTGTCAGGAGATGCTGGATGGGATCCGGCAGAAGTGGCCTGACCTGGAACCGCTGCCTGGAGGACAGGCGGACACGGCCAAGGTCAGCTCCCGTCTTCTAGGTCACCATGGAGATCCTGTGGACCGTGTGAAAGGTGACCCTCCAGACTGATCCTCTCTCTCGTGTCACAGATCTTCAGGGTTCCTGGTTTCCAGGGCCGGGTGGGCTTCATCACCTCCATGTCCGACCACTTCTGCGGCTCCTGCAACCGGCTGCGGCTCACGGCGGACGGTAACCTCAAGGTGGGCCCCCGGCACGTGGCTGGCGAGTGGCCTGTCGGTGCCGTCTGTGCCAACATGTGGGATGATTCACCGGGTTCTGTCGTGTGCTCAGGTGTGCCTCTTCGGAAATGCGGAGGTATCCCTCAGGGACTATCTGCGGTCAGGAGCTACTGATCAGGAGCTGCTGGAGATCATCGGAGCTGCTGTGGGCAGGAAGAAGAAGCATCACGCAGGTGCGGGGACGTCTGGGGGGCAGGGATGGGGAGGGCTCCACCCTGCCAGCCAGGAATGCGGACCGCTGGGAATCCGGTTTCGACTGGCTTTAGTAACAGGGCAGATTGGGACACATACCAGGGGTGTCGAACAAATAACGGGGGCAGCACATGATGAATGATTTCTGGGACATGGCAGCCAAATCCCAATTAGAAAGCTTTCTGCAGAGGTGAGTCATGTTAGGTTAGCGCTGTGTGTTTGGTCCAGCAAAGTGCAGGATTATTTAATGTGTCAAGGGGAACCGCCTTTTATATCCTTGGTATTTTTATTCTTATCTGTGTGTGTGTGTTTTTTTTTCTTTGTATTGCTAATTTCCTTTCCTCGGTGGAAGTCGGGGAAGCAGGTGGAAAAGCATCTCGCTACACAGAAGTACGGTGTATGTTTGTGTATGCGATACATGGACCGTGAGACTTGGGAATAGGCCCTGAGGGTGTGTACGTGTACCGGGCAGAGTGCGTCAGAGGTCATGTCTGCCAGCTGCAGCTCGGTGACAGGGACAGACATGGGGGGGCTGAATCCGTACGTCTGTGACCCAGTCTCACCGAGAACTACGTGATGTAAGTTTTAGTGGTTCTGAAGGCGAAGGTCGAGCCTCCTCATCACCTTCCTGATGTTTATATTTTTAGGTCTTTGGTGTTCTAATCCACTCCCTGTCCATATTAGTCCTCTAGAACTCTCCACTGATGTGTCTGGTCTTATACCGTCTCTGTGTTCTGTTCCGCAGGAATGTTCAGCATCTCCCAGATGAAGAACCGGCCCATGGTCCTGATTGGTGGGTGATGCAGTACGTACTCTGCTTACCCAGCATGCAGTTGGACGTGCCATTCGGTCACTCAGTAGAGTGACTCAACAGCGTTCCTTGAAATGTCACAATCTAAACCTGCTCCTTTTCCCTCAGGTACTGCTTCATCAAGGCCTCCTTCCTCCTCACCCCCTATCCCCCCTCTGCAGTTTCTGAACCCGCTCTTTCATCTCCTAAATGCAGTATCCCCCAAGCCAACTCCCTCCCTGAGACTGTACCACTCCCTCTGTGGGGGTCACTCTGGCAGCAAAAACCCATGGTGCCTTCTTAATAGCACAGCCTCTGGTGACCCGGGTTCCATCATAGATAGGGGTGGCCCTCGGTGGAACTGCGGGTCATCACGGCCCGGGATCACTCGGACGTTTAAGGGAGCGACCCTCCCCGCATTAACCTCCCGCAGAGGATTGTGGGATTGTGACAGCTTGACAGCCGGTTTACAGGCATCGAGAGCCAAACTCGAAGCGCTCGCTGAAGAACAGAACCCAGCAAGGCACCAGTGCCATGGCAGCGTCCTGGGGGCGGCTCGCCTTCCACTGGGCAGTCCCCCGCTAAAAAGCACTCCGAGCGGAAGGCATGGGCAGGCCCCCAGCAACCCCTCTGAGATCGACACCCTGTCAACACCACCAGCCAGTCAGCTGACGCACATCGATGCCCAGGGCCGGGCCCGTATGGTGGATGTGGGTGCAAAGCCCGTCACCCACAGGACGGCGGCTGCTGGGGCTGTGGTGCACCTGACGCCCAAAGCCTTCAGCCTGGTGAAGGAGAACCAGCTGGCCAAGGGCGATGCCCTGGCTGTGGCACAAGTCGCCGGCATAATGGCCGCCAAGCAGACCAGCACCCTCATCCCGCTCTGCCACCCGCTACCGCTGGACCAGGTCAACGTCACCATGGAACTGGTGGAATCGGAATGCACGGCTGTCGTCACGGCGACCTGCCAGACCAGCGGCCGCACCGGGGTAGAGATGGAGGCCCTGACGGCCGCCTCGGTCGCCGCCCTGACGCTCTACGACATGTGCAAGGCAGTTAGCCGTGACATCACCATCACGGACATCAAACTGCTGAGTAAGACGGGGGGCCAAAGAGGCGACTACCAGCACAAATGCCTGGGCAGGACAGCCCCCACCCACAACCCCAAAGCAGCAGCACTGGAAACGGGTGACAAATGAATTAATGTTTTAATGGGATGTTTATTGCAACTCTGCCAAACTGCATCCGAGTGAAGAGGATTCTGGGAAATTGTTTCTGTGTTTGGGCTTAAACACAATAGGTCAGGCCACCTGGTATTGTTCTCCCTCAGCCCTCCGACCGTAGGCTGCTTGTCCCAGCGTGTCACTGTATAAAGCCAGGCCTTTTCGTCCACCCTGCACCGAAGATCCTCTTAAGATTAAGTGCTACAGTAGGACGGGTCCACGCCTTCAAGAATGGACAGCTGTTGGCTCAGTACACATGTGACCATTTACAGGGCGATTTGTAAGCCTGACCCCTAGTGTCTCTGCACTGCTGCCCCAGTGGTTAAGTAGAGGTACTGCAGCTTATCTGAAGAATGTGTTTCATGTTGTTGCTAGCGGAATTGAGATGCTAGCGCAGCAGGGAATTCAGGGCTATCTCTGCTGAAGGCTGACCAATAGGAATGAGGAAGATGAACCACGCACAAATATGTTTCTCTAAGCAATATCTTTTTCTAACAAACACTGTGCTCGTACTATTTTGAGTTTGGATGTTGTCCGTTGGTTGTGCCATAGCAGATCATTTTGGTAAATCTTGGCTGCTTAGTCCTCTCAGAACAAACCTGATTGCAGGAGTATGAAGGTGACATTACTGAAAAAAGAACATATCAACCAAAATAGTGGCCACATGTGAGAGAGACTGAAAAGACCCCCTGCCACCCAAATAACATAAAAATAGCTTTTCTATACTGAAGCCACGTGATGAATGATTTGCAAATTCCCTTTGGTTCAAATGATGGGCTCTAGCATTTTGTATCTTTAAGTTCTAAGGTTGTTCTACTATTTCCAGAATTGAACCCAGGGGAAGTGACCAAGGGGCAATGCTGACTCCTGCTGCCTGCCGAATTATGTGGCCAACGGGACACTTTCCCTGGGTTCAGTCTTAAGGTGCCCTTAAAACAGTGGGATTAAGTGATGATGCAGTGCTTTAATACCCCTCTGGGGCTTGGTCAAGCCAAAGCGAGTTTGTGAAATGTGACAATCTATTTTTTAATGTTTGTCAGTCAAATTTATGGTTGCATACAAATAATGTAGTCAAATCTTGTGATTTCTTTTTCTGTGTGGTGTGATATGCCTTTTTTTGGAAAATAATCCAGGAATGTCTAGTTAAGAGTATATCTTAAATCTAGATAAAATGTATTGCCCAAGTTCTAATATATACTAAGAGTCTTAAAATGTATGTTTGATAATTCAAAAGCTTCGTTTTTGTATGTGACATGGACATCAACACTGTTTTTAATGCCATGAAATCCAGTGCATCCCAGCTGTTTCTGACTCCACGTTATTCTGCTGTGGTTATTGATTTTGTACTTTTATGTTTGAATATTTTCCTTAGCTTATCTCTACATGGAATGTTAAATCATGATTCTTGATTATTTGTTCCTGCTTTTTGTGGCCCAGTGGCCAGTGAGGTGGCCTCACATCTCAAATTCCACCCCTGCCCCGTGTGCGTAAGGTCGGCTGGTCGTCCCGGGGTTGCGCGGGTCCCCCTGCCCCGTGTGCGTGAGGTCGGCTGGTCGTCCCGGGGTTGCGCGGGTCCCCCTGCCCCGTGTGCGTGAGGTCGGCTGGTCGTCCCCGGGGTTGCGCGGGTCCCCCTGCCCTGTATGCGTGAGGTCGGCATGTGTTTGTGTGAGTAGAGATGGAGTGTTCTCGCCCCAACGGTCCCCTGGCACCCTCTACTGGGTAAGTAGTTGGAAGATGAATGGGAGGCAATTAACCTTGGAGGACATTTTTCTTAGCTAAAGTGCTTAAATTTGAACTGAGGTTCAGCTGGAGTTTTGGCTCTGGGATTCGACCCCCATAGCACCTGTGCATGGCCAGCTGGAGTTTTGGCTCTGGGATTTGACCCCCATAGCACCTGTGCATGGCCAGCTGGAGTTTTGGCTCTGGGATTCGACCCCCATAGCACCTGTGCATGGCCAGCTGGAGTTTTGGCTCTGGGGATCGACCCCCATCGCACCTGTGTATGGCCAGCTGGGGTTTCGGCTCTGGGATTCGACCCCCATTACACCTGTGCATGGCCAGCTGGGGTTTCGGCTCTGGGGTTCGACCCCAATTACACCTGTGCATGCCCATCTCTCTGCCCTTTGCCCTCGAGCTCGAAGGCTCGGTTGCCTGATGGCTGTCTGGTGGCACCAGGTCTGGAGTTTTGTCACAGATGGCAGTTTTATCTACCTCTGTGTTTTAAGGTATCTTGCATATTAACACAAGAATGCATTTGTTTTCACTAATAAAAGCACTAACTTGACATGATGGTGAGATTTTTCTTTGATATATTTAAAAATGCTTTCGTTTGACCATTTAGTTCTCACAATTTCTCCAAATTCATTGGTGCGATTCATGTTCTGACCCGTATTTTATGCTTTAGTACCACTAGGGGGCAGCATTGTACTCTGGTATATTTTAAAATGGACTTGGAGTTGTAGTTACCGGTTTTGTCTACAAGAGATTTAATTACTCTGGACGCTTTATGATGGAAGCACAAATATCACAAAGCACACTGGCACATAGGGGACAAAGATTCATTTTATTGTAACCCTACAAAATGCGAGCAAAAAGAACCTAAATAAAATTATGGTAGAACGACATAAAAAATCAGGATTCTGAACAGCTCATTCTCGTACAAGTCTGAAACTGACAAATACAAACAGTATAATTATAATCATTTTATAGAACATTTTTATTGTGTATGCATATAAAATACGGCAAACTAAATAAGGCAAATAAATAGAGGTACAATTTACAGGTAAATTGAACATTCCTTAACTTTCGTTTTTACCTTTTGTCAACAACTAAAACGGTGTACAAAACGTTAAATGGCTGTACAGCTTTCATAAGAGTTTGTTCCACTCTTACAAATAAGAATGTGTATACAACTAGTTTAAATTGGGTGCAACTTCGCTTAAGCCTCGCTCGAAACGTGTGTACGTGTCACTGCACGAATCGCACTGAAATCGTGCCGCCTGCTGGCCATTTGGCGAATAACACCAGTTTCCTGCCGGACCTCTGTGTGAAACTGGGTGAGTAATATTAAGTTATTTCTTTCGTTGCAAATGGATTCGAACAAACGCAGTGGCATGTCAAGTGTTACAATGCGCCATGACCCCGGACACTTGATTTCCAGGATAATCCGAGAGCGCGATTGCCCGGAGGTGACGAGATAATACTGATGATTTTGGAACCCCGACTGTTCTTTACTGTGAAACAAAATGTGCAGATACTCCAGGTTTCCGCTATTTAAATAAATACCACAATACTGTTAAATCAGGGCCATTCTAGGTGCAAATGAAGGGGAAAACTGTTACCCCGTGTGTGTTAAGGGGGGCACCCTTTCTGGAGTTTTGCTCTTTAGTAAATGCCTTGTCCACACGCACACGGGTATTTTTTAACAACTAGCTTTTTATGCGTTTTAGCCTTTCATACGCAAACGGCGTTTCAGGTCTCTGAAAAGAGAGAACTCTATCCAGGGTGAAGATTTTCAGGAAACGGCTGAGTGTGCCCGTTATTCACTTTGCCCTCTTCACTATCCACATTGTGTTTGCTTTTGACAGCGCGTTTTTAACGTTTTCATGTAGACTGAGATTTTTTTTTAGCTGTTTATGTGAATGGGATTTTTTTTTTTTTTTAGGATAGGAAAAACACCATTTTTAAAGGTACCCGTGTATGTGTGGACAAGGGATTATTCTGTGGGTGTACATTTACACATAAAACTTGCATGTGACGAATTACGCAGTAGCACTTTTAGCCACGTGGATTTCCAACAGGCTTTGGCACTGATTCTGTGTGTCTACCCTCAGACAGTCATACCTGGGGTGTGCAGAGATTTTTGGAGAGGGTGTACAGGAGCCGACACTGTGGGCTCAGGCTAAGTTGCACCCTATTTAACCAGAACTTTTTATTTTTCGAAACTGATTTGCTGGAGAGAGCCTGACAGCATCCACAACAGCCAGGGTACCGGAACGCGTGCGTGAGAGAGAGGCACTTGAGGGAGAACACAAAAAAATACAGGAAAGAGGATTAGGGGGCCTGTGACCTGGCCTGAATATGCTCCGGGGGGAATGGCCGCGAGACCCTGGAGTGATGGAAGCAGACACCCCATCCGCTTAATGCGCTGACCTACAACCCCACCCCCCCCATGCACAGTGACCTAATTTCGTCTAACGCTCAGCTACAGTGGAGGTCCATTGATTCATATCAGAGATTTTTCTGTATGCGTGTTTTTTCCTTTTGCTTTACTGCCACTGACATTTTCACACTCACTGAAGAAATAAACAAGTGACCAAATAAGGAAATAATTACTTGAGTTTGAAATGCGGCGAAGCTGGATAGAAACAGACTGACGCCGGAACAGTGTGCTGGGTGCGTTTGGTCCATGTGCTGCTCCTTGACTTACATTTGTGGTGTTATGGTGCCGTGAGCGACACACCGACCCCATTTAGGTCATAAAACCCTATCCTGGGCTGCAGGAATCCAGCACGCAGTTTCACAGAGTGTTTATCTCTGCAAGTGTGGCATGATGCACTGTGAACGCGGTGTGGAGCGGGTACGACGCACTGTGAACGCAGTGTGGAGCGGGTACGACGCACTGTGAGCGCAGTGAGGAGCGGGTACGACGCACTGTGAGCGCAGTGAGGAGCGGGTACGACGCACTGTGAGCGCCCAGTGGAGCGAGTAAGACGCACTGTGAGCACAGTGAGGAGCGGGTCTGACGCAACATCCTGTGCTGATGCAGCCAACACCTGCGGGGGGTTCTGGACCGGAGTCCCATTTCCATTCCTGGTTTAGGTCTGCTCAGGTGGAGGTGGCCCATGCAGGATGTCAGGGAGACGGAACAAACAGGTCACGGTCTGTCACGCCTCCAGCTAGCCAGGCCTGGTCCAAATCCTCTTAATCTCCTGCGAGACTGCAGCCCCTAGACTCGACGCCCGTGCAGCTGTGGCTAAACGCACACCGAGCGATGCGATAAAGCCCTTCCAGGGAAGGGAGCCCCCAGGGCCTTCCTGTCCAGCATCCGCCCCAGGAAATTCGACGCCACTTAAGCAGCGTAAGTGTTTTTTAATGTATTCTCTGACCGGACCTTTTCGGACTGTTGAGGAGTTATTTGTCATTTGTTATTATAATAAATGTAATATCTCCAGGCCTGAGAGCCAGATGAGAATGTAACAGCAATCTATCCACTCTCATAGTGGGCCAGCTAGTTTTAGTGGAAAAAAATGGAGATGTACAGCTGACTGACTCTTAACCTGTCAGGATGGTTTTTGAAGATGGCTGTCCATGATGACTATATTTCATGTCTATATGAGATATATCTACTCTCTTTTTGTTTTACTGTATAAGTTGTCTATTTTTTTCTTTCCATAGATTTGTTTTCTAAAAGCAGTCTCTGCTGTTTCTGATAAGCTCGCAGTTTGACTCGTTTTGTACTTCCGAAGATGGTAGAGGGACCCCTCAGGACATGAGCATCCAGATCTCTGCCTTTGGAAGGCAGCTGCCTCCTGTCTCTCTGTCTTGTTTTGAGTTTGGTTTTCCATATATTTTCCCCTCTTCTTTCCTGCATATGTCCTCTGTGTGTGTGTGTATGTGTGTGTGTGCGTTTTTGTAATTATTATATTGCGGGGGCCAGATTTCCCCACAATGTGATTAAAAAAACCTGTAACTTCTTACCTTGTGGGGTAAAACATTTTTTTTAGTCTCCAGAAGGATAACCTCATTTTTATAAAAATCTGTGATTTGGTTTGGTTACTTATGGTTAGGGTTGCCATTGTTGGGATTAAGGTTTCTCCCTGTAGAATGAATGGATGGTCCCTGCAAAGATGTGAATGTGTGGAGTGAGCGCGTGTGTTTCTGCGTGTGTGCGTGTGTTTCTGCGTGTGTGTGCGTGTGTGTCTCTCCCCAGCTCAGTAGTTCCACAAAATGACCCCGTGAGTCCTTGTCACCCGACTGCGGCGAGTTTAGCTTCAGGGGCCGAGCCTCACGTCAGGCTGATCTTCCCCAGACCGAGGCTGATCCGTCCACCCCACCCCACCCCACCACCTACGCAAACACTTAAACAAGCCAAAGGTCCATCATCACGAAACCTTTGGAAAGAAAAATGAAGGGGGAGCAGGGTTGGGGGCGGGCACTCTGCACGTCGAACCCTGAGCCAACAGATATCTAAATCCCAGACGGGAGAGGTTTGCCGTGGAGCTGTGCTTGCTGGGGATTCTCCCAGGCTGTGCTTGCTGGATCTGTCAGTGCGCCATTATTCCTTCCTTTGCATCGTTGGTTTTTTTGGTGCTTTGAGTGTCGTTTCTGTCCGTTGTCCATCCTGAGGAGCGGGCAGTGTGCTGGCCTTTTTAAATGTCGTGAACATTACGATACTTACGTAGAGAACTGCGGGGAATGGACACAGTGCAGGTGGAAATCGCTGTAATCAGGCGAGTGAGGGAGCTGAGGACCATGTGTTGGTCACGTTGAAATGTTCATCATGTAGCCTTTGGGTGCTCGATAGAACATCACCAGGGGTTGACGACGGAAGTAAAAACGAAAGATGGATTCTAGCAGGTAGAGGGGAGGGGGTCTTCAGTAAATTACAGTGCAAATGAGACTGGGACGTAAGAACTGTGAGACCAGGACGTTACAAAAACATTAATAGCTAAAAATATGACTTAACAAAGATACATGAAAAACTTGCGAGGAAACCAAAATTAAACATAATGAACAGCAAAGTTCAACGTTAGCATGTCCACTTCTACATATATAAATATATAAAAGCCTTCCTATCTGCATTTCTTTGTATTAATCTTTTTTTAGCTTTGGCACTAGTTAATGCCATAACAATCTTTTTTGTGTTTTTTTTTTTTTTTTTGTTTTTACAATTATTTTCTTTTTTCAGGAAAAGAAAAGTGAACTCTACCCTTTCTGTCACATCCCGTCTTTGAAGTTTGCCTTCCTTTCCTGTTTTCCCCCCAGAGGTGCCATTCTCCCTCCAGAACTGCAGCTGGGAGGTAGGAGCAATGCATTGTGGGAAAGGAGGCACTTAGAAGGGGTGGGGCACACCCCCAGACTCCAGTTCGTTTTGCATCATTACCAGACTGCCTTATGACAGGTGAGACTTCTGAGCTTCCAGTCAGCTAACGGCCACAACACCGAAGTGCTGCATTAAGAGCTGATGCTCTTTGGGATTTGGGGGGCAGGGGGAGGGGGGGTTTGGGTACGACCAAAGTCTTCCTGTCCACCTCCCTGATGGAGGGACTGAGGTTTCACAATCTATCATGACCAAGCACCACAGTGAATACGGGAGAGACACAGTGTGGCTCCGCCCCCCGGAGCATGTGTTTGTCGCTGATGAGGGTGAGTGGGTATGACGCCACTACTCCCAGCCTGGCCTGGTGGAGAAGCAGCACAGTTTGCTGCTCTTTTTGTCTCTGAATGGGTTTGGCTTGAGCCTCTGTGCTTTGTAGTGTGCGGGCACAGGTGTTCAGGGCAGTGGGAGTTCCTGGGGGCTTTGGTTTAAGTGCCAGGTGCCTGAGTCAAAAGCTGTGAAGCCAGAGCAGTAAAATCGGCCCAGTGCTGGACCTGTCCTAGAGCAGGGAGATAAACATGAGGGAGGTACGAGAGACGTAACATGTGATCCACAGCCAAACCCAGTGGTCTCCGCAAGTCCATCTCTGGTTTTCTTCTTGCATTTGGGGAGTAAATGCCTGGTCAGAGGTTTGGTGAAATAAGAGCAGGAAAGGTTACTGTTTTTTAAGCTCCGTTCAGGTGTGCGGCTGCCTGGCGCCATCCAGCAGAGGGTGACAGGGTGCTTAATAGTTGACCTTGGTGATGGGCCTTTCGCGCCCACTGCCGTCCACGTGCTGGCTGCCAGAGCGCTTGCGGTTGCGTTTTAGCTTGGACAGGTCCTTGTCGAAGACCTCGCCGGAGCGCAGCGCCGACACCAGGTCGTCGAACTCGCCCACCTCGTCCGACGTGGTGCCCCCTCCCAGGTTCTTCTTGGACCTCCTCTCTCGGTCCCGCTGCTCCTTCAGCTGGACCGGCACACGGACACAAAAACACTCAAAACCAGGCACATGATTTTCTGAGTGTAAAATCGACCAAATGCTGGGACAATGGACCAAAAGATAGCAATGGTAAATGGCTTTGAGGGTCCTGACTATGTCTGTCTGAGACAGTTATATTGTTATTTTCTCATGCCGTTTCCTGTAGACATGTTTATGTTCATGTCCAGAGCATAAACATGTCCAGAGCATAAATGTTACTATACTAAAGGAAATTTTGATCTATTAAGCAACAGTGAAAGGTCCATGAAATGCTTCTCAAGGAACTTAAGGGTCTGCTCTAATTATATACAGTATGCTATAGATGTATACATTATTATACAACATATCAGTGGCAAAACCAGACTGCGGACCTCATCCTTCCAACCTATCCTTGGAGCCCCAATGGAGCTGGTTGGGTTGTGACAGGTCACCTCTCACCATAGCCTCCATACGTGCCCTCCTCTCTTCCTCCTCCTTGCGACGCTTCATGTTCTCCAGGTCTTGCTTGGCCTCATTGAACGACTGCAGGAAGGTGTCAAAGATCCCGAAGAATTCGTCAGGCTGCATTTTGCCCTGATCTTCTCCAAAGTGCTTCAGGGCCTTTGAGAACTTCAGGGTTGAAAGAGGGACAGAAAGTCAGTGGGGGAAGTAGCACCATGCTGGTAGTGCACCCCCCCACCACGGTGCAGCCATGTGCTGTCCTTGCCTTTGTCTAAGAAGGAATGAGAAGCAATTATTCAGCAAACGCACACCCGCAGAGCTATCTGCCCCATCAGCTGCCCTGCCAAATCCATGTTCCATGTTCCCTGCCAGCCTTGTGTGGACCTCAATCAGGACTCTGCCACACTTACAAACTCCCTCGTAAAGGGACCAGTTCTACCCAGACTCGTGCCAATACCCATGTCTGGGGCACAGATGTGCTCCAATTAAAATGCAAAACTCGAATGCGACGGCATTTCCTCAGATTCGTTTGGCTTATCACGTTACGTGTGAATTAGTCGTCCTCCCCTTCGGCTTCCATGAACACCCAGAAGTCTGCGTCGCACTACGGAGATCCTGGGCTAACTGCTAACTCGAATGCACATTCAGTTGACAAGCTATGGACTTGTTCCCCGTGATTTATGTTTTACTGTTTTATTATTGTTATTTTTATATATATATTTTACAAATTTAGGGCCTGCTAAAGTCAGGAAGAGCGAAAAGGGCCAGGTAATTACCATGAATAATTGTGTATGTTGGTATGCAGGCCCTGACATTTAGCCTCAGCTAGCGCTTAGCCGGGCCTCACTTGGGGCACGTTATGTGGCTGCAGAAATCCTGCTTTATGTGTTTCAGAGGCCCAGGCTGCTCTTTATGTTTCTTTACCACAGCCATCCAGACTGTCAGTGCAATATGTAATTCAGGGCCTGGAACACCAGCTCCTCCCCCTTCTTGTCCTCCCCACTCCGAATACACAGACATTTCCCCTGGCCCCAGGCCCGACATCACCCCCCCCCCCCAAACACACCCAGCAGTACAGTGCAGGGCCTTTAAACATCCCATAATGTACTGGATTATGTGGGAGGGCTGGGGTGAAGGATCTTTTCTAAATAGTTTGTCATTAAAACTGGTGGACAGTAGCCCGGGAATCTCTGCCAGGCACGGAGCTTTGAAAGGGAACACCAAAAAGAAACCAAAAAAAGTGTATTTATTTGTTCGCTTGGCAACGGCAGGAGAGAAATTGGCTCCGCAGAGAAGCACTCCTTACCTCTCCCTCTTCCCTGACCCCATTTGAATCTTTATGGCCTACACTCCCAACACCAGAATACCAGGACATCCTACATTAGTGCTTTGTTAAGAAGAGAAACTAGCACCAATAGGTGATTAAGCTTGCATCACCCTCTGGTCCATCCCATAAAGAAAGGCGTCATCACCATCAAATCCCTTTGCCATTCTGTCGCCATGCCAACTTGTCTGACAGCTCCAGGGTCCAGGGCATCACCAATGCTCCTCTGCCACGACCCTGCCTCCCCCTTAACACTGGAATGCTCGCCCCCCTCCCTAAACAGCCAGGAATGGGAGGCAGGCTAATGACACCTAGCCAGCTACGAAAGTATTTATTCATTTCTGGGCTTTGCAAACCTGGTCTGGCCAGGAGTTGGGAAGAGGAGATGGATGGGGAAAAAACAATTCTGTCCTTCATGCCAGAGTGCGGGGGCTTGTTTACTTGGAGATGGGGCTAAAATCATCTGAACACACACTTTCCACAAGCCTATGGTGGTACTTCCTCTCAACCATTTTAATTCCCTTCCTGTCTTACATTCAGGCTAAGACAGACCTCACTGCCTGACCTGTCCACGCAGTTTCAGCTTGAGAGCCCTACAGCCATAGTGCTTCTACTGGACTATCGGTGCAGGACGAAGGACTCAGACTGGATGTTGCCCCCCCCATCTGACTCTGCTGCCCCCTCCCCGTGCATGACTAAGGCACGACACTCCCATCCCGACCCTGCTACATGCAGCATGCTCCTATGTCCACAGAAAGCAGCAACTGTTTTTTCTTCTTTCAGTAAAACTCAATTAAATATGATAGAATCGGCGCTACGCAATAGATCTGTTAACAGAGACAATAAAGGGGACACTTGCCCCCCCCCCCCCCCCGAAAAACAGAGGGTGGAGGGCCTCTGCATCAACATCATAAATTACAGCACATTTGGGAAGTCAGTGGTGCAGGGCACCCCACAGGGCACCCCGCATATGCTGCCTCCCCCAGGATTTTGGGCATCTCAGGGGGGAATCATTTTCTCCTCGGCCCTGTATCTGTGCTAATGATGCATTTGAGATTTTGGGGTGGGGCGGGGGGCCTGTCTGTAACCTCTGGGGAAGTCACAGCTGAGGGGGAAGAGGGGCCTCTTTGTTTCCGAGGGCCGACTGTAACTCGGGCTGATGGTTTTCCTCCGACGTCCAAACACTCTTTACGCTTGGGCTCTCCTTGAACAAATAATCTGAGAAATGGGAGGCAAAACATGGTGGGTTTCTGTGGTGGCAGAGGAAGGCCAGCTGCCCACAAGGCCCTGTTTGTGTTCGGCCCGTCATGGCGGCCCCAGCGCTACCTTAAAGCCAGACCCACCCCCATGCACCATCTCCACAGACCCCACTGCCATCACTCCGGCCCCTAGGGCTTCAAAAATGGCCTCCTTTAACGCTGCGCGAAAAGACGAGCGTGCCAGAGCAGAATGTGGGAAATAAATCTGACACAGACAGAGCAGAAAAAGAAGGAAACCTAAAAAGAGAATTCGAACCTGGTGACGGGCTTCCCTGGGATGTTTAAGTCATTACATGGGGCTCGAATTCACAAAGCCTCCTCTCTTTCCTCCCTGCATTCCCCTCCCCGTCGGCCGTGTTCCCACCGCTCCGTCGTGTACAAACTTGGCAGCACCTCCTGCATCTTTAAAGGGTCGACACTGAAGCCCCATAGGGACAGTCCAAGTCCGTCCCCCGAAAGGGGGAAAAGTGGACCCATCCTGACAAAGAGGGGCTCCGCCGAGCCGGCCCGCATGGCCCGGGACTGATGTCAGCGTGTCACGTGCCTGGGTCTGGGAAAGGCCCTCCTTTGTGGTAACTGCTTCCATAAAATGGTGCATTGTGAATGGGATTGTAAATTTATTGGAAAACACTATTGGACTGAAATGTGCATTCTCAGGTCCGGTTTCTTATTAGCTGCAATTATTTATTTATTTTTATTTTGGGGGGGGGGCCCTTTGTAAGGTAGGAAGGCCTGGAGCATAGCTGTAATAGAGTAGGGTTGGGTGGGGGGGACTGGCTCATATGCAAACATTGCTGCAGGTTTAAAAGCTTCTTCGCTGATGTGGTTTTCGACAGGCTAGTCAAAGGGATTTAATTGGGTTTTGGGGTTAAAACCAAGTGGACATCAGACACTCATCAGCAGGCTAGGGTGGGGGTCCGATTGGCTCTGTACAAGGCCCAGTAGGGTGCGTTAGGGTGTAGTACCTTATTCTTGGCCTCGTTCAGCTGGTCCTCCAGCTCAGAGAAGCTGAAGCTGGCCACGGTGATGAAGTCACTGACCACCGGGACAAACTTGTCCCCGTGATCCCGGGGACGTCGTTGCTGGTACTGTAGCTCCTGTCAGGAGAGAACAGGGGTCCAAATCACTCAGGGACCGTCAGCAGTTGGGGATTAATTTCAGCTGCTCTCCTGGCTTGCGTCATGGCTCTGACTGAGCCAAGAATGTGTCCAGAAATGCAAATGATCATCCCTCTCATGACTGTGGAAATGCAAATGTCTTTTCTTAGGGCATATGTTAGACTAATGAACTAGGCAGCGCTGGTGTTTAGAGCCACTAAAAATCATGCATTTGCGTGGGCCCCTTGTTAGCTACAAGCAGTCACTGTACTCGGGGGGGGCCCGGACACAGCCCTTTGCCCCTGCCACACCTTGCATTCATACCTTCCTCGATCATCTGGAATAAAATTAGGCCCATTGCTCAACATGCCCCCTCCCATGTTTGCCATCCATACACCAAATGTGCTGATGCCCAGTGGCTTAGCTGGGCTGAGATCAGGGTCTGACATCTAACTGACATCTAAGCCTGAGCCGAAGACACTTTTGGCTCCTTGCTCATTTATGTCCATGAGAGCTGCAATGATCCTTCTGCTCAAAGGCCAAGCCTTGAGACACACATGAGAGCCCGGTTTGGGGACGCCATCATGCCCCCCTCACCCCGCCAGCCTGGCCTAAATGGGCAAATCCGGCTCCCCCTGGTTTCATCATGGCTCGCTGCAGCCACTAAACACTTCTCCCTGCATCTAATTTCTGTTTCTTGCTCTTCCAAAACATAATTAAAGGCATGGTAAGTGCTTGTGGCCAGAAGCGAAATGGTTCCATGCACTGCTGGGGTATCTCCAATCTTCGGTGTGGCCTACAGTGAGGGTGGGTTATTCATGGTAGCGCTTGGCTTCTCGATAGCTTTTCTAGACGCGTCTTAAGGATGGTATGTTATTCGCAAGTGAAATCAAAATCTTGGTAAAGTGAAATAGTCTTGAGTATCTTCTTTTCCAGTTATTAAGCCCTTCTTTCTGCCTGGAAGGAGTCCAGGTGACCGTTTATTGCGATGGTAATGCGTGACATTCCCTTACTGCTTAATTTTAGATGAGGGTTTTGTTTGGGTGGGCAGTGTATCACATTATATCAGTGCCGTCTAGCATATCTCAAGGATAATTAACTGGTGATTAACAACAGGTTGATATAATTGGATATGCCTACAGAATTTGATTGTCCAAAAACTGGCTCTGAAGGGTGAGCCGATCATTGGCATGCCTGCTTAACCTACCGCCTCCAGAGCTTTCAGTCCACTTTTGATGCTGTACACCTCCTTTTCCAGCTCAGCCAGACTGAAAGAGAAAATCAGAAAGCAGACAGTCAGAAGGAAAAGATATCAATGCTTAGATATGCAACGCCAACGTGCTGCGATGAGAACAGGCTTCCGTGAATCATTCAAAGCAAAGCATGCAAGCTTAGCTGATTATTCTGTCTGCTCAGCAGATTCTGCAACTTAATGTTTGTCTCTGTCTGTTTTTTGTAGATGAACTTCCTCTTTGTCGGACTTGATTTGCAGGTGTAAAGCTCCACCAGCATCTAATGGAGCCTGATCTGCAAGACATCTGTTCAGCAGGACAGTGCGTAGCTACTCACTTGACTTTGGCGGCCCCCGGTATGCTTTGAAGGTCCTGCTGAATGTAGAGGATGTCTGGGTAGTGTTTCTCAAAGATCATGATCAGATAGTGAAGCATAGTGATGTTTCTGCAGCACAAAACAAAAGTCACCTGTGTTGTCCATATACCTAATGTTATAATCCTAATGCCTCAAGAAGTAGCCCCATCCTCAACACCTGTGCCCACTGACCTGTCGATGCTGGACTTGGTGTCGGCGATCTTGTTGAGGCTGGACACCTTGAAGCCATAGGCGTTGCCCCGCTGACCTTTGTTCATGAAGTTTCCGAACGCCAGGACGACCTCCAAGGTCTGTGTCAACCGCTTGCTCCTCATCACATCCCGGGAGGCGCACAGGATTGCTGAACGAGGGGGAGGACAGCGTGAGAAAAAGGGAGCGATATGAGGAGAAACTGAGATGTCTTACTGCTCACCACAAGGAGCTGAAACATGATATTTGTGTTCAAGTAAAGTACATGACGTTCTACATTTGGACTCCAAAGGTGACCTCACTGCACCTGTGCTACTGATATTGGAGAAATTGCACTGGAGGGGAAAAAAAACTTGTCTGCTTGCTTCACTCAAGGAGCCAGACAAACACGTTTCAATCCACAACCCTGCATACGAGTAAACAAACAAAACTCATCCAATGTGAACAACCTCGACTCCAAGTGCAGACGCAAAGTAACGGGCATGAGGAATATGCAGTTTCCCCCGAACTCGGACAACAGAAAAACAAAGTAGAAGAACAGAATATTCCGTGAGGGAATTCCCCTGGCAGGGACTGGCTCGCCCGTAAGGCCGAGAGTGGGTGCCATGAACCGGGGCTGACCCCAGGTTCGAGCAACGGCCCTGTGCTCACGCTGGGATTCTCATCACAGGGCTGAAAAATCCAAGGGGGGAGTGGGAGGAGGGGCAGGGGGCAGTGCCGTGAAGAGGACGACAGCGCCATGTCCTGCCTTAAAAACAACAGAGCTCCCAATGGGGGGCGGCACTGACCCAGGTCACATGGCCGCTCGCTCCCGTGAAAACCTCAGGCAGGATGTGAAGGTAATTAAACACGCACACGCACACGCACACGCACACACACACGATGTGCCTGGGTATGACGGCCTTGTGAATGACAGTCCTGGTGGCAATTTAAGAATCGTAAAGGTCTGTAAAAATAAGAGTAATGGATGATATACTCCCAGGTCCATCGTATCCATGGTGGGCCTCTGAGATTCTAGCTAATTTATGCTTTAAACTTGAACCTAGACAGTGCTGGGAAGAGGGTGGTATTTTGTTTTCCTTCTCTGTAAAAGTCCAAATAACTTGTTTTGGGGATAAGGCCTTGTCACAGAACTGTGGATTTGAAGGCCTACAGGCTCATAAGGAGTGCTTCTTAGGGACCAGAGTTGTCCCATGATTACTCATTAACATCGCCCCCCTGTGGCCAGGGCTATAATTAATTCCTTTTCCTTTTTCATGTGCATGTTGACTTCGTTTCATTCTCCCTGTCCCCATTTCCCCCAGTTGTAAGGAGACTGATGTGGTGAATAAATACAGATTTGGACATACAGAGGCAAACTCGCCTTAATGGCGATGGAAGTGCAGCCTGGTCTGTGATTAAAGAACCGCGGTGCGCCAAAGCATCCCAGTTAGGAACGGATCAGCCGACTGTGTCACATGATCTATGCCGGCTAACGTGCTGGATCTGAGGATGCCTGTTCTTTAACTGACTGGGCCAGCTGGCCGACCCTGAGTCTTTGGGACTGGATCCGTAAATGGATCAGGGATCCTTTGATCCATTAGTGGTGGTCTTGGACTGGGGAAAATGTGCACTTTTGTGTAACCGCTGCCTGTACGTGTGCATAGACGTGCATGCAGATGTAGATGCAGCGTTCTGTATATTCATACCCACACACACAGGCTGGGCGCCCCCAGTGCAGCGGCTTCCAGCTCTTTGAACTGCAGGGCCTGCTTCATGAGAGAGACTGTCCTCTCTTAACGCCTGCCAGCTTTCCAAAACAGCTTCCCTAGAAACCCAGTTCTTTATTTTCGCTGGAGGATTGGAAGTGTGAGGTCTCTGTGCATGAGTACACACACACACAAAGCGAGCATTCACACACACACACACACACACACACACACTGGGTCCTCCGTCTTCTGAGTGGACAGAAAGCTTCGTAAAAAGCCCAATTAGCAACCAGCTTCCTCGTGTGTTTCCTCTTGTTTCCTGTCGTCTTGTGCCGGATGCTGTTTCTGCATCACCTCCCTGCCTGCACCTGGCTTCTCGCTTTCCTCGTGACAGCAGCTTTAAATATGATCACTTGTTTATCCTGTAGACCAGGGGTGGGGAACCTGTTCCATGGAGGGCTGGTGTGGGCTTTTGGCTCTCATTCAGCCAATAACAGTGGGTCTCCAGGATTGGAGTTGAGAACCACTGTTTTATTATTGGCTGATGGAGAGGCCATCCCAAAAAAACGCACCCACACCGGCCCTCCATGGAACAGGTTCCCCACCCATGCTGTAGACATTAGCTTGCTGTTGGACCTACCTTCCACCTTGGGCTTGGCTTCTGCGAGGCGCTCTGCAAACTTCTTCTTGAAGAACAGGGACTGGAGTCTCTGTTGGTAGTGGTCAATTCTGGAGGAGGAGAGAGAGATGAAGTGTGAGGTGGTTCAGCCTTGGGGATGCAGTGCTATTTCAAAGCCTTTCTCACGGTAAGCTGCGTAGTGACCCTGTCAAGCACTGGTGCTGTGTGATATCAAGGAGGAGACCAGGCATATTAAATGGCTGAGTCAGAGCTGAAGAAAGCGAGAGCACTGACTAATGTTGGCTCAAAAAGCTGCGAGCCAAAAGAAAAACACCACCAACGCAGTGATGCCAGGAGATGAATCTGTCAGTAGGTTGTGATGAAGTGGATCCACTCAGTGGGATGTAAAGGCAACGTCACGTGAGCGGCTCTGCGGGGAATTCCCCAATAATTTCTCAGAGGGCATCGGCTGAGTTGGATTTTTTTTCGCTTTATTGTCTATGAAGCTTCTAGATATTTTGAAATTAAACTGAGAAAGAGCAAGCTCTGATTTTACAAGCCTTAGAAGTATGTTTGTGGCCACGGTAAGTTTTTCAGACTGGAAATGAAATCCTTTGTTTTGGGGGCGGTACTGAGTTCAAATGGTCTGAAGGACAGCACCAGGAAGTTTCTCATTGTCGAGAATGATGTCATAGGTGTGCCTGAGTTTTACCTAAGCTACAGAAGCAGAATGACCGTTGGTTGCCCTGTTGCCCCAGTAATTGCCCCCACCTGCTCATCTCAAACAGGAAGCGGTCCGCTCGCGCCATGCGCTCCAGCTCCTGTTTGTGCTCCTCCAGAAGATCAGTGTCACTCTTCTCTGGAACAAACTTCAGTAGCTGGGAGGAAGCCAATAAACATATCAGCCACACCGCAAACACCAACTGGCCAAACGCCCCCGTTCATCCCAAACCATCTGGGTTTTATATAACGCTCTCGGCTGAGATTATCCCCAACGATGATATCGCAGATTAAATCTCAAACCGCATAATCTAAATAAATTTCTGATAGGGATGAGTCTTACGATATTTGAGCACCCAATGGAACATGGTCTATGGATCATGTCAGAACCTTGGGCTCATGGTCCGGATGAGGCTACCTGCTCAAGCATATCCTTAGCCAGCTCCTCACGCTCATCCATCTCCAGGATCGCTCTTTTGATCTCCTCATTGCTCATCTTCAACCTGTTCAGGATCAGAAGTAGTAGTTCTTTTCTGCTGAGCTGTAACTTTTACCCAAAGTAAGCACCCTTTCTCAAGGGTACAACAGCAGGACACAAGCTAGAACTGGAATCCACAGCCTGCAAGGTACAAGGCTGAGCCGCTAACTGCTACTTCTACACTTCAACTTCGGTGTTTCAATTTCAAAGGACATACTGGGATATTACACATAATCTGTCAACAACCTTGAAGTTATGTCAAAAATGTGTCAGTTTAAGCTGCTACCGTGGCAGATGTTTCTTCTGGTGGGCAATTTCTTACAGCGCGACCCCCCCTGCTCCCCCAGCACATGCTAATTGGACCATGTCGGCAATGATTTCATTGACCTGACATCTCATCAATGGGGCATAAGCTATGCAAAGCTTATAGCAGATCAGATTTCAACTCCCCAAAGAAGTTTTTTAAGTAAGCATGACCGAAATTTGAGAGGGCTCCTCACTTGTGTGGAAATACACACCCACGCCGAGAATGGTAGCTGTGAGCCAGCCTGGGGCTGAAGCAAAACAGCGGTCAGTGTGATCAAAGCTCACTGAGCTGAATCCTCCTCTATAGCTCCAGTTGCACCACACCATTGACTGGGCCCTGACCACACTGCCATGTTCTTAGAGCCCTAGATGGGTGCCCTCCCTGTTCACAGCTTAGCCAAAAATGTACCTTCTGTCTGTTGATGTAACTTTAGCCACCTCAGCTTTTAATCTAAGCTGAAACATATTTCACAACCAGAAAACAAACCCATCACTGAAAGCAATCAGTTCATATAGTGGAATTTAGAATGCGGGCTATTCAAATCTCTTTATTTAAATATCTGAGCAACCTCAAAGCAGGAAGTGACATCGCACACAGTGATCTGTGATGCGATGCATGTCTGGAGTATACTTTGGAGTCCTTTACACATCCCACACGCCCTTTGAGAACACGATACATAGCTCCAGGCGTTCAGGCTGGGACTCACTTGGAGAGCAAGATGACGCAGTTCTGGGCACGGCGGCCATCTATAACGGAGAGCTCCTTCACCTTGCGTGTGCTAAGGTAGAGGTCGTCCATGGAACCTGTCTCTTTCTGCAGGCGGGGGGAGAGGAGATGTGGAAATGCCGGTAAGATCTCCCACATCAAAAACCCACTGAGCACAGTATTTATTAATAAAAATCAGACTAGAGGGAGCATAGCATCTGAAAGGTAGCTCTCCCCTCGAATGACAGACTCTTAGCAGTGAGAAATGCTGCTGTATTTATATAGTCGGCACACATTGGCTGCTCTCTGAGCACCTTTTATTGGAGCTGGACTGTAAAATGACGCAGGGCTCTTTGAAGGAGAGCTCATTCCTTCCAGACCGTGCTGCCCTCTGAAGCTGCTTGGCAGGTCGTCTACGGCTTTGCTTCAGTGAACCCCAGCTTACCCCCTGGATGCTCACCCCGCCAACTACTCCTCGTTCCCCGCTGAGGTAAGCATGTTCTGTTCCGACTATCCACTTTGCCCCACTTACAACAGAACTGGGGGAACTTTCCTAGTCCCATATCCCGAACACGTTTCGCTAACACAGCTCCTGCTTTCAAGCTGCAGTAGAGCTATGTCATGCTGCAGGTGTGTCTCAAGGTGCAAGCTTCCACTATGCGAAAGTAATAGGTGGGCAGGTCCTATACCGGGGGGGGGGGACTCACCTGCTTGAAGGATTGGTTAGTGAGCAGCTCCTGCCCAGGCAGCCGTGGAGCGCAGAGAAACCAAAAATTGAAACACATGCAGTAGTTAGCAACCCAAGCAGCCATAGCTGGACTAGCAGGGCTTTCAATGTGTATCAAGAGGCTGGCTGGGTGACTCTGGGGGCCTGGAGGGCTTTACGGGCTCAAACATGTTATCATTCTTAAGCAGGAGGACACAGAAAATGAACAACCAAAGCAGATATGTTGGTATTTATTTTATAATTGTAACAATTCATCATCTGTAAAGATAAATTGGAAACTGGGTTACATTGAATTGTAATGTGTCTTATTTTTTAGACATCTCTTTTGTCTGTCCCCCACCTTGGCAGCCAATGAGAAGACCTCAGCCAGCCTCAACGTCGCACTAACAGACACTATGGCATGCAGCAGATCTATGCAGTCAGCCATGATGGGAAGAGCAGCGGCTAATGACAGCCTGCAGCAAAAACTCCAGTCACACAGCAAGGCATCATGGGTAGTGACATCATTTAAAGAATCAGTACTACAGGATGGCAAATGATCATATCATCAGCATGGAAGGACTCGGTACCAGAACAGGAAACACCAGGGGTCCAGTCATTTTGCGCAACCAAAGGAGAGACCCCCACGATGCACGCCCCAATACCTGCTGTCTCTGGTAGGCTGAGAACGTCTTCTCGATCTCCTTCAGGTCCAGGACTTTGAAGGCACGCAGGTCATCGATGTCGTGCCATATAGTACCGTTGATTTTGTTCTGGGTGGAGAAAATGGCTGGACTGTGACACTGAGATACTGTGAAACTTTCTGAAGTAAGATTTCTTGGTGGGGGTCTCACTCTGTCTTGTTATTAATGGGTGGGTTAGGAGACTGTCTGTGATCGGAAGGTCGCTGGCTCAAATTGCCGGATTTGCAGATTGATTTCACTGTTTAGCCCTTGACTGAGGCCCTTAGCCTCCAGTTGCTTCAGGGATAAAAGAGTTTATTAAATAATGTAAAGTAATGAATTATAACTAAATGGGTACAATTCTCCCTTGTGCGAGATCTTTACAATTCTCTACTTTTTTTGAGTTCTATGACTGCTTTACATTCAACAGCTGTTGACTTACACCTGCTGTATGACACAATCGACGGCTTCCCTGACATCTCCCCACCAAATCCGACCGGCTGAGAGACGGAGCACTGGGACTCACCTCCCCCAGTTTGGACCAATTGAAGGACTTGAGGGGGTGGGATGGCTGGGGGATGCTCTTGGTGCGCAAACTCAGCCCTGAGCTGAATGCCACCGGCCCCGGAGGGGGGGGCGCCGTTGGGGCAAAGAGGGGAGGGGCTCCCGGGGGCGGAGGTGGCGGGGGAGGGGGCGGACAGGA